>VZTU01030169.1:234-34394 GCA_013400835.1 Zapornia atra
AGGGTTAGTCGGTAAGAGCCGCCACAGCTCCCTGCGGCCCCTTCACGGCGCCGCGTTTGATGCATGGCCGCATTACGCTCACAGCAGACCCACCAGGGTTTATGGCATCTGATTGTCAGTGGTCCCCTCCGGGTTCTCTACCTCTTTTCGCAGCATCGTTACTACCTCATTGACTTACTGCTTGGGGCTCTGGGACTGCCGAGCTTTGACACAATATATCTTCTCTTTTTTTTCCTTCTTTTTCCTCTTTTTTTTTCTTTTTTTCAAAGTTTTCCTCTCACCCACACGATCCCGACTCAGCTGAAAGGCAGATTTACACACGTGGAATCGCCTCATTTCTAAAAAACTAGCTTCCTTTCTCTCCTTCTCTCCCAAAATCCAGGAGGGGGGAAACATGAATGAGGCAAAAGAGGCTCTGAGAAACATAAAGCAGAACTACAAGCTCTTCGTGCAGCAGCAGTTTACATTTATTGGAGCACTGCAGCGCTCCCGAGAGAATGCCCATGACCTGATCAGACCTGTGGCAAGCATCGGCCAGGTACAAAGCATTCAGCACAGAGCTCTGTGGAGAAGGACCTGGGGGTCCTGGTTGATGACAGGTTGGCCATGAGCCAGCAGTGTGCACTGGTGGCTGAGAGAGACAATGGGATCCTGGGGGGCATTAGGAGGAGTGTGGCCAGCAGGTTGAAGGAGGTGATCCTCCCCCTCTACTCTGCCTTGGTCAGGCCCCACCTGGAGTGTTGTGTCCAGTTCTGGGCTCCCTGGGATCAAACAGACAGGGATCTCCTGGAGAGAGTCCAGAGAAGGGCTACAAAGATGATTAGGGGCCTGGAGCATCGCCCCTGTGAGGACAGGCTGAGTGAGCTGGGGCTGTTCAGCCTGGAGAAAAGAAGACTAAGGGGGGACCTAATTAGTGTTTATAAATATCTTAGACATGGGATGCAGGGGGAATCTGTGGTCTGTGGTCCTGTCCCCACAGACCATTTTTAGTGGTCTGTGGGGACAGGACTAGGGGCAATGGCTGTAAACTGGAGCATAGGAAGTTCCTCACCAACATGGGGAAGAACTTTTCCCCAGTGAGGGTGACAGAGCAGTGGAATAGGCTGCCCAGGGAGGTGGTGGAGTCTCCTTCTCTGGAGATATTCAAGACTCTCTGGACGCCTATCTGTGTAATATGAGCTGGGGAGCTGCTTTGGCAGGGGGTTTGGACCTGATGATCTCTCCAGGTCCCTTGCAACCCCTACAATTCTGTGATTCTGTGAGTTCACTGTGGGTGAGAACAGGGACCCAGGCGGCCAGGCGGTGCTGTCATGGGTCTGGTTCAGAGATGAAGCAGTGTTTTCACTGGAGGAAGTTGCACAAAACTCTCCAGTAACATTTGTGTCTAACTCTGCAAAGCAGCACCAAAGGGGAGAGGAACCCCTGCGTTAGGTCTTCCCATTCACAGAGAAGGAATTTCATTGCTGAGCATCGCTTTATGATTTGGTTTAACACCGTCATTTTGCTGCTGAGGCACAGCCAGAAATGCAGGGTACAAGAAAACAATCAAACCAACCCTCCTTCCCCAGCTGCACATGGAATCTGTAATCCTTAACTTGTAGTAACCAGCATGCTTGCCTCTTCCCCCTGGTATTGGTGCTGCTGTATCTTTCTATAGTGCTTATTAAAAATAATGGCTGTGTTACAGAGGTGGGATGATGGATTGAGGGATGAAAGTCCCAAGTGGGCTACGGGTTTCCTGGGCTGGTAAGTGAATTGTCTTGGAATTTTTATAACACGGGGTGTTTTAAGTAGAGCAGAGAACTTAGACCACTGGCAGACAGGAGGGGAAGGAAAAAACTCTGAATAAATTTAGAACTGTGGATGTGAGATCACGGAACCCAGGCACAAAACCCAGGTGGATGCCAAAGCCGGAGCGAAAGCCAAGCTATCATTAGGGTTAGGACACAGAAGGGAGCTGGTTGTCTTTTCTAAGGGCTGACTGTCTCTAGTACAGGGGCTTTGCTTGTAACATTGAAAAGGATCGAGGCAAACATTGCATCAAGCCCCTTTTTTTTTCCAAAACCAGCCATTAAGATTCTGTATAGCAGTACCCTGCTTTTAGAAATGCCAATATTTCCATGGTATTGAGTGAGCTTTTGGCTCTGCTGCTTGGCAGGGGTGGGAGACCTGCTTCTGGGGGATGAAACCTCACAGGTAAAGACTCCAGCAAGTACCTTGATCCATGGCATCGTTTGTGATGCAGTAATGCACGAACATAGCGCTGGCATACTGTGCAGGTATAACTACATTACCCCCAGGAGAAGGACAGGGAAGTTACTGGGGAGAGCAGGGAGCAACTGGTGCAGCACACACTGGTGATGTGCAGGAACTGAACCACTACCAAAGGAAGTTCACTGGGGACAAAACCAGACATCCATTTTATTTCACTACTGGTATCCTGAATCAGCCCAACCCCATCTTTAATTCTCTTTAATTCTGCCTGGGAGGGCACAAGAAGAAAAGCAACAAGTGTAGAAATAGGTGAGGCTCATTTGACTGTGGCTGTCAGCTGGCTTTGCATGGAAATGTGGAGGCTACAGAAAAAAAAATCACAGTGCTCTTAAACCCAGCTGCATTTCTCACCCTGAGAGCTGACTGTGGTGGCAGTTTTAGTGCTGAGCAATGACACCACTCGGAGAAAAGAGGAGAGCACAGTGAGGTGGGAAGGTCAAAGAGCACATCATGGCCAGGCAATGGTGACAACACTGTAAAGACTATGGAGTAGGGTATAAAGCCAAATCCCAAGTGGTTTTGTGAGAAGAGTCATTGCTTCAGATGGAGATTCAAATCACCCAGCAAGTCCCTGCCCCTCGGTCATGGCTGAGGGGCTGTCCCTGACATCCCCCAGGGTCAGGTTAGCAGGTGGCTAACACCGGGCTGGGCAGCCCTTGCAAGCTGCTGTTCTGGGGTCCTGGTCCCTGTCCTGGTTCCACAGGTGCTTTAAACTCTCTGTCATTGATGTGGAGAGAAAGAAGTCCTGTCATCCCATCAGTGAACATTCAGGCTAAAATGCTTTCCTGTTTAGGACTATTCTTGCTCATGGCAGCGATAAAAAATCCTGCCCCTCACACAGACACAGCTCCCAGCAAGGGAGGAGGAATCTGATGGGGAAATGGACCCTTAGGGGCCAGGTTTTATTTTCCTTGCAAACCTGCTGAGGCTTTGCCCAGGCACAGAGTATGGCTTTCCCATATGCAGAGCCTGTACCAGCATTGGAACAGCTACTTCACTCTTGTCTTGAAACCTTACAGGAAGCACGGCAGGTGTCAGAGCCCGGCGCTGCCAGCCAGCCCCTCAGTAGCTTGACCACTCATGCCTGAAGTGCCTGTGGTTTCTTTGGAGAAGACACTTTGTCACACAATGCCACTCACTCATGCTCAAGGCCAACAGGGAGTATCGCTGGTGTTGCAGGTTAGGAAGGATGATGTAGGTTAAATGGGTCTAGATTGCGGTCACTCCAATGGTGCCAAATAAAGGACCATGAGGAATGTGTGTATGTGTGTGGACATCTGCACTGTTGCTCCAAACTGGTCCCAGTTTGGCTGCTGCCTGTGCCTCCCACCTACTCCTTGTGGCAGAGGATGCTCAGCTCAGGGCAGAGAGACAAATCCCCTCATGCAGAACCTGTTTGGCAGTGCTCAGGGAAGAGAGGTGGTTTTAGCCTCCTCAAAGAGGGAGGAAGGCTCCTGGGTATGCTGACATGCAGATCCATCACTCCAGCCTTCTTCAGCCACGAGGAAGGAAAGGAAAGATCCCAGGTGTGCTCAGGAAACCTTCCTACCCTCCAGTGTATTGCACTTCCCAGAGCAGCTCATGCCTGCCGAGCCACAAGCAACAGCAGCTCCTCATCACTAACCGAAGCAGCTTTGCAGCACAAAGTCACTGACTGTGTGTGACCCTTGTCGTGTCTTTCCCAAATACAGGTACAGTCCTACTTGGACCATCACTGTAACAACTCCACAGACCGGCGCATCCTCAGCATGTTCCTAAACATCTGCAACGATCTGAGCAGGCTCTGCCACAGGCTGGAAGCTGTGCATTCCGGTAACAGCGTCACCACTGGCATTCTGGAGAGATGCAAGATGCTCCTCACCCACAGCAACGACCTGAGCGCCATCCGAGCCAAGTAGGTCGCTCATCAGCTGAGTTTCTTTGAGGCAAGTGCCAGTGCTGAGGGACTGTCACAGGAGTGACTTCTCCATCAGGGCTGGCACAACACCTCTTTGGCTGTAGAGGGGGTACAAAGTGCTCCCCACCTTATTATTCCAGCTGCTGGGAACACGTTGCCACCTCCATTCACAACAAGAGGGGATGATGGTTGGCTCTTTCATTCGTTGTACTAGAGCTGTGAAGGACATGTACAGGCAGGTCAGCACCCTGGAAGCCCAGGCAATGCTCAGGCAGTTCTCCTCCTTCTCCCTCCTCCTGCTCTGCACATAGCTAATTCCTGTGGGGCCAGCATCTGTACCAGCTCCCAAACTCTTCCAGACCTGGCAGAGCAGCCAGGACAGCACGTTTGGCACCACTCAGGGTGTAATTCTACCTGTGGCTACCCTCTGCTCCTCCCCAGGGGTCTCAGCTCCGTGGGCTCACAGGGCTTGCTGGAACAACTCTGCCAGTTGTTTCCTTCTGCCCCACAGATACCCCCATGACGTTGTGAATCATCTGAGCTGTGATGAAGCGAAGAATCGTTACGGAGGCGTGGTGAGCCTCATCCCCATCGTTCTAGACTGCATGAAGGAGTGGGTAACCCACAGTGAGAAGCTACTGCAGCACAGAAGTGGTGGAATTGCTGTCTCTGAGAAGAGAGCACCCTAGGATGCACCCACTAGCGCAGGCATTTCCCAGACACCTCCCGTGCACCTTGAAGTTCCGACCTCAACAAGTAGCAGAGATAAGGCACCAGGGCAGGGGAGTGGGCATGTCCAGAAGAAGCACCTGCATGACACAGAAAATCACAGTGGGAAACTCAAGGGTTCCTGGAAGCCACTGGGTAGGCATGCCTTTTAAAGGATCGAAGTTCATGCATCTTCTGCTCACCACCTTCAATCAGATGGCTGATTAAACCCAGTGAAATGAATACTACGATCCTCCCCCTCTGAGCCCACTTTCTGAAGGGTGAGCCCTGGAAGCCAGCCTTGGACAGGTCCATACATACTTCTTCCCATGCCGATGTTTCCGCTCTCCTCCTTAAAGTCGTATCCAACAGAAGTAGCTGCAGCTCCACAGCTGGTCCCTCTGACCAGTGCTGCGGTGAGAGCAGGGCATAGTCAGGGACCATCAGGTTCTGATCTCTCAGACAGGAATCTTATGGGAAAGGGGGTTTTACTCAGACTCACTTTAAAGACTTACTTTACTCTCAGGCTCCTTTCCGAGGAGCAGCCCTTCACTCGCCTGCAGGATGTGATGCAGAGCAGCAAAGGCCTCTCCCTATGGATTCAGACATCTGTTCAAGATTTAGACTTGTCCCTAAAGTTCCCTCACCCCTGTTGAAATTGCCAGGTTATCTGGACCAAAGAATCAAAGTCTACAGGACATTCAGGGTGTCCCCTTACATGCGGCTGGCTAAGTAAAGGCCAGTGTGCTTTAGCTGCACTGATGATGCTCTGCTGCATCCTTCTTGCAGGTCCCCACACCATTGCCAGCAAATACCATGCAGAACATCATCCCTTAGACCTGTTTGACTCCTGCATGGTCAGAGATAGAGATGTAAAAGAGAACAAGTTTCATTTTGCACTTACTTGGTGTAACAGCAATATCCAAACCTGAACAAAACACCCCTGGTCCCCCCAGAGCTCTGCAAAGCTGACACAGTCATTTCCAGTTGATATGCTCCATGGAAATCTGGTGGGAGCAGAGAGTCTCAGAGAGCCGGGCCTGTTCAGCCTGGAGAAGAGAAGGCTGTGGGGGGACCTCATTGCAGCCTGCCAGTCCCTGAAGGGAGCAGAGGAACAGGAGGGGAATCAGCTTGTTAAACGGCAGAGACTGGCAGGACAAGGGGGATGGAGTGAAGCTGAAGGAGGGAAGGGTTAGATGAGATATTAGGGGGAAGTTCTTTACAGAAAGAGTGGTGAGGGGCTGCAACAGGCTTCCCAGAGAGGGGGTGGGTGCCCCATCCCTGGGGGTGTTTAAGGCCAGGTTGGATGGGGCCCTGGGCAACCTTGTGTAGCTCCAGGCCTGGAGGTTGGTGGCCCTGCCTGTGGCAGGGGGGTTGGAGCTCTGTGATTCCTTGGGGTCCCTTCCAAGCCAGGCCAGTCTGTGATTCTATGAGAGCTGGGGCCATTTGCAGGCCATTCCTTTTCAAACGGTGAGTTACAATGTCTGAGCTTTCCCTTTTCCGAGGCGAGAGGCCGGCTCGCCAGCTTTCAAGGACACTCTGAGGCTTAGTTCAACTAAACCCACGAGGCATTTGAATCAGCCTCGTGCTGCTGTTACACCAGCTCTTTGCAAAGCCGGTGCAGTGACTTCCCACCAGTGCTGGACACAGCTTTCTTCCCAGCCTGCTTAGGGAGGCTCAGCAGCGTGCCGGGCTCTCCCCATTCTCTGGAGCTGACACATGGTTTTGGTAGCACTTTTGTTCCAGAACTGTTAACGACAAACTTAAGATCTCAAAATCACAGGTACCTGGCTGCTCTTTTCACATTCTGTGGGCAAATTAGCTCCCATTCTTTGCTTCCTGCAGGAAGAAACTCCTGAATAAACAATTTCCCCTTGCCTACCCAGCTCAGTTTGCTGGAATTGTGAGAAAGCTTTTGCCTTAAGACGACCAGATTTTGGCACCAAGCTGCAAAAAAAGGAGAATTAACAGAAGGGATGGCTCAGATGAAATGGGAAGCATTTGCAGGCCCACTTGTTTCCTCACATAACCCCACCTGCTTTTGCACTCCCCACCCCACCCCCCCCGCCCCGTGCGTTGCTGTGTAACACATCTCTCTGTGTGCCAGAGGTAACTCATCCCTCTGCTCCAGGGTACAAGCCTATTTTTAGGAGACAACATGATCCAACTGAACTGAACCTCAGTGACCTCAACACAGTAACGAAGCTTTCCGAGGTCACAGGGAGACTCCTGGGCACTAGTGGGGCCATGACCAGCAGAACATGACTGTCACTCTCTTGGGCTTTATTTGAGAGCCCCATTGCAGAGGCAGCTTCAAGCAGAAAAATCAAAGCAGCTCACAGCTGCCCTATTGTGTTTCACATGGCAAAGACAAGTGTCTGGTGGCAGCTGCCAGCTTGGAAAGTTTTTCAGAACAAGGATGTGCTACGTAGACGAAAAGATGACAAGTGTTGGGGACACAAGAGCTGCTATTTCCAGATCTTATTCCCAACCTTCCTCGCTCTGATGAGCCTAAAATTACCCACCCATTTGTAGTTTCCTTTCAGGATTCACAGTACAGCACATTGCTCGTCAGAACGGTCCCACTGATGCCCATCGATCACCTCCCAACCCTGCCGTTCAGAGCACCAATGCTGTTGGTTTCTATGTGATAAAGGTTGCCATTCGCTCAAGAAACACAGTTCCCAAACCTCCAAATCAGCTCCTAACCTAGCCCTATCCTTTCCATGAGTCTTAGCAGCCAGGATTTTAAGACACAAGCAGAAAAACAAGTGCATAAAACCTGCAGTCTGAGGCTTAGTAATGACATGACCAGAATCTGTTGGAAGACTGCAAAGTTTCACAAAAACCTCCAGACAAATTACTTAATTTCCATACAAGTTCTCCTTTTCAGGAGTGGATGGACACTTCAAAAGACAAAGAGATAACGGCATGAATTGTTTTTCTCTACTACAAATCAAGCTGTTTGAAGAATTTACATAAACAGGGTGTAAACGCCACACACAGAAGCACGATAAAGTTTCACTCCAGCCTCTGTGAAATCCCAAGACAGAGTGAACAGCCAGGCAGGGCCCCAAACTCACTTACCCAGGCATCTGTCAGCAAGTCCAGGGAATAAGCGTCGCTTTTTTGGTTTAAGGACTGGAATAAGAGATTCAGGCCGATGATTTCATCATAATCCTGGGGTCTGCAGGCTGCAAATCAGCTCTGAGTTCCCCTGCATTCCGCTAAGGGTCAAACCAGGCTTTTGTCAGCCCCAAACCAGCCCGAAACACTCCGGATAGGAATTATCGGGTTCCCGAGTCTCGCAGGCCGAGAGGATGGGGTGTAGCTCAGCCCGACAGACTTTAGGAGCAAGTGTGGGGAGCGGTGGGCTGCTAAGGGAACGCGAGAGGGGGCGAGTCAGGGCACGGGGGGAAACTCGGCGTCCCGAAAGCCGACGCGGAGCCAAGTAGCAGCTTCGTGGGGCCTCTAGTGGCCGCGTCCGAGAAACGCGGCGGGCAGAGCGGGCAGGGCCAGCGGGCGGAGCGCGTACTTGCCGCCGCCCGGGCTCTCCCCCGCCCGAGCTCCCATGAGGGTCCAAGGGCACAGACTCTTAGGAGTAGCTTTTAGAGAGTTCCGACCCGGCGCTGCTCCTGCGCGCCGCTCGCCATCCCCAGGGCTCCGCGCCGGCCACGCCGTGTCCCCCGGCGCGGAGGCAGCCGCGGGCTCCCGGTGAGCTGGGGGGTGCTGCCCCAGACTGCTGAGCTCGATGGTCTCAGCACGTTAAGAGGGCTGAAGCCACCGCGAGGGGAGGTAGCGCCACTTCACACCGAGCGTTATCCTGCACGTAACTCAGCTGCTGAAAGTCTACGATCGATTTTGTAACCACTTACTCTTAAAATCCAGCCTGGCAGGGGCAGCAGAGTAGCTCCCATAAATGAGGATCTATTAAAGATACTTGAAGTACAGGAAGGAAAACTGTCTGTTCATTGCAGAAGGCCCAGAAACAATTTTGTGTTACCCAACCCAAACACTGTGTCCCCAAACAGCCTGTACACCCCCCATGTCATCCCCTTCCCTCACAGGTGTTCTTCAAAACTAAGTCCGTATGGGAATGCTGAGGTTCACGGATGAATTGCTGAATTGCTTTGAGCAACCTTTCTAATACTCCTTTATTTAGGGGAAAAAAAAAACCCAAAAAACACAGCAAGGGAATAAAAGAGTGCCAATCTGGAAACAAGACAGGGCAAAATAAGCACAACTGTAACGGGCAGGGTTAAACTCAGAGTAAAAACAGCCCCAAAGTTCCCTTTGGCCTGAGAAACTGCCCTGTGTGAGCAGGGACTCCTGTGCAGGTAGAGAGGAGACCAAGCAAGCTGGCCAGCTTCTGAGTGTGTCCCCAGCTTTGCAAACCAGAGTCTTTGACGTTTTCAGCTATTAATTTGACTAATCACTGCCTAGTCTCTACACAAACACTGCCACACAGAAAGCCAATAAGCAGATTTGCAGTGCCAAAGTGTTGGCAGTTTGGGTTATACCAGCATGCTGTTGGTTAGGGAGTTTTTCCACAGAAGAAAAAAAGCGAGCTGCTTTTTTTTCCCCAAGCAAAACCAGGCAGAACCCCTGATGGGCTCTGTGCTGCACACACCTTGGACGACACGTCGATACCAACTGTGTTTCTGCATGTTTGATCGCAGCCCAGCTGGGTCCCAAAGAGGTCAGCTTGAAGGGAATGTAACACAGAGTAGTGCAAAACAATACATTTTATTTGTTCACAGTTAAACACAAGCAACTGCCTTGACATTTTAGAACATTCTAATAAGGACAGCAAAACCTCCTTTTGGTTTAAGTTCTCTTTAGCTTACGATTGTACCATTTCCCCGTATTTCATATTTATGGCATTTAATGTGGATTGTTTAACATGCTTACAAAGAGCGAGGCAGGGAACAGATTAACTTGACAAAGACAGCAATTTTAGATTTAACTAAAAGCAGTCAGTTAAAAAAAAAAAAATCTGTTTCCACTTCACTGATGGGACCCCTTCAAACAAACTGCAAGTTAACTACATACAGCAGATCCATGATTTTTAGACTTATAAAAAAATTGCAAAATTTGTTCCTCCGTAATCTTTGTGGTCCATAAACAAACCTAAAGTGGTTTCCGTTACTATCCCGGTGCTAAAATCCTTTTTAAAAGAAGAGCCACCTTATCAATGAGCTTGCATTACTGCCAGGGCATTTTTGTAACCGCCAACACAAACCGCCTCTCCTCAGAATGAGGGAAGTCCTCGTATGAGCGAGATTCCTTTCTGGGCTCGGCAAAGCAACAGCATCCAAAGGCCAAGCCAGCCCTTTGAGGGCAATGTGCAAACCGTTTACTCCTGGGGCTGGGACCTGGTGGGGCAAGGGGCAGGAAAACCTCCAAATCTTACCGAAACATACGCTACCACGTTTGCTACCGCTAAGTCTTAGAAAGCCTATAGACATGTCGACAAAACCAGTCTGTCACTTACAACCAACTCTCTATTTTCTATTCCATGCAGATTCAAGCTTTGACAAAACCACTGAAGTTCACCTTTAACTTTCAGAGTTAGGACTGACCAACCGAAAGGACACTGAGAATAATTTAGACAGGCAGAAATGTATTCAGACCCTAGGTGTTACAGCAAAAGCGGGAACGGGAGGAAAAGCACTGTCAGGCGCAGGTCAGCAGACCACCAGCCGCTGTGACAGGGCTGCTCCTAATTCAGGTTAAGAAGGGATTTGATCTACAAGTGCAAGTGTACCCGGACTTGATGTACGTGAGAGACGATTCCTAAAGAGCAGCTGCCACCCACAGTGTTGAAGGGAAGAGGCCACATGTGACACAGGGTAACCGTGAAGCCCAGTATGTCCAAGTACACCCGGACCCAGACATGGCTAACATTTAAAACAAGCGCGGTGCCTTCCTAACAGCAGCCTCTGCTCTGTCATGAAGGAGATTGAGTCTGACCACTGACAAGCCCTGATCCCACAATCCTCCTTCACAGAAGGCTCATCACTGACTTAAAACATGATTAACACGGAAAGGCTTCACGACAGGATTCGATTCTCAGTCTGAGCAGGCTTCCTCCTCAGCCTTGTCTTCTAAGGAAGGGGGATGCGGGTGAAGGGGGTACCGAGAGCCAAGCTGACACTGCTGAGCTGAAAGACGTGCTGCATGCTGAGCAGAACAGCACCCAAAGGAAACCATATTCTGTAATTCAAGCCTGGAAACATGTGCCCAGGGAGAACAAAGCCAGTTTCTTGGACTCAAAACACAGAGGTCTTGCTCAGACTGGGAACAAAGACCATAACTAAGAAGGAGGGTCAGACAGCACAAGTATTTCCCCAAATAGAGAAACCAACACTCTTCAGCAAATCTTCTTAAGCTTGCGATTCTACGTACGTGTTCTGCGTACTCTTCCTACTTGAGTAAAGCTTCCTTGTCCCTCTTCTCCCACCCCAATTGCTTTCCCATACGAACCAGTCTAAGGTCAGTACCAGTCTGTCAGGCAAACACTTAAAATCCCAAAAAGATCATCAGAAGCTAGTGTTTTAACAAGTCTTCAGCATATACGGTCTCTTCTGCATTACAAGCTCCAGTTCCTTATTAAATGTCTGTTCAAACATAACTTTCCAGGAAATGTTAAGGACAATATAAACAATGAGCATGAATTAGGGTGAATGAATCGCTTTGCAGAGGTACACTGTTCTTTAAACATTTAGGTATTCAGAGTCCAACTTAATGAAGACTGGGCTCTGAGGGATGTGGGACAGTGGAGGCAAAATAAGAGACCTTTACATGAATGCACTAGGAATTCTAGTGCTGCTTCTTTCCAGGATGAAAGCAACCAAAGTCACCCGGACAGGCAGCACAATGAACTGCTCTAAATTGGAAGCTTGCAAGGAAATACAAAGCATTCAGAGTAGACTCACAAATGTTAGATTTGGCCTCATATTGCACTCAAGTTCATAAACGCAGCCACTCACTGAGGACAGGGAGAAAGGGAGAAAATACTTGCAAACGCTAACAGTTGTCCCTTCAAATTAGTACACGCTGCTAAGGACTGAATTTGAGAAAGAAGCAAGAGTTAGGCTGGGCTAATTGAAATCAATTCCAGACCCAAAAATCCACTTTGCATTCGTTCAGCAGCTGCCTTCCGTTTCTGGACATCAATCCTATTCCGCTGCATGAGCTAGCTGCTCAGACCAAAGAAACATAAAAGCTTTTAGTTAAACTTGCATTCATGCCTCCTGTTCTATGCCAAGAATATGAAAATAACACTGATTGACTATCTTCCTTTTTAACTGTGGTCATGATGAGTTTCATTGTAGTCCATGATATGAAGCTGTCCAACACTGCTTTCCTGGATCTTAGGCGAGAGGCTAAGGTTATCGGGGCTTGGAGGGACCTTTGACTCCATGCTTGGATCTTTACATAGTTCAGTCTTTAAAGCATCAGAAAGCCTGTTGATGGCTACACCCTCCTCATCACACTGGCTCTCACTCTTGTTGCGAAATAATTCTCGTGCCTTCATTCCAAGGAAGCTCTTGGAGCTGGGGAGTGAACCTACAGTCAGTGGGACAGTAGTCGAGGGCTCCAGCAACACAGATGTCTCCCAGCGACTGCTGAATCTCTGGTTCTGGGGTTTTTCTGGGGTGGAGAGCTCACTGCTGCTGCCACCTTTACTGCTACTACTACCTCGAGTGCTGGGAGGTTTGGTCTCTCCATTTCTACCAATTGTTTCTTCACTGTATCCTGCCACAGCATCTTCATTGCCACAATCCAGCCTGTTTTGGGAAGAGAGAGGATACAGTGTCAAAGGAAAGGTAGCAGCTGTTTGCAGTGGAAAGGGGAATGCTGGGCAAAGCCGGTTACTTTGGTTACTTCCCATTTCTGCTGCTGCAGATGTACTTCAACAGTTTTCCTTTCCCTTTTGTACCAAAGCACAAGTGACAAAGGGTCACCAGAAAAGTGCCACATGCTCAGCTTTGCAACATCCAGTCTTCTAAGTCCAGAGCTGACAATAATCCCAAAGCAGAACAGAACTGGATCCTGATCTCTTAAGGTAAAGGAAGAGATGTGAACATCTTCCTTACAGATCTTTATTTTACCTTGCCCAAGCCAGGCGACTGACACAAATCTGCTGCAGTGCAAGAAGTTATCCTGATGCTGTAGCAGAATTTGGTGGCAGAAAAAGATATGATCTGAGGAAAGCACAGCACTACCTAGATGTGCTTGGCAGACATGTAAAAACCGACTACTTAACAATAGCCTAACAATTTGAGGATTAAAGAGACAAACCACAGGTGTGTCTGAAACTCTGAGTAAGGAGGGCTCAGCTATATGAGAAATATCTCAAGAGCACTTCCAACTTTGTCACCGACCCTCAGTAACCTGGGCAGGGTTCTGAAACAGGCTCAGTCTGTAAAAGGGGAGGTAACAGAAATATTTTGAGATGATGCATAGAAGTGCTAGGAATTCCACAAGGACATCAGCTTCCAAGGAGCTGGTCATGAGTCCAGCATATTTTATACCATCAGCCTTACCTTTCCTCTGCTGCTTCAGCAGCTTCTGTTTTTTCATCTTCAAGTTTTTTCAGTAGGCTGCTCTTCTCCAGACGGCCAAACAGATCCAAGATCTCCAGCTCAAATGCCTGTGTGATTCTTTTCTGGGCCTTGTACCTACTTTCTACTGCTTGCAGCTGACCTCTAAATAGGAAAAGAAACCAAAATCCTTCAGGTCCCATGTCTCCAGATTCTGCCTCAAATAGGACAGTGCATCTGTCAACACACAACTAAATTTTTACACCAGAAACCCCTACCTTGCTTGTATTTTGACATCTTCTAGGTATTTCTTCTGCTCCAGGAAGAGGTGGTCCTTTTTAGCAAGCTGAGATTCCAGTTCAACTATCCGTTTCTGGGAAGCATCAAGCCTTTGGCTTTGCTGTTGAACACACAATTTTGCTTTCTCCAGTTCTTTCCAAAAAGCAGCGTGCAACATTTCAACCTCCTCAAAGGAAAGAACACAATGTTAAAGCATAACTGATCGTCTGTTATTTTAATTAATATTCAGATGTGTTTCTGATGCTATAAATAGGCACAGTTTTAAGCAAGATGGAATAAAAGAAGCATTTCTAAAAACAGATATAGAAAACTGGATACTCAGAAGATGTACAGTATTAAGTTACTGTAAAAATAATTGTACATCACTGGAATTTATTAGCACATTAATGTTCCTTACGAAACACTCTTTACTCTCTTCAGCAAAGCAAACTTGCCAGTTCTGCACTGGATTAGAATAGACAAACTCCATTTTAAAACCATTTTTGCAACATGACCTTCATTAAATAACAGTAAAAGACTTTTTTTTTTTTTAAAGCTTATTATTCACCTTCTTTAATTACTTGCTCTCACGCAGAAACAGTTATATTGTTGTGTAATTTACTTGCTTCTAATTAAAAAAAGGTTTCTTTGAAGTCAGGAAGTAAAACCATATGAACCACAGAAGTTTTTGCAAAGTTAATACTAACCCTTATTAGGAAAATGAGAAAACAGGACCTCACAAAAACCTGTGAAATCCTGGTTAAGATTCTTCTACAAATTCTACCACTACTACCCAACATTGTGCACTTTCACAAACATAAGAGCCCAGAGTTACTTCACCAGCAATAGTCTGGTGCCAGTTATATTAAGAGCACAGCAAAGTCTTGCCTTTGGCAAGAAAAAACTGCTAAGAAGTGGCTAAAACTGACTTGAGGTGTACCCTAACATCCCCTTATTAGCTTTCAGGCACAGGGCACTGAAGATATCCCATAAACCTACACAAAATGTAGGTGCACAAAAACATCTCAACAGAAGATGAAAATCAATTTCAAAACTAAAGTACGTTAGGAGACATTTCCTGGGTTCCAAACACAAGACTGACAGCAGCTTGATGATGACCTCAAGTGAAGCCTATTCTAAAAGGCCTCCTCCACAGCCCTGTCATCATACCTTTGTAGTGTCTGTGTGCTTGTGCTGCAGCTGCTCCAGGTACAACTCATTGACCTCCCCAAGAACAAGAAGTTGCCTGTTTAAGAACTCCATCTGCTGTTGCACTGATTCGCTGTTGGAAAGCTTTAAAGAGAAATTAACAGAATCAAACACTGGAATGAACAGCTCAGCAGGAGTCACACCCTCTGTTCACAGGGTATTTTTATAAAGAAAGGGAAAAAGACAAGAATCCAATGCACCACAGGTAAAGAGAGCTAAAGACATTAGTTTCCATAAAGCTGGTGGCAGTCTGTACAGAACTTCACCATACAGGCACTGCTTCCCTTAAGAGAACCATGTTTCCACTCCACATCCAATATAAACAAGATCTCTAAGATGTCAAGATTTAGCAGAGCTTTAGTAGAAGTTCACATTGCTCAATCTGCAAATTCCTATTGTGGAAAAAGCAGCCAAAACAAGAAGTTCCAGAAGCCTTTGAAGAGTTTAAAGTTTCTTCACTGAAACACATTTCTCTGTATTGTTTTTATACAATTAATATCAGCTTCTAACAAACCAAGTGCAAGCTTCTTTCAGAACAAGAAAAAAAAAGCACCTCATAATTTTTAGAAGGAAAAAAAAAAAAACCAACCAAACAAGCAGAAAGCCACAAAGAGACCCTGGAAACAATGACTTCTCTTACCTTTTGAGAAACTTGGCTAAGCAGCAATTCAGTGTGACACACCTTGTTGTTAGCCTTCTTTAATTCTAACCTCAGATCCGCAATCATATTCCGGCAGTCTTCCAGCTTGGTCTGCTCAAATGAGACACAACTCACTCCAGGTTCTGGAACTTTAACAAGGACTAGCAATGGCACAGGGCTGGGGGGCTGTAACCCCCAGCACTGTGAAACTAGTTACACTGTGTAACTGTGAAAAGTCCCCACACCAGGTAAGAAACTGCACTTTCCTATTTCCAAACCGAATGCAGGACAAAATGGAATTATAAAAGGACAACGACTAATTTAGGCATTTCCAATTATGCACTGTCTTGTTCTGAATTAGGACAGTATCAGAAATATGTAACTTTCAGATATTTCATGCCATGTTATTAGGGAGGTTATTTTTAAAACCAGTAAGTAGGTAACAATTTTGTTCAGCGTCGTGCTGCATACCTGCAATTCCTGGCTCTGGTTGTAGAATTCCTCCCGGTCGTGTTGCAGCTGTCTGATCTGGCTGTGAAGCTGAGCCACTATATTTTCATGTTCCTCCTGAAACTGGTGGTATCTTGCCTGTTCTTTCTGCAGACTCAGTTTCAAGGCCTGGATTTCTTTTTCCTGCAGTTTCAGCTGATCTTTCTGTTAAGAATCCCATACAAAGCATCAGACAAGACATATGCTTTATCAGTTAGAATATGTGTCCTAGAGTCACTACTTAAGTAAAGGTATCAAGGTTTGGTGTGGGGTTTTTGGCTGAAAAACATTAAATGGGGATTGAGTGGACAGGCTGAAAACTCAAAGTCCCATTCAAAGGCACAATGAGCAATAGCAGATTCTTCCTTGGGCTCTCAGAAGGTATTTGGGCTTCACAGCTGAACCAACAGCTTGCCTTCCAAAACCTAACTGGAGGTCTATTTTTGACTCTTATATTGAGCTATCAAAAAGTGAAACTGTTGATGGAATTATCTATGATATGCAGATAGAGAATGAAGCATGCCTACATCTGTAATGAGATATCTTTCAACATACAACTTCACATTTCATCACAGTAAGTACCTCTGGAGAAGAACAGTGGAGTTTTCTAACCTTTTGCTATTTCTTGCTATTGAGCAGTGGAAGGACAATACCTCCTCAAACAATGCAATAAGGTGTCTAGCTAGGATTTACACAACCACTCCACCAACCATAGAACCTTTAATATTATTCAAAGCTAAGTGCTGGCAGGTGCACACTGATTCAGTTGCCCACAGTCAAACAGAAACTACTGGTTTTAATGATCACACTGCACATAACTCATCCACAATTCATTCCGCTAACACTGACTTTAACAAGGTGAGAAATGAGGTTTCTATTTCAATTGGATGGTACTGAAAGATCCTGGCCAAACCAATTAACCTGTTCTAGCACCAGTGTGTTTAAATCCCTGCCAGAGCTGTATCCCTGCTCACCATGGCAGCATTATGCTCCTCCAGAGCTGTTGCTTTGATCACTTTTCTCAAGAGCCGGCGGTTCCGAAGGGCGTGCTGCTGCCTTTTGAAGCGTTCATACAGTAACTGGTTGTGCAGCAAAAGCAATTGGTTGCGCAGGGTGTGAATCTCATCTGAAGGGGGAGAACCTGGATTGAAGTTGGAAGACAGAAGAGGTTACCAAACTGCACTGTCCATGTTCCACATGCAGGAAATATTTTCGAAAATAAGGAAGTTATGTTTCTTTGAAATCCCAACCTAAAAATCTGCCTGCTCCATTTGATCTCCAAGACAAAATTTTAAAGATTTTTCCCCAAATGGATTGTTACTTCAATTAAGAAAGAAAAAAAAAAAATCCCAGCTCAGCAACACCACAGAAGCCTGAAAGCACTAAACTATGACACATGTGTGAAGTAGCAAGAAAAACAATCATCAATTTTAGATTGAAAGAGTATTGAAAAGATGGAAGGATCTATTAGATGGTCAGCATCACTCTGAAGGTGACTAGTTCTTAAATGGTCAAAAGCAGAAACTTCTACTATTGTGGGAAGGTTGCTTTCACTCTTAAAAGATGGAAAAAAGCAAATCATCTCACTGCAACACCGATGTCCCTACCTGACAAGCAGATAAACTATGACTTAGTGGAGGGCACAATCTTTCTTCAGCATTAGTTAAAAAAAATTAATATGCAGGTCATTGTTTAAGCAAGTCCAGTAACAGAGAAACAGGTTGCCAAAGACATGAGAAACTCCTCACCTCCGAAGTGAGTCCAGTCAGCAGATTTGCTTGGCAGAGACAATCTGAAAAATGAAAATGCAGCATTAACCAGCAAGTTTAAGTATAAAAACACTCTGGAAGTCACTTTAAAATGGAATTCTCACATCAAAAGAGTTTACAGCCTAATAAAAGTACAATTACGGTCAGTCACTATGAAAAGAATGAGGAACAGCGCATGCAGCAAGGGCAGAGGATGGAGGGTGTCATTTCTTAGAAGCTGGAGAAAAATTCTCTCAGCCCAGAAAACAGCATAAGGACAAAGCAGAACACAGGGTTACAAGATGAAAAGGAGGAAAACAGCAGATCCATCTAAATCTTAAATCTGCTTCTCCAGTTCTTAGCTTCATGTGTATTAGAAAGAAGAAGGTGTCAATCTCCCTTTGGCCTCTACATTTGCAGTGCTGGACTGATAAACCTCACTAACAGTAGTACCAAAAGTACCACAGCTACAGCTCAGCTTCTTCACCCCAAGCTTCGTCAGTGAAAGTACAACAGCCACAGCCTCTTCATTACATCAAAGCAATTTACCACTGCAAATATAAAACTCCTCCACCCAGAACCCGTAGCTCAGTTAACAGTAACGTTCCACAGAAGAGGGTTTCACTGCAGATTTCCAGACACAGCTGCTTTTCAGGCACAGCTGTTAAAATACAGCCAGCACACAAAGAAATAATGAGAAAGTTTGCAAAGATTTTCAGTCACCTACTTGTTCAGCTCCTTAGTGTGTGCATCCGCTCCTTGCTGTATCAGTCTGTCCAGCACTTCCACAGGAGAAGTAGAGGACATGCAGTCATCATCTTGGGCTCCCTTGGCTTTCTTTAGCAGCTCCTCAGTCTTCTTGCCAACAAAGAGGTAGGCAGTCTTTGGTAATGCAACCTCAAAAAGGTGCTCATATAGGGGAGGCTGCCCACTCCCCAACACCACTCTTCTTTGTGCTGGTACTTTGCAAGGGCTGGGAGTGAGAATACTCGTCCCCCCTGAGGTTCCTTCCCTGTTACCAGCAGGGCTTTCACCAGAGCCTCCACAGGGCTTGTCTATGGGAGTAAATGTTTGTTTGGGTGTTTCCCGCGCATTCTCAGGCCCAGGCTTGTCCAGAGAAGTTGTTAAAGGCTCAGAGGTCTGACTGTGTCCCTGAACACTAGAGACTACTGATTGGGTCTTCTTTTGAGAGCCTGAAAGACTTTCATTTGTGTGGTAAAACGGAGAGTCAAATCCTCCTCTAGGCACCATGTGTTCAGCATCGGTTGTGATCTCCGAGATCTCTTTAGATATTGCATCTGAAAAGGATGGGATGGGGGGACACAATTACATATCTGGTATTTCAACATTAGAAACACTTCCTTAGCAAGGATGTGTGTAAGGATAGCAGAAATTACCTTCCTCTCTGTCCTTTTCAGCACTATCTTCAAAAGACAAACCACCTAAAAACTCTGGAAGATCACTTAAGGTTACTGAACTTTTACTACCGGGTGTGTCTGAAGAAAAGGGAAAAAAAGTTAGTTGGACAGAAGGTCTTTTCTCCAGCCTTATCACAGCACAAACCAGAAATCTTTTACTGCTGAAATCCTTGGAATCAGCTTGTCCCTCTTTCAGGTGGTTCCTCAAAGGAGGAAGCTATGAGTCCTTTGGAAACCAGTGCAGAGATCTGTCACTGGTCAGGCTTGATCTCAAAATGCAGTTTTGTAAACTTAACATTTGCTATTGCCCTACAAATGTAGGTGACCACCTCTATGAGTGAGGATGCACTCTTTGCAACTGAACCCATTAAATGCATTTTAAGAGCTGGCTTAGGCTTAGCAGGGGACAGTACTTACCTGAGGAAAAAGGAAGTTTAGCAAACTGATGTAATACAAGTTTACAGTATGTGACTGCTGATTAAAACTCTGCAACAGCTGTCAGGGAGATATAGGGACTTCATGCTCACAGCTCAGTCACAGATTAGTAATCCAGTGAAAAACCTAGCCTGTTCTTAACTTGTAACTCAAAGTTCAGATTCCAGTGATGCTATACAACCTCACCAAGGAAAACTAACTTTAAATTTCACTATCATCTCCACTTTGAGGATAGTACAGATTGACAGAAGTCACAAATAGTGCCAGAATCCCTTTCTACAGCTGTCATAGATGTAGATGACAGAGAATGGAAAATGGAATCTAGATTTACCTATTAGAAGCTGAGTTCCTCAACAATCCACTGTTGATTTCAATATTCCAGCAGACTTTTAAAAAGGTTCAAGTACAAGAATATAGTTGTAGATAAAACCCAAAGTTTTTCCAAGAACTTTTAAAAGTGAGCATCGTATCTATTATTATGTGCAGCCTCACAGTTTGATCCAGACATGTGACATAAAACTTGTTCAAGCAAGACTTCACACACAACTTGCTACTTCTGATTAAAAAAAGAAATCACCCTCAAAGAATCAGCTTTATAAAAAAAAAAATTCCTTTTTCAGCCTTCAGTGTAGATTTGTATACTTAAGCATGCATAAGAATGTATGAGGGCCAGATAAAAAACATTCTGCTATTATATCTGAACATAAACAGTTAAAATTAAAGCAACAGCATCACAAGAAGGCTTTAAGTAGAATCAGAGTTAAGGAAGAGAAAAATCTGTGGAAGCACTTGGCAATTGGAGCACATATCAATAAAAACAGGGTTTGTTCACAACAGGTTATTGTAATGGGGAGAGGAAAATGGAGTTTACCCAATGATTTATCGCTGTTTATGACATTTTGCTGTCGGTACAGTAAAGGCCTCCCAGGATCTGGTTTGTCCTCCTGAAAAACAAACAAACAAAAAACCAAACCCCAAAATGGATTCTTTGCATCAGGCATCTGTTGGAAACAAACTTCCCAGTTTCATAGAAAAGAAATTCCTGCAAATAGATGGCTTCAATAGCAAACCAATGTAAGAAGTCTTTAAACTGCGCAACTGCAAGTGGAAATAGTTGTCTAAACTTAGAAAATGAGGTTTTACAAAAAATGTCGTGTTTCATTGCAAAGCAATTACTCTGCTTCTCCCTTCTCAGTTATAGTCACTGCTTGTATGGCAAATAAATGAGAAAATAAGATTCAGTAGAAGAATTTTGTATACCTTTTTAGAAGGTGTGGCAGCAGCTAAAGGGAGTGAAACATGCACAAAGTCATCTGAAGCACATGGTGGAGGAGATGTGGCTGGCGTTCCCAAGGGTGTTCCTTTCCCCCCTGCTGAAAAGGAGGGGCAAAAGTTTTCTCAGCAGGCTCCCACTTCCTCCTTTCAGCTGAATATTGTACATGAAGAATTGAACATTCAAACACCATCTCAACAATTAACTTGATAAATAGTTGGAAGTGATCTAAGATGACAAAAGCACACAGCTTCCAGAAGGCCTGTGTCAAGCTTCAGGACTTAACTCACTAACTTCTTTGCTATCTCAGTGTTTGCACTGGCACTGCTCTAGATGGCCAGGTACTTGGCTGATGAAAGTAATGACTTAAGCCTATCAAACGGCACGGTGCAACGTTCCCGTTCAAGAAGCTGACAGCAAAATTTACAGCCAGAATTTCTATTATAATAAGCCTTAAAGGTGTAATTCCAAAATTTGTCTCGTACCAGATGTGCCAAAAGCTTTGCTGTAAGGTTGTGATGCAGACTGGGATGACTCAGATGGGACAATTCCAGGGGAGGTTGGTGGAGTGGTCATACCACAAACTGCAGACGGACTCCAGATGGTAACCTAGGATGCACAATGGAACACAAGTCAGTGAAGCTCAAAGGAACCTGTAAAGCACCTACACCCAGGTTCTGACACAGGAAATCAGATGAGGATTAAATCTGAAATGCACGCTAAGTTCTGAAGAATTCACAGTACTTCTCAGAAACATGAATTATAAAGACTGTCATAAGGAACTACAAATGATGTGCAAAGCATTAAAAGCACCCCGTGCTTTATCTTCTGCTTTACCTGCTGTGGCTCAGTTGTCAGCCGTATTGACTGTGGGCTCAGGATCTGAGGTAGCTGCCCTGGTATTTTGGATAGTGTTAGCCGAGGAGTGGAATATGGGGTTGAAGTTCCTGAAAGTTAAAAAAAAAAAGCAAAAGAATCAGAAGTATTCTACACATCAAATACAAATCAATGATTCTTCTGGCTAGTATTTATAGGCTTTTAGCCAAATCATTGCAAATCCATTCAACATACAGTCATAGCTAGCAAAGAGACTTGTCTTCCAGCCCAATAAATTACCTATTTAATATATTACGTACTACAGCTTTTTTTTTCCTCCAGTCAGTTCACTGTTTTGGGGCAGGGAGGGGAGGAAGAGGTACTGGAAAGGCAACTTTGCAAACATGCCTCATGTCTGCATGCCAGAGCAGATATCTTTTGGTTTTTTAATGAGAGTTCATTTTCTGATGCCAAAGAATTGGACTGTAAGTGGCATAAATCAGCAAGTTGCCTTTTTGCTCTAAGGCCAGTTTTCCTCTAGGAGATGGGTGTTCCTTAGCTGTCAGGCAGGTCTTACCATAGCTGCTCTGTCTGTCAATGTAATAGCTGGTACAGGAGTCAGTTTGATGATGTTTTAAGCTTGTGCAGAGTTTCCGAGACACAGAGTAATAGCCATCTTCATAGGAGGCTTCTGCAGGGTCCAGGGAGATTTTGGCACATTCTATCACAACATCATGAGTTTCTAGTCTTTTCCACCTGCAGACAGTTTTTGGATCCAAGAGAGTAAGTTAGTCAATTACTGTTAAAACAAGAGTTCCTGGAGATATGAGGAACTGGCTTGTAGGATGCCTCATTTGTTCCAGACAGCTTTGCAAGCTCCCAGCCAAAACTGGAACAAGGCACCATACAGAAATTGCAACCAGATGACTTGTGAGAGAGGTCTCAGAGAGGAGACAAACAGCTTTGACACAGAGATCCATAAAGGTCTGCCATGGAGCACTCTGGAAAGGAGGAACAGCATACGAAGACTTGGTTGATCCTGAGCTTCAGCAGCTGTAGAAATGAGCTCAACTAGACTCAGATGTTGGTAGTCAAAATTTAGACATGCCAGCAGTGAGGGAATCTTATATATTATTTAAGCAAACACCATCTGCAATGCCAGTTTCAGGTCTGTGTTTTTCCTCTCAAGTTTTGGGAATGGTTTTTTATTATTACTACCTCCTTCATTCTAAAAACTTTTTTCTCACTAAATTAAGCAGTCAGATTAGATCTGCCTGATATTTCAGAGGATGAAGTTCACTGTAAAGAAGGGAAAGCACAGAAGCCTGTCTATTAAGCCTGAGTTGCTTTTGAATGCAAGATAATTATGTGTAAGATACCAAAAATCAGAAAGCTTCAAACTGGTATTTTTGTGCCAACTGTACTCCTTTAGTGGTGCCACCCTCCCCCCTGCCTGGGAGAAGCCTGCAAAACTGAGCACTGCGATAAGTCAATAGGTTCCCATTTAGCAGTGTTTTCCTAGTGGCTCTGAAAAGCAGGGCAAGAGCACTACTGTGCAGCAACAAGAGTCAATTTCTCCTCTTCAGTGGCTGGGCCTGTGGAGACAAGAGAAAAGCAGCAAGTGGTGCTGCTGCAGGCAAATGAGCCTATTTCTAAAGAAAACTAATACAGCTGATAATGTTAAGACATACCTGTTAAAAGAACTGATCTGTTAACTGAACCAATATCTAGGTACCAAAACAAGACACACTGAAGCCATTTTAAACACTTAAATCCCACCAAGTACTTCAACAAACAAGAACAAAAAAAATTACCCAAACTGTAAGCCAATGAAGCAGGTCAGTGGTAGTTTCTCTTTATACATTATAAGCAAATGCTTTTAGAACTTTATGAGGATGTTTGAGCCATAAAATTAAGACAAAGCCAACTGTTAAGTAGAAGACAGATTCTATCCCAGACCCAAAATTAATTCAGAACCCCAACATTATTGTTAATGGCCTTTCACAACAGCTTTTGCTTATTCACCCAGTTGTAACCTTGGATAAAGAAAGTCTCCATGTTTACCTGGTGCACCTATTAATATGGGTGGCAAAACACCACTGGCACACACTGTTGCTGACAGAAAAGTTTCTGCTGTAAGCTTTCTGAAATAACCCAGCTAAAAGTTGCTCATTTACAGCCTTTCCTATTAGCAGAGAGAACATATATACCTTCGTGGGTCCAGTTCATGGTCCTTAGATCCAGTCACTAACTCTGGATGAATTCGCACATGTTCCATCATTGGCTGGATGAGTAAGAGCAAGAAGAAAGTATTACTGGTACAGCATCTTTTGATTGGACTGAACTACACAAAGCTGATGAGCAACCTACTGGCCCAAATAGTTCTGAATATTACATTTAACAGATAAAGCTAAACACACACAATCACAGCTTCAAGAGACAATCTTGTCCCCAAATGAGATTTCAGTCCTCAATAGCCTGGTTTTATTCTGTTTTGTTGAGCAGCCCTCAGCTACATCAAGGTAGTGTATTAAACAGGCAAATACCTGCTTTTATACAGCTATCGATTCCTTGTCTCAGACAACACAGACACGAGCAGCATTTTACCTTGACTACCTCTTCAAAGGTCTCCAAGTTTTCCTTCATACTGTAGTGAGAACGCAGAAAGGAGACAAAATTGCAAGGATACATTCCATAAAGACGATGAAAGAGAGCATAAACACTGGCATGAAGATGGACAAGATAAATCTCTGCCACGTGACCTGGAAAAAGGAGTTAGAATCTTTTTCATTGGAGAGAAGAACAGCACTTCTAAGAATGCAGCAAAGTCCTTTTAAATTTGAAATGTTAACTGGAACAAATCTGAGATATGAACAGTCCCTAGTGAAACTGTGAAGTCTTCTGAGATAATAGGCAACACTTACTCATCAGCTCACAGCAAAACCAAAAATTATGATATGGACCATTAATTCCAATGACTATCCTCTCAAAGCACAGGATTTTTTATTCAAGTTAAAACCTGAAACCCCTCAAGACAGTGAGCCAGAGATTCAAGACTGACTGAATTATTTAAAAAACCCCTAAGGTCTGCTTCCCCTCAAAGGTGAAAACTAAAAGCTTGTATCCATAAAAGCAATCATGACAGACTTGAGTCTTATTAGCCATCTTCTAAGTTCCAATCCTACTTGCAAAGCAAAATGGCCTCTAAATGGCATCTCTGTGTATGTAACTCAGCGTATGTTGAGATACCCATAAGACACACACACGGATGACACCAATATCGGACATCAGGCACCTTACAACAAATTCAGCAAAATCAATTCATCAGAACCAGTGCTAACAGAAAAGACCAGTTTTACCAACACCTTCCTTCCTATTGATAGTTGCACATTAAAAGAAACTCTTACATGTTGCTTCCTCCCCATCCATACCTGAGAATCTCAAATTCCCAAATGTCTGACTCAGATGTCAGCACTTTCCCTTCTCTATCCCTAAGTCTAATCTCTGCTTTTCACTGGGCTGAAATGCTGCCCCAATGACAGTGAAATCTCATGTAGCAGCAGCACCACATTGAAGAATCTAAGACACTTCTAAATTTTGAGCAAAGCAGCACATTCCACTGCTAACTATCAAGTAACAGAATAGCTTGTGGGCTTAATACGTCATTTGCTGCATTTCAAAAGTCTCAGACCATTAAGAGTCCCACAAAAAATTTGCTCACCAGCTGTATGAGTCACAAGGATACTACTAAACCATAACTGCATGCAAGAAAGTTGAAATCTCACCTGGATTCTGCAAGCACCAGGCTGAGAGACGCCCAAAGATACCAAAGAAATCATGAAGGTACTGTTTGCCAGACTGAGGAATCATTGGCAACATGGTTATTAGCACTAGGACACCTGTGGTGAGTACTACTACATCTGTGTCAGTCTGCAAGAAGGGAAAAAGCCTGCATTAGTCAGGTAAAAGAGTTGAAATTTTACTTTTTTTTTCCAAGGATGACATGAACACTGAATCATCAGCATGGAAAAAGGTCTCTATTTTGAAACAGTCCCTCTGAAACCTACCATACCTTAATGAACCAAGATTACTGTCTCTTTCACCCAGAACAACTCTAAAGAAAAATATTTTGGATTCTTGCATCTATTCTGCTGCTGCTTTTCTCCATAAAGACTTAATTAAAAAGGGAGCATCACCTCAGTTACATGATTAGGTAGGAAAAAAAAAAATCACTGGTATGTGAAGCATCTCACGTACCACCTTCCTTTTTTCCCAGAGCACACACAGCATTCAGAGCCTAAGAAACTGCAAATCTGATCAGGATAATTCAAGGATGTTGGCCAATTACCGACACAAGGGTCAAAAGCTTTTCTATTAAACCTGGTCAATGACTCTGGCTGCTAAATATTTCATAAAGCAACAATTCAAGTGATAACTGGAACACCAGAGCTTACACCAAAAGGGATGTGGCGATAAAAATCTTTAGCTAAATGAACAGTAATACACAACCAGATTTTAGGAAAGGACACAGATGATGTTCCAACTTTTTCCCAGTGGTGTTCCTACTTGCTTCTCCACCTTAATGCACATTTCCTTTGGTAGCTCCTCTGCTTTGTCAGGATGGGGGTGCATACAGCACAGGTAAGCCTCGGGCCAGGTGCTGCTGGTATTGGTATCTCTCAAGAGCCCCTCGGGCTTGGTGCTATGGATTCTTCTTCCTCTGTGTAATCTACAGCCTCTATACTCCCTCAGTCAGACATAACCTTTCATAGCACATTTCATGTCTGTCCCCAGCCCTCTGTTCACATCTCTTGCACTTCCACAGCTCTATTCTACTCCCACCAGCTTTCTGACACACTTCACTCCTCATAATCAGACAAGATTCACACTGAAAAGGATAACAGAACTCATGAGGCACATCAGGAGTTCCAGTAATAGCACTTGTAGCTGCTTCTTTGGCAGTTATAAATTCATAGTGTTTCTGTTTTGAAGAGCACTGGCACTTGACTACATCATCCATTTTAATGTGACTTAAATGACTAATACAAATTCTTCACTATCCTGTTAATTGATATTACTGACAACACGTTCTAGGTCTCAAAACACTTTCCATCCTCTATTCACTGTTACAACATTAACTGATAAATTCGCATGTGGGAAAAAGAAAAAACAACCCACAAAGCACAGGGAAACAGCCACCTCCTTGTAATCCATCATGCCTGCAGCTCATTTCACCATTGCATGGCCCATCTACACTGCAAGTAGAGCGTATTAACTCACATGCATAGATTTCAGAACGCACCAATGGGAAGTTATTATGTTTCTTACTAAGTTCACATTCAGGATATCCAACAAGTTCAGCCCTGGCCCTCTGTGTTTAACTTACTTTTAGAAAAGTTTTAGTAAACTTTCTTAACTTAAATATATACAGCTATAGTAGGTTTTAGACAGCTATAGTAGCTTTTAGAAACAAGATTGTCAGCATCAGAGCATTTAGTTGGTATAATTCCACTGCGGTCAGTATTTAATCAACATTTTAGCTCTTCTCACAGCTTAACTAAGTGACATTAAACAGAAAACAAATGGTTACATCCAGTGTGCAAGTGTTTCATGGACAATACTGACAGTTCTTACCTTCAGACATTTAAGTAATGAAAGTAGGAGAGGTGCTTGAGAAAGCTTATGTTTCCAAGATGGTTGTCGTCTTATCACGTGCCCCAGCAGAGAGAGGGTGGGTAAACGGGTAGCAGCTTTGCCCATATATTCATTAATTTTGTCCAGTAGGTGCTGATAGAGGATTTTGCAGAGAGTGGTAGAAAAAGGAAAGGTATTTATATTTAACTGGTATGTATTCTTTTTCACCAATCTGTATTCAGCAGTTTGACACTTCCAATTATAGAAACTATGGGCATTTTACAAAGAAACGGGATCCAAGAGCAGATAAAACCCACCAGTAAATTTAATTCTGCTGGTAGCAAAATGCAAACTATTCAGTACAGAAGCAGCGACTGCACTTCAAAATATTTATCATAAATAAAGAATTTTAGAAATTCTGGTCAGCAGAAGTAAAAAAAAAAAAATTGTAGGGCTATTCTGTCAAATCTATTTAAAAATCCTTACTTGCTCTCAAAACACCCCATTTTAAGGCTAGCACACCCAGCAGGGAACAAGCAGCTGTACTATTTATTGCAAAGGGATAACATTAGCCCTCACCAAACTTTCATTTACAGAGGTTCTTTTTGCATAACTGGGTCAGTTTAAGCAACCCAAGAAACACAAAACTTTGAAGGTTTTTTTTAATACTTAACTCCTCTTACTACAGAGATACTATACCTCTACAAGAAAGTAATTCTATACTAGAATGGAAACACAGAGTTTTAACAGATGCTATTTAAAGACTGCTCCAATACCAGGCTAAAATCTGCCATGCTTGATAACAAGATCTTTTTACCTTGTCATGAGGCTCTTGCAGTGTGGACAGTATATGCAGCGCCTGCGGAGAATTGGTTTCCAAGTAATAGTCCACCAGGTTGTTCACAAGCATAGGTCCACGGTCTGTCAGTTTGTTTACAAGAAGAAAGAGGAAAAAAATAACCCAAAACATTCTCAACACAATAAAAATGAAGCATTTGTGACAGGGACCTTGCACAACTTGTTACCAACTGTTACACAATTCGTACCATAAATCAGTAGTTAGTGTTTACCAGACCTTTATGAAAACAAGACCTCTTAACTACATTTTCTAGTTCCTAACCATTCACTAATTGCATTCAGCTCAGGGAAAGTAACTGGGTTTTTTAATTACTAACAGTTACCATCTAACCTTAAAAATCTAGAGGTAGCTGAACTGCAAGAGTATTGTACCCAGGACAGGTAAAGTGTTCAGGAATAACTACAGTCTCTCCTTTCATAAGGTAAAGAAGAGGGACAAGGACACTGACAGGGCTTTCATACTCTGAAAAGGTTCTATCAACATAAGGGATACCTTAATAGCAGCAATCATTTTTTTCAAGAAAGTCTGTGTCTGTTTTATTTGTGGTTGGGGTTTTTTGTTGGTTATTCTTCAAATAAACAAAATCCCACTTGCTCCCATAATGTAGATGACACCTAATTCTTTCTAGCTACACTTGACAAAGAAAGTTTCGCTGGCTCACAGCTTGAGGTTATGCCCCAGGAACAGCTAGCCATCTCTAAAAGCCGTTAACAATTATATAACAGAACTTCCAAGAGGCATGCCATTAAGCAAAACAGACTGAAGAGAAGCCTCAATCCTTAAAGCAATTTCAAACCAAGAGTTTCTTTCAGGCTGCATTTGCAAAGACTGGGTTTGATAGAAAAACAACTCACATTATTCTGCCTTTATTGGCATAAAAGCAAAACCCTTTTTTAAGAGAGTTTGTAACAACTTTATGAAGGATACATACCACAAATGAGATTATCTTTGAACGCAGCTGTTATATCTTCCAGGACACCCAGAATTGGAGAATCCAGCATTGAGAGGAGCTCACCAACATTTCCTTGCTGTGCCATGATGCACGTACTGACATGAATGTGGAGGTTAAAATTTCAGGAAGTTCCTCATTGGTGCCTCTCTACCAGACTATGACAGAAGAGAGAACAAATGAAGGAACTTTCATTTTTCCCTCTCCATCTTAAATCTCTCATCACTTCCCTATTCCTTTTCTGCAGTATTACCCATTTAACACTGAAAGGACTGCTAGAGCTTACACACCTGCAATAAAAGCTGCAAAAGTTTCCAAAGAAGCCAACGAGTCACGAGCAGGGTTCTCAATCTTTTTAAAAAAAGACATTAATCTGTTTTGCAGAACATCTTGGCTAACATATATAGACTGACAGACTATTCTATTACTATTTTTTTTTCTCTAATTAGCTCTCCAGGTCAGTCAACAAAGACTAAAGTTTTGAATAAAATGCAAATAGCTTCCCAGAATCACTCCACTCTCACTTTCTTACAGAAATTCCTCCCCAGCCAACCTTTCAAGTCCTTCACAACGTGGTCAACACTCTGGGAAAAATATGCATCTCAAGATCCTACTCTGCTCCTGTGGCTAGATTAGAAATTCACTGCCCTTGGCTTTGCATTTTTGCATACTAATAGATCTGTGCTTTAATACTTGCAGTGTGGCCAAGCTGCAGCTCTTCAGAGAATTACAGAGCGTTAGGGGTTGGAAGTGACCTCAAATGATCACCTAGTCCAACCCTCCTGCCGCAGCAGGATCACCTAGCTCTTAAGAAACTCAGGTTTACTACAACTGCTATTCCTTGACCACCCTAGTAGTGCATATTAAATCACAACATAACATGTGCCTAGCAGCACAACATATCATGTTTTCACATGTATAGTTTGTGAGTAATATATTAAAAACTCTGCAGTGCAAAAAATGCATAGAATATTAAATGCAACAGCGTGCAGATAACATGATTGCTCAGCTTCACAGTACTAAGCAGGAGTAAATCTAAGCCATTTCAGGCTTTTAAGATTACTTCCTCCCATGTACCAGCAAGGGAAGGATTCACGTATCACATCCACCTATCTATCTATCTATCACATAGCGAATCAAGTTTTTCTTGATCCTTAAGAACCCTATGCTGAACCTTTCCCAGTGGCAGAAAGAATCTGGCTTCACATCACACCTAATTTTATTTGCAAGAGTTTCTTCTTTCCACCCACTTCCCGCTAGCATAGATTTTTCACTTCTTCCATGGAGGGCAAGACTGACATGTACCAAGTTTCCACAGATTTTTGTTCTACTGCAATTGCATATACATCACCTGTTCTGTGGACGAGCTGAGCTTCTTTCTGCAATGCTGTCAGCCACACACCTTTCATGATCACTAACAAACAAAAAGCACAGAGAGGTTAAAAGAAGGTACAATTTATTTCTTCCTTACCAAACCCTGTATGTTCAGAACAGCTCTTCGCTAACCATAGCAGAGCTATGCACCTCCTGCAAGAGGGAAGTCAGCCCTTGGTTTGAAAAACACCAAAAGATGTTGCACAGCTGCCCTTTCCAGAATCATCCATGGGTTAAGCTGTGCAATTGCCTCAAACTAGATGGCTTTCACTGATTGTAGCTTTGTACTGTGAACTTTCAAAAGCTGCTAATGAGTTTTATTTCTGGTAAGTAAAATCTTACACACACACAAGTCTTCTTCTATCCCACCAATTTCTGAACCTAGAATTATTACTGTAATCGAGTAAATCTTTAGATTCTACTAAATATGTTAGACATTACTCAAGGAACACGTAACAGTGCTCTATTTTAAATGATAATACTGTAAATACTTATATACACTATTACTTTCTTGAAAACATATGTTTAACAGTGTTACTGGACAGCAGGAGTTAACCTGTCTGCCAGTAAACTTTGTCATTTGCAACATACTACTCAGTAGTTGCAGAACTGCCCAAGGTCACTTTTATTAGGGCCACAAGACATCAGCTTACTTAATCTGGCACTGATTGCAAATTCAAAGGCGATAATATGACACAACACTCCCAACAAACTTTCTTTCAGTGTGGGCCTTCCAGAACACAAAACCCCCCACCCTCAGATTTCAATGATCACAGCTCCAGAGCTGAACAGTCCAAACAAAATCTCAGTTCACCTAGAAGCAGCCAGCAGAGTCTGCTAATTGAAGTGTTTCAGATTTAAATGCTATTTCAAGTCCCATGCTGGCAAGACCTTAATACTGCAGACCTTAAAACTGGCTGGCAGCGTAAGCAAGACTTTCAATTAAAGATAATAGAATAGAAACGTGGGGTGGAGGGTGGGAAGAGTTGCTGTTTACTCGAAACCAGGATGGCTTTGCTCTCCAAAACAATCAGAGCTGGGATTTGTTGTGGTTTGGGGTTCTGGGTTGGTTTATTTTGTTTGTTTCCCCCTCCCTTGTGCAGGTTTCCAAGTTCAACTTGTTCCTCAAAGAGTTTGCTGCTTAGAAGGCAAGCAATGCTGCAAGGGTGAGACACTGTGCTTTCAGAAAGTTTAAAGCCACTCATCTATGCAACCTAAGGAATCAACCTTGCACTTTGTTACTCATTTTCAGGAGTCAATTGCTATTTTTACTTTCTAGGAATCATGGTAACATTTAATTTACTGCATTTCACTTATACTGAGATACCTGGAATGCGTGAAGAAGTAGGTATGAGGAAATGGTTGAGTACCATCTATTCCTTTCTTTCTGAGAACACTATCTTTGAGACCACAAAAGGGCTTGCTAACAACAGATGCCTCACTTTCTCAGGATACAGTCTCAGCTATGGTTAAGCAATAGATTCACGAGCTTCCTAAGCAACATGAGTTAGTTGTTTAAAGTCTTGTTAACAAAAGAGATTCATGACCACACCCCCAATTCAGCTGCAAGCAAAACCTGTTTTGAGAATTAAGGCAGCATAAACGCTAGTCTGCTTTTTTCACCCCATAAAGACTTTGTCAACTCTCTTTCCTTTTGATTCCTGCCCCCACCACAGTGAAAAAGAATGCTTTTATTTCTTACTTTCTTCCAGTTATGCTATTATACTTGGACCAGATCTTCATCACACCAGTAAAAACCTCAACAGCAGGTTTCCCTAATTCTGATATTGCCAGAGGAAAAAAACTACAGCATGGTGAAATGGAGAAACATGCCTTTGCAGACACTCCTGATGGGTTCTGGAAGTCAGGTTCAACTTTATGCTACTGGCCTGATGGCACGCACAAACACTACAATCAGATAAAAGCAAGGCTGATAAGGCAAGCTTAGCTGCCAGTAACCATACACTCAGGTAACTAATAATTTCCCAGGCTCCCTGAACTAATTAAAACAGATGGCTCAAGTGACCTTGTGCCAATAAATCCAGCATAGTTTAAATAAACTTGTCAATCAGTCAGTTGTGCACTGAAGCACTTTATGTAAAGCGGAGCGATCTCCACTCCAAAAGGCAGCATTCAAAATATGAACAAAAGTATTCCAAACCACATCTGAAAACAGGACAATATTGCACACAGGTACTTGACCAGGTGGAAAGGTTATCTCATGAAGTTATATAAACACCAGTATAATGCTGTCACCCTGCTATACAGAAATACATTTTTAAAAACCAAAATAAATCACAGCTTTCTCAGTGCAGGATCTCTTGTCAAGTCTTTTGTGAGGAACAATTTGAAATCCTAAGACCAAGAGTGAGATCTTCTAATCATACCAGGGCCATGATGCCCAACACAAATGAACAAATCAAGAAATTCTAGCTATAGTCTTAAATCATAACACACTTTTTTTAAGCAAAGACAGAGAAATAACCAGTTTACAAGTAACAGGCTTTTAATTCCAATCAGACAACACTGTGTTCAGGGAGACAAAGTATGGTTCCCAGGGCCCATGGTGTCAGTGTGATTTATCAGCAGTCCCAACAGTAATTTGTGACTTTCAGATCTCATAGATAAGGAACTCAGGATGGGCCAGGTTAAGGAATTTCCATTACCTTGTAAAACAGTGAGATCATCCATTGAATACCGCAGTATCTTATATCTGGGGTTGTTACATGTGTGGCAAACAGGATTTCCCTTAAATCTTCACACTATCACATCACAACCAGGTCTTTCTTCTAAAATACACAGCATGCAGGACGGGTTGCTTTAAGCCTCCATGCCTAGCTATTGCAATCGTTCCCCTATTAGAAGAATTTCCACCTCCCTGCAGCCATACTTGGAACTGACAGGATTAAAACAGAGTCAGCAACTTTCCATATGGTTTGAGTCACTGATTCTTCATTAACTTTTAAAATCAGTTTTATTTAAAAGATTCAAGGCCCTAGACAGTAAAAAGTGGGGGGGGGAAAATCTGTTTCAATACCTTTTAAAATGCAACATTTTAATTTCACTGAATGATATAGCATGAATAGCAAGCTTCTTATATTCGAGAACTTTCATAAAGACAAATTTCAGCTAAAAGTACTAATTTTAAGTACTGATACAACTTTGGAGCCAGCTTACAGGAGAAAAAGTAGAAGCCAACAAGCCAAGAAACAATTTGTTTTTAAAAAAAAACCCCAAAACCAGTCAGCAGCCAATTTTACCACAGCATAATCCAGTTAAGGTACGGACTTGAGACAAAGGAAAAGACGGTAAAAATATTCATTGGGAAAGTCTAAACAGAGAAAGAGCTATCAGAGTATTTCAAAAGATTATTACTTCTGTAAGCATTTCTGTCAAGAGATGTTCTTCTGTTCGGTGTATTTTTATCTCGAGCCAAATGAAAAAGCAGCTGGTAGTGCCAGTTATGCTCCTCTGAGGGGTGGGGAGGAGGGGGACACCCTCAACATACACGCACACTCCTCCCAGAATGTCCTTCACATTTGCTGTAACAGCATAGAAATTCAGACAGCAGAAGCACTTATTCTGGAGGGGGGGGGGAGGGGGGGGGGG
>VZTU01030169.1:38130-71749 GCA_013400835.1 Zapornia atra
CTGGCCAGGGAAAGGCACCTGGAGCTTTTCTTCTTCCGCTGGGCTGATCGTGGCGCTCGGGGCCGGCCCGGGGCGTGAGAGCGGGACCCTGCGGGCCTCGGCGCGGCCGGGCTGGGTCGGCTGAGGCCGCCGTGCGGCGGCTCCCTGGGCAGCGCGGCGAGCCTGGTTTAGCCTCCCGGCTTAAAGCGGTGGTTTAAGTCCGTGAACGTACCGAAACGGAGCTAAAGGGTCTCTAAAGGCCCGCAGCGTGTGAGGTTGGGTTACGTTAACATGACAGTGCGCGTACCGTGCCCCAGAGCTGCCGGGGGGAAGGTCGGAGCCGGGCACCCCAGGTCTGACCCGCTCTGGGCTTGATGAAGGTGCAAAGCTCGTTCTTGCTTTGTTTGGACCCCTGAACGCTTCATGCAAACCACAGACAAGGAGGATTTTCCTGTTTTTCTGAAATGCAGCAAATATACAACATAAATTGCTTCATTCTTCCTTCCAGATCAGTTTTACTTCTCTATTTTCCACAAGGAAAAAAAAAAAAGAAGAAATTATCTCAGGGCAGGTACTGCAACCTTGAGTTTCATACACAGCGCCCACGGGTTTTGAACTGAAGGGTTTAATCCCCGGGCTTGCAGGGTCTCCCATCTCCAAGGAGGATGGGGAGCTCAGGGGGGACGCACTGAGGGTGTATGGCAAGCCGCTGATCACAGGAGCGTAGGGGTTGGATCTCAAGAGATCATTGGGTCCAACCCCCAATGTAACTCCTCTATCCATATCAACCGCCCCCGGATGCCAGTAGGAACCATGGACATTAAGTATGAAAGGTCAGAACTAGGTTTAAGAAAATAAAAACAGATTAGAAGCACACCTGAGAAGTACTGGTTGATTTATAACTTCTGTGGCGTTAGTTGTGTTTCACAGCTCTTATCCCTTGCAGGGCTGAGATAGCTCCCTCACACTGCACCTGCAATAGGTCATCCTGCTTCTGGATGAGATCAAGTCGCTTGGAGCCAGTGTGGTTTTAATCTTGTCCTGCCTTGTGCGTGGCAATTAATATTTATTACAGTCTGGACTGAGTGATGGTATTTTTTTTTTCCTGCTGTGTAGAAGACATGTTTATTTAATCTGCTGCAGAAAAGAGTGGAAATTAGGATGAGCTTCAGAAAAGCGCTGGAAGCAATTAGTCGTGTTATTTTACTGTGACTTAATTACTGTAACATTCAAATTGACAAAGAAAACATGGATGCTACAGGAGGGGTTTGCTGCTTGACTTGAAAGGGAAAACGACCGCATTAGAATGGACGTGATGTGTTATAATTAACCTGTTTATTATTACTGAGTTACACATTTAAGAATCTATTTACTCAAGTGGCACTGGGACATATGAGACGTAGGAAGAACTCAGGACAACACACAAAATTTAACTGTCCTCAGATGGAAGCAGAACTCGCTGTGTATCTACCATGGCCTGTGTGGGTCAGGGCCAGGACAAGCTTGGGGGAGCCCAAAGAAGCCCTCTGCAGCTCTCTCTTCTCTGCAGGCCCTGAAATAAAAAGAACAGGGAACATTTTACCAATAGGAAGAACATGGAATGACTGCACGGGGCCAGCTCAAGGGTCCTTCTAGCCCAAAATATATCTCCAGCATTTTCTTGGTTTTTTTGAATGCAGCTTGTATAAGTCACCTTTCAATGGTGAATTCAATGGGGAGAGAGGTGCTAAGTGTAAAAGAAGCCATAAACAGGAATCTAGGGAAGGGTAAGAATAGGAGAAGCTGAGGTGATAGCTGACTCTGCTCCCATCCTGCAGCTATTTGCTCCATAGGAACGCCTGAAATAAAGGGATAAGGGATGGATGAGAGCTGAACCAGACACACTGGTGTCCCCATCTCTCATCAGGTGTTCTAGTGTGATGGCAATAATCATAAAAGTGAGTATCTGTGCCCATTGCCTCAGGGATCACTTTGCAATTATATCCCGGCTTTTCGAGCTGATGGCTACTCGAGGAAGCAGAGCAGCTCATAGAGATGCTTTCTTTGCAGCTTCTCTTACGCACAGGTTACTGACACTGGGATGAAGTCATCCTCCTCCAAAGGAGTGTGCCCAGCACTCTTTGCAGCACCTCAGAAATCAGCTAGCCGGTGAGGTTTTACTGGACATGCTCTTAGTTTTTTGCACAACTGGTTTTCCATGGGGTTTTTGAGTGGCTAACTTGCTTTTACTGTCTGTAGTTTGAGAGCCACATTCTGCAGCCATTTGCACTCTTAACGTCAACGGGAAGTCTGTGCTCAGGGGTGCTGGCAGAAGCCGACTCCAGTGTTTCATAAAACAACATCTCAGTCCTTTCAGCAGCTTGTCACTTTCCTGTTTTGTTTAATTCCTGTAACTGTCTTCATATGAACCCCTGAAGCTGCCATGAAGATTTTGGTTTTCTGTTACAATGCTTGTTTTTGTAGCGGGAAATGTAATCCTTCAAATGCCTGTGTTTAAGAGGATGCAAATCAGCTTGCTAGCACAATGCCTTGGGAACGTTTCTTTCATGCAAAACCCAGCTAGATAAATAAGGAGGGGAGGAGGGAGAGAGAAAAGGGATTGTTTGCTTCTGTAAACAACGAGAATTAATTATGTTCAGTAAATGACAGATGGGTTCAGATCAAAATCTGAATCTTTCTCAATGTGGGTGAAATCTACACTCCTATCTCTGAGTTACATCAAACCCCATTGCACAGCCTGTCCGGTGCCATGGGGCAATGACGGGGCACGATGACAAGAGCTGTGACTTGTGGCTGTCCCTGCAGAGAATACTCGGGCCAGCACGCCTGGTACCACCGCCTGCCACAGCGGGATGCAAAACACCTCTGCTCTGACTCTGAAGGGTCTCTGGACCACATCTGCTCCATCAGGGAAACGCCACCCGACAGCCCACCCTGCTGCAGGGCACAAAGAGGTTATTGCTTCCCGGTGCTTTCACCCCCACCCAAGCTGCAGTAGGAAGAGGGACCGAGTTGAGTCCTGGTTTGATGCAACCCTTCATAGGAAAGAGCGGAAAGTGTTGGAAAGCTCACAGTGAGCAGAAAAATCCCACGATGTAAAGGCCATGTCCCAGTGCTTGCCTCCCAACAGCTGTGTGTACGCTTACATACATTGTAAATTAGAAACTTCTCAAGAGGCATCTTTGCTGTCCCAATTCCAGCCATGCACTGAGGATGCTCTAAGTGCAGGAGCGGATAACCGAGGGCGTGTACAGCTCATGCTGCTGTGCATCTGTGACAGAGAATAGTGAAATCAGGGCATGAGTTCTCTCCCCGACCCCAAACCTTTGGGAGATGCACTCTCCTCATTTGTCCCCAAACAAGCACTGTAGCCAAGGATTTTCAAAATAGTGGCTCTCCAGCTCCTGTTTCCATCTCTGCTAGAGAACAACCAGGTGATCTGAGTCCCTCTGCTCCATGCTGCTGCCACCTTCACCCTGCCCTTCCAGGGGGGGTTTGGCAGTCACTTCTTTCACATTTGCAAACCCATTTTCAAACCTTTTTGAAAGCAAGTGATAGAAGTGTAAATTCTTCTTAGTGCTCTTGAAGAGCTTTTTTGCAAAGATGCTTGTTAATGAGCTTGCTTAATGAGCTTTCTTAAATCTATATTTATATCCTATATACAGCTGTATATAGATGGAGCAATGCCTAAAATATATATGGATTGCACACACATATGCCTAGGAACATGAAGGCTGATTAACACACATCTTTTTCAGCTATTACCATGCAAGTATTTATTCCTTTTTCCTTGGAAATTGGAGAGATAAAAAGATCCATTCTGGAATAAAATAATTTTCTGCATATGTGCTAGATGGTTTTGTTTATGAGACTGAAGTATGTGAGTGTGTGTATGTGAGACAGATGGTGTGTCTGTTTGTGAAAGATACGATGCGTGGATGAATGTGTGCAAAAATACAGGTTTCTTAAGAGCTATTCTTTTTTTTTTTCCCCCCTCCTTTTTTTTTTCCCTCTTTAAAGAAAAGGCAAAATAACAAATGCCTGCTCAGTACATTATTTCACCGTGTCATGCTCTTTGTCAATGTGACAGAGGAGTATTCCTGCAGCAGGAGAAGCTGCCCCAGAAAAGTGCAGGGTGCTGCCCCCAGGGTTTTGAGCCGGGCATCGTGAATTCCCTTCAAGTTTTCAAAGTCCTGGAAAGTTTTGATAAGCAAATACTTTCTGGGCTCTGTCTCTCTATTGGCTGTCTCTTCACCGCCAGATTTTGACACGAATAATCTGATTGAAAAATCAGGGAGGGGAACAGGGGCAAGAAAAAAAAAACCCAACACAGAGAGAGAAAAAAGGAGAAGTGTCTATTTCAGCAGCCTGCGAGCAAGTGAAAAAGTGAAAGAGGAGTCCAGAGAGAAGACGACAACTCGCTTGTCTGGGGAGATTTCAAGGCGAATCCAGTAAAGCAAAGTCCCCCAAAACAGGTGATTTATTTATTCTTTTAATTTTATCCTTTTTCTCCCCCCTCTCATTTCTCTGAGATGCTTTTTTAACCTTTTTCTTCTCCTTTGCTTGTGTTTTCAAATACTTAACATACTCCTCTGCGTCAGTCACTTGTCCTGAGGATTCCTTTGTGATAGTGGTTGCCTTAGTCAAACCTCCTCAAATTATCTACCGCGCGCTTCACTCTCATGGGTGAAAATGGTAATAGTAGAACAAAATCCAAGAGAGGTGATGCTGATGGTCTCAGATACCTGTGTCCCAGCAGGCTCCATGCAGCAGGAACAGCTGCCAGACATAGACTTTTGTACTTCAGCAGCGAGGAGAGGGCATACTCTGTTTTTTCCTTTTAATTGCTGTGGTACAGGGCCAGACCTTTACATTCAGACAGCAGCACATCTCCGCTGACAGCAATTAATCTATGCCACTTTTATGAGAGGTGAATTCAGTCTCTCCTATTCAGGATTTTTGCTTCAACTCTCTTTTATTGCTTCCCATCCTCTGTAAGTATATACCAAATAGCGTGACAGTTTTTAGCATATAGAATTAGCGATGCATAGACACTCCTCGTATGCCACTAGATTGATTCAATCTATTAAGCAGGAAAGCAGATGATTTGTAGGTTCATGCAGTAAGTGAACATAGGTTAAGGGGATATAGAATTTGTTAGATTGCACTGTATAAAGCTGTTTTTCTGTGGAAGCCTAAGGCAAATTTTGCTAAAGCCAATGGCATTCCCAAGGGGCTAAAGGAGTTTTCTAAAGAACAAATGTTGCCCTTATATTCTAAACATTTTTTTCTAGATATTACAGCATTTCCATTTCACTTTTTGGACAAAGTTTCCACCATAATTTGCCATCCTTGCCTTTAATGTCCATTTGCCCAGTCATACCACAGGAATTAAAAATGTTCCGCTCTTTCTTCCTACTCAAAAAGCCACATTCAAATTAGTTGCCCCAATTGCAAGGGCAGACTGGTGAAGATGGGATTAATTTTGTTGTAAAGAGATTAAATTATTTTTGAATATGACTATACTTAAAGACTCCAGAGTCCATAAAACCCCTTATTTTATTTGGGATCAAAACTTTCAGCTTCAATTCTGTTTTGTGCTTTTTTTTTCTTTAAAAGTGTAGTTTTATAAAAGACCAAACTGTTCTTTATTTTCGGTAGCTACACTTTTGCCAGAAAGAACAGAAAACAGTAATATTAAGATATAAATGTAAATTAAGCAATGGGAAGGAAATAAGCCTCTTCTATCCTAAAACTCTGTATACTCATCAACTTACATGAGGACATCTATCAGTCATAAATTAAAATGAAATATTTCTGCTGGGTGTAGTGAGATAAAACCCTTTTTCCCCCTACAATTAACCTTGTAAATTTGAAAACAGGAGTACATGAATTTAGAGGGAAATGAAAGTCAGCTTTAGAATAGAACTTACCCTGCAAACTGGGTTCCTGATTCAGGGCGACACAATCCCACAAACACCTGTCCCAAATAGAGTGTTTCATCTTAGGAATCATGTCTGAAGGAAGCAGAGAAAACAGGTTCATAATCCAATTCATCAAGAATACTTATTTCTTCTAAATTGTATCAGAGGACCCAGTCCTGTGGGTTTGGGTACTGGGAGCTGCCGTGCGGCGAAGTGGGAGTTGGGGCTTCGTGAGGAAGAGCAGTTTCCTAGAAACTAGGATCCTGAAGTCAGAAACCACCTCTAAAAAAACCCTTGGAATTTGTTTTTTGTACAATCTCTAGTGTGATATTTATTTTTAACGTGTGATGCTCTGGAGAATCACCAGAGAACTTCACTGAGGATGAAGGAACTCTGAGTTTGGAGTGGCACAGGAGGGGCACCCTGGGTCAGCTTTCAGATCTGACTGGGGAAATAATAACTGGCAAAGAAAGCCCTTCCAAGGTGCTTCACATTAGGTACCCAAAATAGAGAAGGAAGTTCTTTTCCCTGGGGTCCTTTAGCTGTCTTTTCCTCAGGGCAGAATACTACAACATTAGTGTACAGATACATGAATGGCAAACAAGTAAGAGTGTCAGTTCTAGCCTGGTACTACTCTTGTATTCTGTATTGAATCCAAAAAGCACCACAACACTTGCATTTGGACAGGCACTCCTGCCCAAGCAGCAAACCACCTTGGGCACTTATGAGTCAAGGTAGAAACTGCTGCCACAGGGGCTGGGCTGGCAAGAGCACACTCCATAAAAATAAAGTCTCATTTTTAGCAAAACCTTGAACCTAAATTCTGTCAGAAGCTTCAACAACTAGGATGTAGTGGCATCTGTTGTCCACAGCCCTCTGTTCCCTGCGAAACACAGTTGGCCATTAGTAGCAGCTGATCACTTGCTACCGATAATCTGAGTTTCGAGGAGAGATAGGGGTGTCCCCCCCCCCTCACAATCTGTGCTTCTAGTTTTCCTCTAACCGGGTTGTGAATCACAAAGACAACCTAATACAGTTGTTAATTAACTCTGCTTTGGGCTCCCAGTTCCTGTTTTCTCTGTAAAATGGGGTGGGGGAAGGTAACTTCCTTTTGTAACGTTCAGCAGCGCATTGAAGATCGTTGTGCTCAGCAGAGGGCCTTATCAGCAGAAAAGATACTGGACCAAATTTGACTTCTGCATATGCTGGGGCAAATGCATCCAGAAAAATCCCGTTGGTTCACGTGCATCTATTTTCAACTGCCATCAGAAGAGAGGGGCTGTTCTTGGTGCCTCTGTGTACTGAGCGTACAGATCCTACCATAGAACACTGCAAGATTGTTTCTGCCACCCATCTCCAGTCCTTGAATTTACCAGGCTCTGCTGTCTGGCTAACTGCATCGGGTCCTCTCACCCATGGGTGTAGCAAGACTCTGCCAGCAGGTACTGCTGGGTGCGGGCTTGCACCCTGCCTCAGCTACCCACTGCCAGAGCCTCTTCCTTCACTCTGCAGGAAATTAACTGGTTAATTCAAATTCAGGCAGGGAAATCTGGTGTCTGAAGCTGGCTGGTATGAATACCCTCCATTGTGGACATAGTTCTGCCCCACCAGGTGGGAAAATCCCTTTGACATGAGTGGAAATTCCACATACAAGGGGTTTGTGACAGGAATTGAACTTGGGACACGTCTGTATCACAGAGTGCAGCTCCATGCACAGATACCCTGATACAAAGAGCGGTGAGACCCTCCTGGTATTCCCTCCAAGCTCAGTGCTGCTGCTAAGATGCAAGAGCACAGACTAAGCTGAGCAGGCTGCTACCAGGGTGATGTCCATCACAGGACACTCCGTGTTCATACTGAGCTGGGGGTATTTCTGTGCATGGAGCCTTGCACCAGGGAGAGACCTCTTACAATGCTTAATAGGAGCCTTATTAGAGAGTTACAGGAGAGTACATAAAGCACCATCCTCCAGCATCCCTTCCCTCAAGGCATACTTACGGTTCATTCTCAATACTGTTTGTCCTCTTTCTAAAATTAAACCAGCAAATCTGCTCTTGGCCTCTGTTTTCTCTTCTGCATCTGAAGTTACACAAGAATTTCTTGGAAAAAGATGAAGAAAAACAGGTGAGTCATTTCAGAAGAAAAAAAAATAAATTACTAGAGACACCAACAGTTACCCCTAAAGAAACTGGGAATCCTGGACCATATTTTAAAAGCTAAGTGGCAGCTGCGTTTCCAAAGGCAGCTGGGCTGGTGAGCACCTAGTTCTCACCACCCACGGCAGGCTTGGCAATCCACCCATCCTGAGCAGACCTTGCTGTGTGAATTCCTACACACATCCCTGCAGCCATCAGCACCACTGTAAATGTGGCCCTCAGACCTCAAAACAAACCACCACTGGGCGACAGGATTATATTTGGCGTGTAGGGGTAGTGCAGGCACCGGGGAGCAGACCTTTACCTTCCCAGGCTCTTTGGGGTTCCAGGAGCCCACACTGCTCTGTCCTGACTCACACAGACATTTCAGGTTATTTCTACTTAACAAGAGCAAAACTTGATTATTTTTTTCCTTTTCTATTAGTAAATAAGCAGGCTACAGTTCAACTGCTCTCAGGGAGAAGCCAGAACTTAATAATGACCTTTCCCATCAGCAGGCAGCCAGGATGTACTGCTGACTTTTCATACGAATTATTGCAAGATTTGCTTTTAGTGCTACTATCTTGAACAATTACAAGGCAAAATGCAAATGCACATGCAAATAAGGCGCCAGCTGATTTTTGCCATGCACAGCACCGAGCCTGTTGTCATACCACCTAGATGAGAACAGTTACTAGCTGTGGGGAGTGGGCACAGGGCGGGCTGGGTTCTGGGTAGTAAAGATAACAGCTATATTGCAAGAAAATTCTCTATGATTAAATTTCAGCATTTTGTTTGTTCCTAACCCGTCATTTCAACGGTCTGTGATATTTGAGTCAGATCCAAAAAGGTAACCTCTCTCACCCACCACTTCTGCTCTGCCTTGGTGGGACTGTTTGTCAGCCAGAATACAAAATACTCAAGCTACAGCTGACAAGGAGAAAACCCACCAGACATCACAGCCATGGGGATTTTCCACTGTGTCTCTCCTATTCTTGATGCTGTTTCTATAATTATTATTTGACTGGCAATTTCAGAGAGGTGCCCATGTCCTGGCTTGGGATTGTGCTCTTAGAGAATGTGGAAACACTAAGACAGACCCTTTCTCAGGGGTGGTCTCCAACCTGCAGTCTCCGCTGTGTCCTCTCAGGTCAGAGAAGCCCTGGCTACAGGACATGGTGCAGAGAGCTGCAGGAGACACATTCTGGTTTCTAATGTATCTTTGCCACAGAGAAAGTTTGGTCTCTAACACAGCACTCGATCTCAGCATGCTTCTTCCTCCCCCTACAATACAAAGACAGCTGTAATCCTGTTCCTCAACCTAGGGGTAGATTGTGAGGTATCATTCTTGGAGTCTACTGTAATCTGCAGTCCCATCTCCAGTCTGCCATCCCATCTCCACATACTGTGAGATAGTGTCTGCCAGTGGACAATTTTTCACTTAACCCCCTCCACAACTGTGTGTTGTCCCCAGAGATGCCTAAACTCACCCAACCAGCCCCTGCTCTTCAGCTGGGTTCAAGGACCTTTGAGATGAGCTCTCTGTCTCCCTAGAAGAGTTTTAATTCTCATCACTGCTGCATGCAGAGCTGATGTGCTGGGAGAACAAATGGGAAGTCACCCCTCAAACTGCAGAGATTTACCTGCTGCTTTCCTGTGCTTCTGACCAGGCAGTGAATGGAAAATGCCACGTTCCTTTTTGGTGAAGAGCAAGAAGGCTCATACCTATCACCACCACCGCTTTGTGGAAGATGAGCGGCCTATCCTCACATGGGATCCAATAACCTCTCCCTTCACTGGTGAGTTAATCCATCCACTGAGCTTGTAAGAATACACCAGGGCAAATCAATAATTGAGCAGGCAAGCCAGGGGAGCAGAATGAGTGAGCTAAAGAGCAGCTATGGGCTTCCACACAGGGATGTCAGTCTAAGGACAGACTGGTCCCCTACTGTGTACTTTCTTTCTCTAGTCCAAATCCACATTGTCCCATTGAACCCAAATGTAGATCCTCCCTTTGCTTCCCGCTGGGTGTCTGGGGAGATTTGAGATATAAAATCCCTGTCTGTCACGTTTGGGAAAGATGCCCAACTTCAGGCAACTAACAGTTGGGTAAAGAGCTTGCACCTTGTCAGTCTTCTACAAACTCACAAGTCTGCCACCATGGCCTCCAGCTTGCTGTCTTCACTGCTCACATTCTCTCTGAACCTACATCTTCTCTACCTCAGCGTGTTACCACCTCATCCTGATGATTTGCAAGGAAGATTACAGCTCGAGTGAGAAAGTACTAGTGATACCCTAACCCTGACCATGAAAGGAGTCCTATGCACTCACAGGGGAAGGGCCAGCTGCTATACACTATATTAACACCAGCCAGCACTGCTCTGCCTATGCCTGCTGTCCCCCCTCTGCTCCTGTTCATGCTCTCCCACGTGCAGTGGCCAGGCTGGGACAATTACCTTCTTCCTTCAGGCACCATTCAAATTTTCTTTATTCAAATCTAGGATGAACTTACCTTTTGTTCTGGCCTAGGCTATCAAATTAGAGTCCAGCCCTAGGATAAGATTGATAAAAAAGAAAGATGATGACATTTTAATTTCAATTCCTGCCATCATCTCTTGGCCATTTGTTGCATCCCTGGTGCACAAAAGGGTTTGGACAACAGATGAATACTGTTCTTCAGCAGCCTGTTCCCATCTCCAGTGGAAAGGAGGCACATGTATTTGACTTCTGTCCATTTTGGATTGTTTCCATAAAGTCTACTTCTAACAAGGGCTGGTTGGTCTCTTTAAGAGCTGGGACAAGTGCAGAGAAATGGGAGTGTGGGCAGGAGGAGATGAGGATCTGTGTTCACCTTTGCAACTTCACAAGCAGTTACCTCCCCTCTCTGCTTCCCTACTGGGCTGTCCATAAATTCAGGTTAACAATACAGAGCTCTCTTAGGAGAGGGGTGGGGAGGTTAATAAGTTAGTGATTGTTAGTTACCCTCACAAATGAAAATGGTTTTAAATAGGGAAATGACTCCTACAGACCTGTAGACCTCTAGGGTTAATTTCCTCCAACCGTATAGGGTATCAAATGTCCTATCATTCCTTCCTGCCCCCCTCTACCTTGTCTACCTCATCCTGCTTGGAATTTCCCTTTGTTAGCAATGGACAGACCTTGATTGCTGTGCTGATTGCACCACTCTGCACTTATTTAGGGAACTGAGCATAGGCTCCTGTATCAAAACCTACCTCAATAGACTCTTAACAGCTGGAATAACCTAACTGTGACTCTACTGTGTGGTTACAGCCATAGGAGACAAGGCACCAGAGGACATCAAGAAGCAGGAATTCATGATTCCAAAACAAGAAAAGGACCCATCTGAACTGAAAGAAGAAAGTGTCCCTGCCCAGTACCTGAGCAGGATGCTGCCAGGCCCTTCAGCTCAAGGTCTGCTACCCAAGACCACAATTGCAAAAGAGGTCAGGGCTGGGCTGGTTTATAAAGCCCCTACAACTGGGTCCAGGTTTTCAGTAAATGGCACCTCTTATTTTAACATCAGTGGTCAAACCTGTCCCAGGCAGAGCTCATCAAGAGCATTCTGTATTTCCCTTTATGCTTGTGGTCTAGATCAGCATCTCCCTGAAGGATCACACTGTGATTCCCAGTGAGTAAGCCTCCAAATCTCAAGGACTAATGCAACTCTGTGCTCTATGGGTCAAGGCAGGTGGCCACAATACCTGTTTAAGCACTGCATGAAGTGGGGCTAATAGAGGAGTTAATATGCCATCAGCATCCCCTCTCCCATGAAATTTCCCTCAGATTGAAATCAAAGTCATAACAGGAACTTTGTATGGAGATGAGGATTTGAATGAAAGGAGGAAGAGTTGCCAACTGCAACTCCCAAGGTCAGGCAGGACATTAAATGGGGGAATGGTACCTGGGGAAATTTTTTTACTGGTGCCCAGCTGCAGGCAGCAGCATGACACTCGCTTCTCCCTCTCCAGAGATGGCCATGCCAGGTCTGCAGATCAAAGACCGCACTAACACAACAAGCACCCCTGCCTTCTACAAAACCAGCTTTTCCTGGGATGCTTTCCCGTTGCCATACAGCTACAGACAGATGTCCTCCACCATGCAGTCAGCCCTCCTGGAGCACCCAGTTAGCCTGTACGGAAGCCACCTCCTGCCAAGCACTGAGCCACCGCTAGACTACAGCATGCATTTCTCCTCAGACATGGAGACCTACCACTGTGTGAAGTGCAACAAGGTGTGTGTCAGATTAAAACCTCTGGGATGGGGAGGGTCTGGAGTGCTTTTCATTGCGTGCATCAGTGTTTCATGGAGTTACACCAAAGTGCAAGGCATAAAGCTCAAATTGAGTACCTCCTTCTGCTCCTGACTAGGGAAGAAGGGCAGGAGGAATTAAGTAGTTCACACAGCCCATAGGAGGTGAGAGTCAAATACAGAGGAGGAGTTGAAAACAGAGATACAGAGACACAGCTCCCACATGTCAGAAGAATCACTGGCATTTTGTTTTGCAGGTATTCTCCACTCCCCATGGACTGGAGGTCCATGTCCGAAGGTCTCATAGTGGGACCCGTCCCTTTGCCTGTGAAGTATGTGGCAAAACCTTTGGACACGCTGTAAGCCTGGAGCAGCACACCAACATTCACTCTCAGGTGGGTAACATGTTTCCAAAGAGCCATGTCTCCAGAGCTCATAAGGACTTGGACCTTAGCTGTTGCTTACTCTGCTATAGAGGAAGTGACATTTCAAGGTTACAAATGTGATGGGTTTCCTATAGCACCCAACAACAGTGATAGGAGCTCTGAAGACCACAGATCATAGATCTTGGTCTCCTAAATCTCAGGCTGCCCATGAGAATTCCTTAGATGGGAAGGGAGGTTTGTTGCTACTGGTTCTTCTGTGCCTCGCCTCCTCCTAAAGGGCAGAGAAGCTTGGATCACAAGATGTAATCCATTTCCATAATTAACCCTCTCCCTGCATTCTCTTTGTACTGCACCTAGCACATCAGTCCACAAGCTGAGGAGATTTGCTTATCAAATCTACTATTCTCACAGGTTTAACACTCTTCAAGCTCTGTCACATGTCTTGCAGCCACGGGCATCCCATGATTTTCTTTCCCTAGCAGGAAAGAAGTTTTGAGTGCAAGATGTGTGGGAAGACATTCAAACGTTCCTCCACCCTCTCCACTCATCTGCTGATCCATTCAGACACACGGCCCTATCCCTGCCAATACTGCGGCAAGCGCTTCCACCAGAAGTCGGATATGAAGAAACACACTTACATCCACACTGGTGAGAAACAAAATAGTCCTGATAAACAAATGCAAATAAGAGTCCATGTTGATAGAGTCCCCAGGCACAGAGATGTTGGACTGGACATGTGTCCAGGGGCACTGGAAATTCATTTGTTCAGGTGCAGTAAGACAACAAGAGGTCTAAGCGTCACTGAAATGTATGTCATGGTATCCTAGAATGGTTTAGGTTGGAAAGGACCTTAAAGCCATCTAGTTTCACCCCCCTGCCATGGGCAGAGGCACCTTTCACCAGCCCAGGTTGGTGGGGTGTGCCTGGAGCTGCCTTTTCTCCAGGCTGAGCAACCTGTGCAACAGATGTGGTTACGGACCAGCCTCCAGTTCACATTATGGCTTTACCCAGCCCTGGATACAAGCAGGACATGGGCCATACAGCTGGGGAGCAGTGCCTCTGATTCTCACCTTCTGGTGCTGGATCAGAGTGTGGACACACCAGCAGGACAGCTGGGCTGGCAGCACCCTGATATCCAAGTGTTGCCAGTCAGGTCTGAGGCTGCTAAAGGGCACTTCTACCTCCTCTCATCTGTCATAGTGTTTCTTACCATTTTCTCTTCCTTGCAGGGGAGAAGCCCCACAAATGCCAGGTGTGTGGAAAAGCCTTCAGCCAGAGCTCCAACCTCATCACTCACAGCCGCAAGCACACTGGCTTCAAGCCCTTCAGCTGCGAGCTCTGTGCCAAGGGCTTCCAACGCAAGGTGGATCTACGGAGGCACAGAGAGACCCAACACAGTCTCAAGTGAGGGATGGCTCCAGGTCTTCGCTGGAGCTCCCACTGCCAGTACATGCTCCAGGGAAGAAGACCGTCCCTAGCATCTCCATCCAGCATGGGGATGCCCACCTCAGAGCTCACACAGCTTCCTATGTTCCCCTGGGCTCTGGCAAAGTCACATCGTTGACTTTGGTGTTCTGGCACCTCAAGCCCCTTGCACATCCCAGTAGATGACAAAAGAAACCTGTAGGAGCTCTCACTTTGCAATTATAACAGGTACCAGCCCACATCACCTGCTCAAGTGCAGATCCAGAGGAGTTCCTCCAGGGTCACTATTGCTCTGGATTTACACCACAGGTGGAATTTGGTTCATCAGACTGACCAGCAGTGAGGTGGGAACCCCGGGACTAGTGGCAGCAGCAATCTGTGCTAAGCTAGTGCCATAACCATGCTCTGCTCCGATGGTTTGGAAGATAAGACTGGGGCATGCAAATAGATTGCATTCAGTGAGCTCTGTTCAACCTGGACAGAGCTTCTGCAGAGACTTGCCCAGGTCATAAATTCTGACAACAGGCACCCAATATAATCTTCTTCCAGCAGAGCAGTTAGTGTGATCAAAATTCAAGTTAACTGTTGTATTTTTAGCTCAGAGTGGGAGGAAAATACTGAAAATCCAGCTCCCATCCCTAGCTGATAACAGGGGTTTCTCAATGCACTCCTCATCCACACCACACTGCAAAGTTCCCCAAGTTAGCAGCAACCAAGCAAGCTCCAGAGAAGGCCTTGCCACAGCACGAGGTGTAAGCTAATGAGCCCCATATCTCTGTACCACATGAGAGGGGCTGGGTGCTCCTGGCATCCAGGCTGGTATGTCCCACAATATTTTACTGCATGCTGGACATACCAGCTCAGAGCTGTCCCAGGCAATCCTGTGTCACTGCGTGGTCAGGAACAGCCTTTGGATATTGAGGTCAAGGGCTCTGCTTTCCAGCCCCTCTCTTAAAGGAGGAAGTTACCTACCCTGCAGACATTGGCATAGTATGCAAGTACCTTACAAATACTATACAAACAGGGCAGTGGTATTTCCTCCTCCTGCCAGGTCTACGGGTTGAAGCAAAGCACTGGAACAAGTAAAGCACCAGTTCCTCTCCAAGCTCTGCTACGTTCTCACTATGTAACCTCTGGCAAGTCACTGCACTCACTAAGCTTTTATTTCTCCACCCCTCCTGGTGACGTGGTCATTCACTCAGGGTTGTAGAGTCCCTTGAGCTCTCAGCAGGAAGGACAGAGTAGCATTACAGCATTAATAAGACAAGCGCTTTCAGTTAAACAGGGCATCATAGCAGCACACAGCCCACCCCATAACTACATCCCTGACCACGTACCCTTGGACAGCAGCAGTGGGAAGTGGGAATGGGTCCAAATGCTTATGATGGGGAAAATAGCTGCCATCGTGGGCAAAGAAGAAGTGGTCCAAGTGGAAAATTGATTTATTGGCAGGAGGGAAGAGGCTTGTCCTGCCCTCAGTTATGCTGCTGTAAAGCCAAAGTTATTCTCCTAAGACCTAACATGTCCTTGTCCCTGGTTTACGCTGTGCCTAAGCTGATAGTCATTCATATGCATTCTGGAAGCTCAAAACGAAGTCTGTACTCCTGGCTTTACTTGTACACTGTAAATATGTATTTATACATATTCTAATGTATATTTTTATTGCACTATACCAGACAGTGACAACATGTACAGACCTGCTGGGATTTATCTGATAAATCTGTTCCCTCTCAGTAACTGGGCTGACGTGCTGTGTATTATGTTAAAGAGATCCACTGCAGGAGAGGTTCCTGCTCGGCTCTGGAGACACAGGCAGTGGGATGAAGGGGAGAAGGGGAAGGGAGAGGGTACAGCATTGCCCCATATGGTTTGAGTAGAAATAAAGGTGGAAATTCATGTGCAGAACAGGGCTCCCAAGCTTAGACATGAGAGACAGCAAAATCAGAGGGCAGAGGCCTGTTGACTGCTCAATGCCTGGGCTCAGGGGTTATTCATCGTCAGAGGCAGAGCTGGGCAGCAAGTCAGCTCTCCAGAGCAAGAGGGTTGTGTGGCTACAACCACACCAGATGAAGCAGGATTGTGTGCCCGACAAATGGTGTTACTGAAGCCCCTGTTCAAACTCCACTGTCCTTTCCTGGGCCATGCCAGAACCCAGGCAGGGCAGGGACTCCAGGGGAGGTGGATAACCAGGGCAGAACTGGGCTTAGAGAACTGGGCCACAGGTCCTGACCGTGACACCAGGTACACACACACACGTGAGCACTCACACACGGACACATGCACAAGCCTTACTCAAGGTAAAGTCATTTCAGCTTACTCAGGCTGCTGCCAATAATGCAAACTGTGTTTGTTTTTCCCCTTGTCCTCCACAAATCTGCAAACAGAAATATTTAAAGAGCATGTGAGCATCTGAACTGCTCAGGAGCTAATACCCTCCAGCCCCAAAACACATGGGCACATCAACACAGACTTCCCTGCCCCTGTCCCAGGGACAGCATGTATGGCTGACGCATCTGAAGCTCCCCAGCTCTGGCCATTCTAGAGGGAAGTGCCAGCACTGATCAGCACCGTGGCAAGACTGCCTGTAAAACCACTCCTAAAACCAAATCACACAGCTGGTTCTTCTGAACAAGGGCCAGTGTATCCATTAGATTTCCATTCCTATCTTTGATTTCCATGGTACAGAGCTGGTATAACCTTCAACAGGCAGCTGGGGTCTTCTGCCCCACAGCTGTGCTTCTCCAGCCTGCTTCTCCAGCACAGATAACCCCAATCCTGCCTTTTATTTCCCCAGGACTCTAGGGCAGGCAGCTAATTTCACTGTTATTGTGGTTACTGAGCCCAGAGACTGCTGACGTGCACTTAACATGGGAGAAGACAGTGTCAGTCTTACATTGCTGAGGAGCCCAGTGAGCACACCCCTGGGAGATGCTTCAGATAGGTGGGCTGCAAGTAGAGAAATGCACCAGGGTGGCCTCAGGCAGCGTGCTGCTGTAGAGCCACACTCAGCAAAACAGGTCTGTGGCCAAAACAGCCCAAGGGGGCCAGGCTGGCCCCCTCCTACAGGCACTGGGACTGTATCTCCAGATACACAGGCTGTGGATGGAGGCCAGCTGGCAAGGGTGCCAGCGAGATGGTACAGAGTCAGAAGGTGACCTGGGAAGGGTGGAAGAGTGAATTAGCTTGCAGAGTTTCACAAAGGCCCTGCAGTTTCTTCCCCTGGAGTTACAAGGTGCCACTTTCAGCCAGCCAGGTGACCCCACCTGCCTCCTTTCTCCCCAAGCCCCATCCTTCCTTTGGGTACACAGATGTCAGCAGCACCGAGGAAAACCAGGCAGAGCCTCACAGCCCTTTGTTTGCCACCGTCCCTGTCTGGGGAGGAAGATGAAAGGACTAGAGCCTCAGGAGGTGGCAGTGGCCATCTGCACATCCCTGGGCTTTCCTCTGCACCACCTGGAGCTCTGGAAATGCAGGTGAGGAAGGATACAGATCTGGCATGACCCAAACCTTGCCACTCCAGGCTGGGGGAGAGCCTTCTGCTCCCACATAGCACCAGCCACAGGCAGGGCTGTTGCATGGAGCAGGCAAAGGGCTTCCCTGGTCCTTGGAGCTACTGAATCCACACAACGGGTACCCAAGGATGCTCAGCACCTGTCAGGATCAGGCCATGGCTGTCACTAACTCCAAACACACCTGTCCTTGCTCACCAAACATGCAAATCCTCTCCAGTTCTGACTGCTTTGAAAACAACCCCTTTCCCACCACTCCCCTTGCATCAAAAAACCCATTCTGGTTAGTCAATCAAGGAAACAGATAACGAAAAGCAAAATCTCAACTAATCTTTGTGGCTGAAGAAAGAGATGATTGTTTTGGCCTCTGACTGAGCCCCCCCTGTATCCTGCACTTGCCCAGTCCTCTTCACACCTCCTTCTCTTTATTGCCAGGGGAACAAAATCCTGGTCTTTGGGCTGTTTTGTTTAGCAAATGAGGAACATGCAAAGCAATAACCCCTGGCATCTGTCAGGAGGAGAGTGGTGCCTCTGTGTCTTCCAGACAGCCTTTGGGCACTGAGAGCAGCAGCCCAGAAATACTAGGATCAAGGATGCATTTAAGTTTGGACACAGGATGTATCTTTCTCTTCCTAATGAAGACAGAGCCACAGACACTTAGAGGAAACAAGCTCATTCCCAGCTAGCTCAGCATTACACTGGAGCTTATCTTCAGGTTGTATTAACCTTCACAGAGCAAATCCTAGAGAAGGCAAAAAAACCCCAACCCTGCAGTTTTCAGGCTGTGTCGGCAATGGTTAGGAAAGGCTTAAAAGGGACTGAGAGGAAGAACAGAGAAGAATTATGCTCCACTTGGGTGCAGGTTGTGTTGGAAAGCAGAATTAAATGCTGAGGCCAGTTGCTTCCCAGCCGAGACTTGACAAGAAAGTGCTTTCAGTGAAAAAGACATAGATAAGAGCAGAGGATGAGAGCTGTCCTCACAGCAGGTCATTCCCCCAGAGCCACGCAGTGGCATGGGATGGGGACACACCAGCAGGTTAACTTGAACCCACCCATGGCACAGGGGGAAACGCGAAGGCTTCAATCCCCCAGAAACAGCCATGTACACGTTTCCTTGCGCCTTGCCTGCCATTAAGGGCCAAACCTGGGACAGGTAGGGACCTTCACAGGCAGAGCTGCTCCAGAGTAAGAGTAAGTAGACCACTCATGAGTTCTGAATTGCTTACTCCACTCATGCAGCAGAGATGTTGTTCTGCTTTTGCCCTGGAATAGCACGGGCACGCAGAGAAACCAACCCAGAACAGCCACACTGAAACTACTCAATGGTAGTTAAATTATTGTCCCAGTGCTGGGTGCAGATCCCTTCAGAGTTCCCAATCCCTCCATCTTTCACCTAACAGCCACCATGGACACGGGGGATCTTAAGGCTTGAACCCTGAACTGAGACTTGAGATCTGCCACGTGTTTCCCGCGTCATCTCGGGCGAGACACGAGCGCTGGATTTCTGAAGGCGTTCAGCACACTGGGCAGCTCACAGAAAGCTTCACCCCATCTGCAAGAGGAGGATAACAATTCCCTCTCACCCCTTCATCTCACTTGTTTATTTCAATGGCAAGATAGGAACGGGACTGTCCTTCCTTATCTTCTCCATACAGCACCTCACACAATGGAGCCTTGATCTGAAGGCCTCAGTGCTGCTGCGATACTAATAACGAGCACTAGACACTTCATTCGACAAGGCAACCTAATTCTGTAACTGGCTTAGAAAGAAATCCTCCAAGTGTGCAGGGCAAGACATTAAAACCACTCAACTACCAAGTGAGGGGAGAAATGGGGTGAGCAGAAACACACAGAGGATAAACCAGACATGAGCAGCATTTCCACCGGTGATTAATATTCTAAGGGGAGCAATGGAGCTGGATACAGATTCTGTGAGCATCCCACTTGACACCCTCAATTTAACAGTGGTGTTTCAACACAGGCATTTTCAATCTGGTCCTTGGGCTGATTTTGACCTGTTGGCCCAAGGGTGATCTGTGTTCACCCTACCAGACAGCAAGGCGGGCAGGGAGCAAAGAGTCCCCAGGAATGGGGAAATCTGAGGCTGGGGAGGAGCTGAGTGAGCACTGGGCTCAGCTTTGGTCTGATAAGTTTATCAAGCACTGCCGGCTGCTAACTGTCAGCTAACGAAGCAGGCCTGTTAGGGAGGAGGAACAGCTCCCAGGGCAAGATAGGACAGCCCATGCCTTATCGGAGTGTCTGAGCCAAAGAGGGAACTGGAGAGCGAGCACTTTCCAACCACTTCATCTGAACAACAGACAGATTGGCAGGAAAGGCCTGTCAGCCCTTCGCTTCTGCCACCCAGGCATCAACAGGGAGCCCCCATCCCTGCAAAGAACCCTGGTAAGTGCAGCTTGAGAGCTGCAGATGTGAACACAGCAGCCTGAGGGACAGACAGGGTAGGTTTTCATAGGAGCCCTGCCCAGCGAGCAGAGTCAGATTTACAGCACACGCTCCAGATGCTGACAGAGCAAGATGCTCCTGTCCAGTGCCCAGAGCAGCAGCTCTCCCCCACGCTGCCTTCCCCAGGTTTAGGAGGGGAATAATAACACCAGTCACTAAGCATAACTAAGTGTGCTGTACAGATAATTGCTTTGTTTTCCTTTTACTGTTTCTGAAAAAATAGTAAAGAAAATCCCTAAGTGAATAGGGGAGGAAAAACTTGACCGTTCCCACCTGAGCTACAAAGGTATGGGACAATAAACACCTAACACCCCCCATTCCCCTTACTCCTAGGGCAGCAATAACCAACTCAATACAGCTGAAGATTGTAACAGAGACTGCCCTACATTTAGATGACCTCCCTTGGACAAGAGCAGCCTGTGCAAGCTCCCTGCCTGTACACCTCAGCCATGATAAGGAGAGTAAGAAGATTCCCACATGGCACGTCCCCTGCTTGGTTTCCCTGCTGAGGACGTGCCATGCAGGATGGAACCGTGTCAGATCAGCATACTTCATTTGGTGCTGGGCTGTACAGGCAGTTGCCATTCTGCATCCAGCCCACTTAGGGCCTCTGGCTGGGTTCAAGCCAGTGACTTGGATCCTGCCTGTATCAGGGGATTTTGCCAAGAGCTGACCCAAGGATCTATTCATACTTGGCTGCCTGGGTGCAAGTGCTGTCCCAAACCCTCTGTGGGATATGAGGCAGGAAACCTGCAGCAGTAGTATAGGCCAGGATACCTCTCCTTTCTGGGAAGTAATAAATCTAGGAAGAGATTTAGCTCTTCCTAAAGCACATCTCTAGAACAGGACAGAAGTCTTGTCTTCAACACACCTACTCCTCTCCCTGAAGAGAAAGGGAGCCTAGTATCCATAGACATCTAAAGTTACATGAGATGAGTCACACCTCTCTGGTTTCTGCACCACTCTCAGGCCAAATTTCTCACAGTTGTTTCTGCTCCAAGCCATAACCTACTGTTCTCCAGGCCACAGCAACCTCTGAGCCGCTTAATTCCTCTGTGCATCACAGGTTCCTAAGCAAGTTCCAAGTGAGCTTGCACAGTCATATTCAGCACTGGTCAACGTAACTTTGAGGTTCAAGGCTTCCTCATGAAGAATGAGGAGTCAAAACCCCTACCCTATTGATTCTGCCTTCCTCTCAAATAATTTTAAAGCAGTGGGACTTTATCTTAGATCCCAGGCCCTTCTATATTAGGAGCTTCAGTGGGATTTTTGTCACTGGTCAAGTCCACTGGTTTCTCCTCTCTATAAAATAGAATTTATCTCTTGCCTCAGTTGAGGAAGGGGAAGTCAGAGATGATGGAACATTCCTGTTCTTGAAAGGTCCCCATCCTGAGAGCGTGAGCATGGTGAACCAGTGTGTCAGTCAGATGTCCCTGCCCCAGCTCCTTATTTAGATACAGCCTGTAGTCGCCTGACTGCAAATCAGTCAGGCTCAATGGACACCCAGCTAGGGCAGCACCTGGAAGAGAGTCTGGAGACTGCAGTTGCGTTTTTGGTATCATGGCATCATGAAGAATGCTAAATGTGAGACTCAAATCTCTAACAAGGAGAATTGTATTCTTGGCTTTGCCATTGTTGGCTGATGTGAGCCAGTCACTGTCCCTCTCGCTGTCTCAGGTTTCCCCATCAACAAAGTGAGGGCCATAACGTGCTCAGAGATCTACAGGTGAGAGCTAGCTAGAACTGCTGCATATGCACAGTCATCTCACACCTGAGCAGCACCCAGCATTGTGAAAAATCCCACAGAAAACACATAAAGCATCAAAACAATGTGTCTGCACTGTGACCTGCCAACGGGTTTTCACATTAAGTATTTGCCCAAGTTGGAGTAGAACATTTAGAAAGGGAACTGAGGCCACTTGGCCTTCCAGTCTTGTTTCTTAACCAATTTTCTATCTTACCTCCTTAAAGTATAATTTTAAGGAAAACATACCAAGTGAAAACTCTGTTCTTAGGAAGAATATCATGTACAATTGTAGGATTTTTATTTCTGAGTTCTGGAAGATACAGAAAACTTGCACAAATCTCATTTTCTAACACCTTACATTAAAGGCACAGCAGGAGAAAGCCTTTGGGTTGTGAACAAACATGGGACAGTTGAAGTTTCTCACCTTAACTGGAGCTTAAGGAAGCAATTAGCTAGAAAGTCAGAGCACCACATCTCCCTGTGTGCCACAACTGCAGCATTGGAGGACTCAGAAATACTACCAATACTTTGCATATAAATAGCACATTCTGCCTAAAGATTTCAAAAATGTTCCTTTATCCTGGTTTTACTACAAGTAAACCAAGCACCAGGGAGAGAGAAAGTAACCTGAGGTCATACAGAGAATGTGAAAGCCCTAAGAAGGAAGCCAAGGCTCCCAGCTCTTACTCTGGTTATGAGGCTGTGGGCAGAATCTATAGAGAGGTGTGCAAGCTGTACCAGTGGAATTTTATACATCCTTTCCAAATAAACAGGCTTGTGACTGTCTGGGAACCCTGACACATCTTTGCTCACACTATACTTTTCTACTACAAGTCTGGAAACAGCAACTACTCTCTGTGACCTATTTCAAGCCAAATCTTCTATTTTCTTAACTACATGTTCCCCCTGAAGCCAACAGGACTCAGCCCCAGCCTCCAAGTTCTCTCACAGCATCATTATAACTTTTGCAGGAGATCCAACACAGACCTTGTGGTTGACAGGATCAATAATTTATATTTTTGGGGCATGCCTTCCACATCCCCACTTCCTCAATCCCAAAGTCCCCAGCAATCTTAGCTCAGAAGGGAATGTGACTCAGGCCTTCAACTGAAGGGCTGTCATCTGCAAGCCCTGAAGACTGGATGTGGCCGTGGTTTTATCACTGGCCACCAGCTGCCTCTGGAGCTCTTGCCTCCTCCCCAATGATTCAGCAAATCTTCAAGGAGAAAAACAAGCATGCAAGTGAACAAATCACAATGTCAGATTACAAAGATGAGCGGGGAAAAGCTGCAGGGAGGTGAAGTCACACCATCCCAGGACCAAAAGGCCTGGCAAAGACCTGGTTTTTGGCAGGGAGAAATAACAACTTAAAAGAAATAAGGTTGTAATTTGGATTCTTTACAGTGTGAAACACTGCTAACAATAAAAGAGAACACAATGTGGAAGGAAGTGAAGCATATTCTGCCCTCTGCTATCTGGGCATTGCACAGGGCTGATATAGATTTTTACTGGTATAGCTGAAAGCTGAATAGTTCGTTCTGGTTTACCCTGGAACAAAGCTCCACCAAGCAAGTTATTTTCAGAAGGAGTTTCAGCTCTCCATAACTAAGACTTTCAATAGTTTGGAAGCCCATTATCAGGCACTTTGAACATCTCTGTTCCTGGAAAAGGCATTCTGTAATTCATTTGGTATCTAAGGCAGGGTAGAGGACAGATAGAAAAAATGTTTTAACTTCTGACAGTTTTGGCCACTGTATCATATTTCTCTATTGTGGCCTTTTTCCATAAACATTTTGTTTCTTTCTGTGATGGCTCCTGCAGTGGAATGCAGCATCAGCCTCAAAGCTCATGGTACACAGTCTATAGAATAGAAAGTAAAGAAGAAACTTCAGCCAGACCTCAGCTAGATGTACTAGTTCCCCTAATGGCTTTCAGTCCAGACACTCTGGTCAGAGCCCACTCTGCCTTCCACAAACACCATGAAATCCTAATGAAAAGCATTTGCAAATCATGGAGACCTCGTATCATGCTTGTGAAATCATGGAGAGCTCATGTCACACTTGTGAAATCTCTCTGCCCAGTGAATCCTCTGCTGGGCAGGGAGACACTGGTTAGATGCAACACAAAAGATAAGCACAGAAAGAAAGGGAGCTCAGGACCCATGTGTACACCTATCACAGGTAGATCAACTGAAGCTGACTTTGGACTTACATTGCCTTTACACTCTGCCTGATTCACCTCAGTCAACCAGCACAGACACTGAAATACTACTGACTGACTTACCTTAGCATGGGCTAGTATACCCTCTGAACATTCACACCTTCAACTCACAAAACCTTGCCCACTCTCTAAGGGCTCCCAGGGTACAGACTTACAGTACCTGCTGCTCTTCCTAAGAAACACGAAGGAAAGAACCTCAGCACAAACCAGAGGATCTCCTCCAAGCTGCCCCCGGGAGTTAATGCTACATAAGCCACGAGTAAACGATGCCCAGGCATCTCCTTTAACTGCCTTTCCCTCTACAGTGCTGCCACCTGCTCTAACAGGGCTGGGGGTTTCCTCCCAGGTGTAACAACACTCAGGTGTGCTCTCAGAGCTCAGGGGCACAATTAGCGATGTGAGGCTGGAAACGCGGCACTGCTGCACTCTGCAGGCTGCAGACAGCAAGCAGAGAATTCTTTTTTCTTTTTTTTTTTAAATCACAGTTTTTAAGCCAGGCTCATCACTTCTGGGGGAGAACCTGGCTCAAGGCTCCTGGGGCTGGCAGTTCTGCTTCTGCCCTCTCCCAGAGCTCTCACAGAATGAACAAACCTGTTGCCCACCCTGCTGGGATGAGCAGGAGTGGTAGCAGCTGTGATGCTAATGCACAGACACACAGACATGCCACCAGCCCTGACTCAAGGACTCCATGGCAGTGAGGAGAGCAGGCCTCAGCTGTGCTGGAGCTGTCCTGCACACCCGGCTGCAGTCCTTGGGGTACTCACTGGAAAGGGGGAGCTCAGGGATAGGGTGAGGTTGGTTGCATGGAGTGGAAATGGGATGGAGACTTTCACCTCTTTGAGGACCTGCCCTCTCCTGTTTTCTCCCACTCGATTTGGTACAACAGAGGTAGACATGCATGAGAAGCTGCCTGGACAGCAGAAACCTCAGCAGAAGTCTGCTTGAGGACTTGCCAGGTGCAGGGATGGGTGGCTGGTGAAGAAGATCGGAATCTACATGCAGTGTGGGATGCAGAGTGTGGCTTTCTGGCTCTGTCCATGGGGCTGGAGCGGAGGGGAAGAGTGCAGGAGTCAATGCCATATGTTCCCGTGACCGCGCTCACCAGACCTGTTCCCTCCTGGCCCGCGGTTGGTTTTGCCAGAGGAACAATCTGTGAGATCTCCCACAGGAAACATCTTTCACTTTCTCACTGCAGTCCTTCATCAGCACTTTAAAAACATTACATTATCTTTACTGCATTTCCATCTTGCCTTGTCCCTGCACCCCATTGAGCTGCAGTAATTACAGCAGAGCAGATGCAGAGGGCAAAGCCTTTTGTGCTGCAAACACATTTCATACAGATCAGTAGCCAACTGCCTGAGGGGTTTTTTTTTCAATTTAAATTTTCTTTCCTCATTGGTGTCACAAGAGCCTCTTATGGTGCCAGTACATGATGCCAAAATCTGCAGGGGATGGGGGAGCAAAGGTAAACCAACCTACTGCTCACACAGACCCTTCTCTTCCAAATCTTGGGCACAAACCTCCATGTTCCCGTGCTCCCATGAAGGCCCCAGGGCCATGTGTGCCAGAGGCAGAAAGCAAACCCCATCCTTTCCCTCCTCAGGGAGGGATACAACAATCCCCAGGTGTCTGGTGAGAACCTGATTGGCCTGAGCAGGGCCCGGCGCCCGCACAACGCTATCTTTGTGAACTTTGATGATGAAGAAATCCCAACCAAACCCCTGGATGCTGCTGTGCAGACCTGGAGGAAGGTGTGCACCAATCCTGTGGATAAAAAGGTGGAGGAAGAGCTGAGAAAGGTACGTGGTTTGTTCCTGAGCTGAGCACTGTACTGCAGCATGTACACCTTGTTGAACATTGTTGTGGTTGTAACAACTGCTGGCTCCTCTGAAGATTTTGTGATTGTGTTTCCTGTTTAACCTTGTTAAGAGTGAGATATGAGCCTGTGTAATTAAGCCAGGAACCTGCATCCAGGCCTTTGGGTTCCACTCCTGCTCGATATCAGCTGTCCTTTGTGCCCTTAGCAAAACACACATTTGCTTGTTCTGTTTTCTAATCGATCTAATGAGTAGGGCCATACTGGCATATTCTGCCAGAGATACAGGAATGTTTGGTGCCCTGAACAGCTGCAGCTCCCCTTGAAATGATAGATGGGATAAAAATTTGTCAAGGCATGACAATGTCATGTCAGGAAATGAGTGAGTGGCACATATCTGAAATGCCAGCCAGTGCTCTGAAGTATTCCTTAGAGTTGGCCATATTTGGAAAATTAATTTTGCAATGTGCTTTCTGTGAGCTCTCCAGCTCTTCTGCTGGCCATCTCTGAGTCTTGTGCATTCCCCAGTGTGTTATGAGTGCATGGTTCCTCATTAGCAGCTGGTAATATGCTGTAATGCACGGTTAGTGTGATTCTAGCCTCTTGTGCTTGTGTGAGGCCACTCAATGCTTCAACATTTTTTATTCTATGGACTTTTGTCACACTGAGATATTGCCTTAGGTTTGGCCTCCAGCCCACCAAAGCAACATCTGCAGGTCTCTCACACAGTGACGCCAGTCTACCTCAGCCATGGTTTGGCCTCAGCCTACTGAAGGACAAGTGTGTAGAGGTTCCCCTGGTTTACCTTACAGCTGAAACAGGGCCATGGCATTGACGTGCAGCTGCACTCACAGCTATATATATGCAGGCTTCCATCTGGCTCCTCAGGGTGCGCTCTCACGATGGCTCACTGGCAGATCCTCTGCTTTGCCTTGTGCTCCTACCTCGGGGTAGCATGGGCTGCAACCGTAAGTACAAAGGCACTTCTTATGGCTTTGTGAGATGGTTTACCTGACTGAGCAAACTTCTGCTACAACTGCATCTTCTGGTCCCACTGAGAGAGGGCCTGCAGACCATCACAGCCAAGGCAGGGTCTTTTCCTGCCCTAAACTTGGCAAAGGCTCTCAACATTTTCCCAAAAGTTCCTGCACTGTTCTGTGTCAGGTCTGGCCTGGTTTAGACCCACAAGGATCCAGAGGGATGGTGGGGGAAGGCAGGCTGTGAGTGGGTCCAACTAGGGAACTGGCCAGAGCAAGGTGTGGGTGCTGGCAACATGGGAAGCCAGAGGCATGAAGGACTGTGTGATGGACTTTCTCTTCTCATTGGTACCACATGTAGCTGGGTGTGGTGTACACCGAGGGAGGTTTTGTGGAAGGCGAGAGTAAAAAGCTGGGACTTTTTGGGAACTACATCGACATCTTCAGAGGGATCCCCTTTGCTGCCCCTCCAAAGGCCCTGGAAGATCCCCAACCTCACCCTGGCTGGGATGGTAAGATCCAGCTCTTGAATGCCTTTGGTTTGGGGTTTTATTTTCATTTCTCTCTCTTTAGTCCGTTATTGACAAGCTAAAGATGTTTTTGCCTGCTTTCATCTAATACACAGCACCAAGAAAAGGCTCTTAGTCTTGTGGTGGGTATGAGAGTCTGTGTCTAAGAGTTCCCAGACAGCTCAAGTAACCACATGAAGTAACAAATCTAAAGCATGGCACCTGCATTTCCCTTCCCCATACCTTGTCTGTCTGGAGCTAGTTCCCACGGGAAAGGGTCCCACTTTGTCAATCCCTCAGGCCAGAGCCAGTAGCTGGGTTGGGGCTTTGCCGCCTCTGCAATGGACTCAAGAAGAGGATGGGTAGACAGACACCTTGCAAGCAAAGGATGAAGTTGATGCCTCTAACCAGGACCTGCTGTCTTCTCTCTCTCCTCTCAGGAACGCTGAAGGCAAACAAATTCAAAAATCGCTGCATGCAGATGACACTCACACAAACTGACGTCCGCGGGAGCGAGGATTGTCTCTATCTGAACATCTGGGTCCCTCAAGGGAGGAGACAGGGTATGTGCTTGGCAGAGACCTAGGGAGGAGGAGTTGCCTTTTATGGATGGATTGGTCTGGAGCATCTCTCTGCAGCTGTGTTACATAGTGGGCAACTGCAGAAGCACTGATTTTCAGAGGGAAAGGTGGGAGCTGTGTCAGGCAGTGTTCTTCAGCTGCAGCATGTTGAGAGTTTCAGGCTCTTCTAGAGAGAATGGACTTTCTTGGCCATAGGTTATTGCAAAGCATCAGGTCTGTTTGTGCCCTGATGGAGCGATGCTCAACAAATGGGGATGGGGATGGATGGATGGCACCTTCTAGCTATGTTGTGGCTCACATTGCTTTTCTTTCTCATCTCCCAGTCTCTACCAACCTGCCAGTAATGGTCTGGATCTACGGTGGCGCCTTCCTTGTGGGAGGGAGCCAGGGAGCCAACTTCCTCAATAACTACCTCTATGATGGGGAGGAGATCGCTGTGCGGGGCAATGTGATTGTGGTGACCCTCAACTATCGCCTGGGGCCCCTTGGCTTCCTGAGCACCGGAGATGAAAACATGCCAGGTACCTTGGCTGCTCCCTCTTCAGGGGACCCTGTCATAGGTCCCCAGCTTATCAGCTTTGCTTGCCCTTACTTAATGGTGGGTGCTCTCTGTTGCTCAGGGAACTACGGGCTGAAAGACCAGCACATGGCTATTGCCTGGGTGAAGAGGAACATCAAGGCCTTTGGGGGTGACCCAGAAAACATCACCATCTTTGGGGAATCAGCTGGTGCCGCCAGTGTCTCCCTACAGGTGTGTTGTCCTTGTTGGATGCTGCCAGAGCCGCTTCTCTTCTCTGTAAATGGGGGAGATGGTCTCCTTGGCACTGGGCCGCTTCCCTCCACATGTGCTACCTGATTAACGTCCTCTCCAGCCCACGAACAGCAATGCTCAGCCTCTTCACTTTGTACCCACCCCTCCTTCTCCACTTTCATCATTCCCATCGCCACAGACATGTGTCCTTGTTTTTGGGACCTCCAGTGAAATAGCATTTACTTGCCATGTCCCCCCTCCTTTTCTCCCCTTCTCACCCTGTCACCTTTTAACTGCCAAGACTGTTAAACAGCATGAGAGATGGCAGCTTCCCTGGGCCTGGTGCACAAGCTGTGAGGGGACTGGTTGGGTCTGACAGACGATGGGCTTTTTGGGAGGTGGTACCCAGAACCTTCTTCTTTCTATTTTGTACCACAGACGTTGACCCCCAAGAACAAGGGCCTGTTCAAGAGAGCCATCAGCCAGAGCGGTGTGGGTATCTGCAGCTGGGCCATCCAGAGGGACCCGCTCTCCTGGGCTAAAAAGGTAACATGCAAGTCTTACCTGAGGGAATGGAAAACCCAAAGTGAGTCCCTAGAGAAGAGTGTAACTAGGAAGGGATTTGGCAGGAGCCATGATCCCAAACAGAGGTTTGGAAACATGCTCCTTTGAGATGAAACCCAAGCTCTGCCTCTGTGAAGCCAGTAGTGAAGCCATTCATGAAGCCTGGTTTCAGAGGGTAACGCTGAGAGGTTTGTTTCTCTCTCCTCCTGCAGGTGGGAGAAAAAGTGGGCTGCCCCATAGACAACACCACCGCCTTGGCCAACTGCCTGCGTACCTCTGACCCCAAAGCCGTGACGCTGGCCTACCACCTGCAACTCACCAACCTGCCCTGTAAGTGCCCCAGCCTGTGCTGAGGTCCACCACCCACACAGGGCTCACCATGCCTTTGACAGGACACTGGGGTGGTCGCCAGGGGTGTTGAAGCAGTGCTCGTAGCCTTCAGAAAGGGGACAATAATGACAGATCTCGCAGTTGCCCTTCCAGAGGCAGGTGCATGTTGCACTGAATGAACGTTGTTTATTGTGCCATGACAGTGGTGGCTGAGGAATTATCCAAGGGCCATGCCTTGGCTCCACAGAACTGCTGGGGCGCTCTGTCTTGTGAAAGCAGCAAGAGCAATTCCAGAACCCAGCTTACGAAGCTCAAAAAGAATTGACCACATGCCTGCTATTTTCATTTGAGTCGCTGGGTGGAGTGTCAGACTCTCACACCACGTAGGGAACACACCTACTTTTGCTGCCTATGAGAATTTATTTCTGAAGAATCCTCTCCTCTGCTTGGTCTCCTCATGCTCCTGGTAAATAGCCTCAGCATTTAGCCTTGCTCAGGACAGAGAGTGGCCAAGCCACCGCTGTGGTGCTGCACTCACTGGCAATGAGTGAGCACAACCAGGTGGGACTGAGAGAAGTTTTTATCTTCCCTACCTTTGGCTGGGCAAAGGGATTGGGTGGAGGAGAATTTTTGATGTTACCTGCTGGTATTTAACTGGCAGATCTCTTGCTCTTCACCTACAAGCACGAGGTTCACCTTGCTCCTGGGTGATATCCTGCCCATGCTGAAGTCACCACCCAAGCTCTCATTCACCTCAGCCTATCTTTTTTATGGTTCCTTGAGTCATGGGATATGCCAGGCCGCACTTCTGTCTTTGCTCAGCTCCTAATGGACTCTGGTTTTGTCTCCTGCTGCAGCTCCCCTGGTTCACACACTTGCCCTCAGTCCTGTCGTCGATGGAGACTTCCTCCCAGACATGCCAGAGAATCTCTTTGCCAACGCTGCTGACATTGACTACATTGCTGGTGTCAACAACATGGATGGGCACTTCTTTGCTGGCATTGATCTACCTGCTATCAACCGCCCATTTGTGAAAATCTCTGCGTAAGTGGAGGGTGATCTGAAACCCCTTAACAGGAAGAACCTTACCCTTAATATAGCCCCCAAAGTCTGAGGACTTAGACCATAGTGAACAGAGCACTACCTTCAAACAGAATGTCACTCTCGGCCAGGGTGCCATGGGAATATGCTGCCAAATCCAGAGCCCTCAAAAGCAAAGGCCAGCTAGTGGGGAAGCTTCCACATGTGCCTTTAAGGTGCTCCTGAACTCAGCACCCCCAGTAGGCTTGGCAGCCCTGGAGCTCTCTGGCCAGAGCAGATAGGTGCCAGGCATGCTGAGTCCCCACCTTGTAAGACTCCTCTTTGGCCAAGAAAGGGACTTGTGGACAATTTGGCCCCAAGCTGTTATTCTGAGAAATCTGGGAAGCACATGCCCTCCTTGTGAGACCTGGACTGAATTAATTTTACTCACCAAACCTGGATGTGACCATCAGTGTGGGCTGGGATCCATTTCCATGAGCCCTGCCCCACTTGAAGCTGCCGGTCTGTAATTAGTTGATGCAATTTGTCTTTTCAGGGATGAGGTCTATAATTTGATCAAAGGACTCACTGTGGACAGGGGCGAGGCTGGAGCCAATGCCACATACACACTTTACACACAACCATGGGGTGACAAGCCAGACCAGGAGGTCATGAAGAAGACAGTGGTGGACCTGATTACTGACTACATCTTCCTGGTTCCCACACAATGGGCACTGAATCTGCACCTGCAGAATGCCCGGTAAGCAGCTCAGCCCTGGCAGGAGCCCAGAGCTCACCTGGGGACCAAAACGCTGTGTTTCCAGCACAAGGAGCTGACGAGCACGTTGAGAGAGCTGAGCTTGAAGGAGGCAGGCTGTGTGGTACTGAGTATGCACTTACACATGGCTCGTACAAACACCATATCTCTCATGCTGCAAGGGAGTCTTGCTAGGAATTTCTTTTAAATTTCCATTAAAACAAGTTTTTGCTTCAGACTTCATCCTAGCAGTGTTGGATGCCACAAGACATGGCAGTTAGGGTGAGAAGCGGAATATGGCCATTAAAAATTATCAGATAGAAGGATGATTTCTCCTGAGAGCACCTCTTAGATGTAAGTGAGCATCTTACATGGCTGCATCTCTGGCTCTGCTGTATTAGGAGCGTGGTTATGAATCTGCACCACTCTCCCTGCTCTCCACTCACAGCTGCTTATCAAATCTACTTTATTACCCCAGGACTGGCAAGACGTACAGCTACGTGTTCTCCCAGCCATCCCGAATGCCCATCTACCCCAGATGGGTAGGGGCAGACCACGCTGATGACCTGCAGTATGTGTTTGGGAAACCCTTCGCCACCCCCTTGGGATACCTGCCCAAGCACCGGACTGTCTCAAAGGCCATGATTGCTTACTGGACTAATTTTGCCAGGACAGGGTGAGTGATTCTGGGTCCATGTTTGTGCCTTGCTGCAGCTCTTCAACTGCTTCTCTGCTGCTTTTGCCTATTACCTTCTCAGGAGCAGTTCCCAAAAGCAGGGTGTACTCTGTCTGTGCTTCCCTTGTGAGCCTGGCTCTGTGTCTCTCAGCGATGGAGTTTTCTCTGGTTCTCCTCAGCCAGGGAACACCTGGGGACAGCAGAAAACATTTTAAGAATGTGTGAATTCTACTTAAACTTAATGATGAGTGAGGTTTGTTTCCAAATCCTCCCATTCAGATGGGAGTTAAGCCCCTGTCTGCAGCTAGGGCTGATGCCAGAGAGGAACCAGGGAGGACTCTGCAACTCAGTAAGTCACTCCTAGCTGGCAGAACTGCTATCGCTTGTCCCAGTGTCAAACTGACTCTTTGCACCCACTTAAAGCCTCACCTGGGCAGATGAGATGCCCAGCAAATGCCACAAGCCTTGCTGCATCCACAAGCTGTCCTGATAAAACTGAACTCCTACTTCTCGGTTTTCCCTAGTGATCCCAACAACGGGTATTCAGAGGTTCCCGTCTCCTGGCCACCCTACACCAATGAGGGCACTTACTACCTGGAAATCAACAACAAGATAAACAAGGACTCTGTGAAGCAGAACCTGAAAGCCCGGTATGTGAACTTCTGGAACACAGTGTATCAGAACCTGCCGAAGGTTGCCAACATCTCCCTGACCTAGGAACTGCTGTGGAACTAAGAAAAAACCCCACCTTTTAAAGCTCAATTCATTAAAAGCTTGCTTGTAACTGGGCAATTCCGGCTTCCCTGTGTCTTTCCCAGGACAGGATTTCGTCCCTAATGTTAAGGTCAGGCAGCAAGTGATGTCCAGTCCCTGGACACAGCGTGGTCCCCTGATTGGTAATGCAGGACAGTCCCATCCCAGCAGCCCTGCCGAGGGACAGAGCAGGGGCTCAGCCTGCGCCGGTGGCCATTGGCTTGAAATTTCTTCGGCCTCGTTGCCTGCGTGACCCCTGGCAGAACAGCCCCGACCCTGCCCCGTCCTCTGGCTGTCCCCGTGTCACCACCAACCTCTGCGCTAGCAACAAACTGTTGCTCTACGTGCACAAAAATCAGCTCCCAGGGGAAATAAACCAGGGGAGGGGAGGGTATTCTGCACCACCTGGCTGGGGCCGGGCTGGGCTGGCAGCTTCAGCTCCGAGCCCGGGCTGGAAGGGGAGCACGACCGGCCATAGACCGCCATCCCCACCCGCCCCCGCCGGGTCCGGGCAGGCGCCGTGCCGCCGCCCTAGGAACCATGCTACGGCGGAACCTTTGTACTGCGGCCCGCGGGGGGACGCAGGGAGAACCGCGATCCGGACCGGGAGCGGCTGCTGGGTGGGGCCGGGCCGGGGTAGCGATGGCGGCGGGGCAGCAGTGGGGGGAGCGGGGTTCGGCCGTGCTGGAGCTGCCCCGCACGCCGCGGTTGGTGTGTGTGGAGTACCCGGGGCTGGTGCGGGATGTCGGGGCCATGCTGCGGACCCTGGGAGGAGAGCAGGGGGTGTCGCGGGGGAGCTGGGGGCCGGGGGATGGCGGCGGCGGTCCA
>VZTU01030169.1:71890-106787 GCA_013400835.1 Zapornia atra
GCGTGGGTCCGGGGTGACGCGGCTCGCCTGGGCTCCTCCTGTCCAGGAGAGAGAGGTCAGGAGGTGTCGTGTCGGCCAGGATCGGGGCGGCTGCGTGTCCCCGTGATGTGCCGACACAGGCATCCGCGTCCCGGCGGCGTTGGGCGGGGGGGGGCATCCGGTGTAGAGCCGGGGGCTTGGTGCCGAAGGAAGACCAGGGCAGACGGGCTGCGTGGGTGCGATGCTAACGGAGGCGGGCCCTGCCCTTGCTGACAGATCTATGCGGACCCTGCCAAACGGCTGGAGCTGTATTTCCGCCCCAAGGACCCTTACTGCCATCCCGTGTGTGCCAATCGCTTCCCCACCTCCACCGTGCTGCTCAAGGTGAAGAGGAGGACCAAGAAGAAGAAGCAGCAGGTGGATGCTGAAGAACAAACCCAGCCAGAAGTCCATTTTGAAATGGAAATTCTTGGGAAAGTCACCACTGTTTACAAGTTTCAAGGTAACATTTGGATTTGTATCCATGTGTCTCAGGAGACACTTTATGTCTGAGGGGAAAGAGAAGTGTTGCCCTCTAAGAATTTGGGACTAGAAGGGAAATCAAGCCTCCTGCTGTTACAGCCTCCTTGCTGTACAAACCTGTGCATAAACCCACCCCACTCCTGCTCCTAAAAGTTGAGTGTTGTGAGAAATACTGTTATATTCACAATAAACTTCACCACGCTGTTAACTTCTGCTCCTCACAGGAATGTCAGATTTCCAGTACCTGGCAATGCACTCTGGACCCAACGGGAAACAAACCTCCATGTATGACAAAGTTTTAATGCTCAAGCCAGAGAAGGAAGAATTTTTCAATAGAGAATTACCACTCTATATCCCACCACCAATTTTCTCACGTCTGGACACTCCTGTTGACTATTTTTATCGGCCAGATATACAACACAGGTTAGTGCCCTTTCTTATAATGTAGTAAATAGCTGTGTTGGTTCTTGAACAGAGAGACATCTTTCTGGTGTAGAGAGTTTTCTCTCTCTACTCTGCCCTCGTGAGGCCCCATCTGGAGTCCTGTGTCCAGAGCTGGGGCCCCCAATACATGAAAGATGTGGAACTGTTGGAGAGGGGTCAGAGGAGCCACGAGGATGATCAGAGGGCTGGAGCAGCTGCCCTACAAAGAGAGGCTGAGGGAGCTGGGCTTGTTCAGCCTGGAGAAGAGAAGGCTGCGGGGGGACCTCATTGCAGCCTGCCAGTCCCTGAAGGGAGCTTATAAGCAGGAGGGGATTCAACTTTTAAAAAGGGTAGATAATGGCAGGACAAGGGGGAATGGACTAAAGCTAAAGGAGGGAAGGTTTAGATTAGATATTAGGGGGAAGTTTTTTACAGAAAGAGTGGTGAGGGGCTGGAACAGGCTGCCCAGAGAAGTAGTGGATGCCCCGTCCCTGGAAGTGTTCAAGGCCAGGTTGGATGGGGCCCTGGGCAACCTTGTGTAGCTCCAGGCCTGGAGGTTGGTGGCCCTGCCTGTGGCAGGGGTGTTGGAGCTCTATGATCCTTGGGGTCCCTTCCAACCCAGACCATTCTATGATTCTATGGTGTCATAGGTATTTTTAACAGTCAAGTCCTCAAGTTAAGATTTCCTTTGTCATCACTAGAAGTCTCCTCCAATCCACTGTGACTTCAGTGTTAGTAGCAGATCTCTGCTCTTGAAGCATCAGAGCAGCACTAAATACATCGTTCATGCACCTGTTTGAGGTGCTCCCCTCTTCTGCTTTATCCCTCTCGATTTGGTACACCAGAGTCAGCAGAAGTCTGCTTGAGGACTTGCCAGGTGCAGGGATGGGTCACTGCTGAAGATGATGGGTGAAGATGGGACGCTACACACAGTGTGGGATGCAGAGTGTGGCTTTCTACCTATGTTATGTGTCTGGAGCGGAGGGGAAGAGTGCAGGAGTCAATGCCATATGTTCCCGTGACCGCGCTCACCAGACCTGTTCCCTCCTGGCCCGCGGTTGGTTTTGCCAGAGGAACAATCTGTGAGATCTCCCACAGGAAACATCTTTCACTTTCTCACTGCAGTCCTTCATCAGCACTTTTTGTTTTTAAAAAACAAGGAAGATCTTAGTCTAGATTGAGTGACTCACTGCATTTCCATCTTGCCTTGTCCCTGCACCCCATTGAGCTGCAGTAATTACAGCAGAGCAGATGCAGAGGGCAAAGCCTTTTGTGCTGCAAACACATTTCATACAGATCAGTAGCCAACTGCCTGAGGGGTTTCTGTCAGATGGTGCAGGGGAACGCTGTCATCTGGCAACTGGATGTAGTTTTGGAAGGGTTTTTTTTTTTTTCAATTTTAATTTTCTTTCCTCATTGGTGTCACAAGAGCCTCTTATGGTGCCAGTACATGATGCCAAAATCTGCAGGGGATGGGGGAGCAAAGGTAAACCAACCCACTGCTCACACAGTCCAAATCTGGAGGAGAAACTTCCTTGTTCCTGTGCTCCCCTGAACGCCCCAAGGCTGTGTGTGCCAGAGGCACAAAGCAAACCCCATCCTTTCCCTCCTCAGGGAGGGATACAACAATCCCCAGGTGTCTGGTGAGAACCTGATTGGCCTGAGCAGGGCCCGGCGCCCGCACAACGCTATCTTTGTGAACTTTGATGATGAAGAAATCCCAACCAAACCCCTGGATGCTGCTGTGCAGACCTGGAGGAAGGTGTGCACCAATCCTGTGGATAAAAAGGTGGAGGAAGAGCTGAGAAAGGTACGTGGTTTGTTCCTGAGTATGTGCCTTGTTCGCTGTACTGCATCACACACAGTAGAGAAAAAAACCTGCAGCCGTTTTCTTTAGCTTCCCCCAAAACTCTCTGTGATTTTTAACTGGTAACAGCAGGTATCAGTAGCCACCACCACTGTGTTCTGTTCACTTATGCAACCCAAGATTTGAAGCTGGTTTTACACCCAGCTCACGTTAAGTTCCTTTTTGTGCCACTAGCCCCCACCTGGCCGTTCTCATAGCTCACGCTGAAGAAAATCCATTTGGAAAAGTGAAGTGCTGTTAGTAACCTGCTTTCTTCCCACTGTTTCCCTGGTTGTTCCTGTGTCATGTAGCTCTTTGAAGTCCGTCCTGTGTGGTCTCGGAATGCAGTCAAAGCCAATATCAGCGTCCACCCAGACAAGCTGAAACTTCTCTTGCCATATTTGGCCTATTACATGGTGAGTCTGTACATCTCACACCTGCCAGGGGCTGCTGGGGGGCAGAGCAAGGGAGCACCAGCTGGGTATTCCTATTCCTCACCCCTTACCACCTCTGAGGTCACTAGGTGCCTGAGTGTAATGTTACATAAAGAGGGAAGGAAAGCCTTGCTTTTGAACAGAACTTAAAGCCATGGTGGATCCAGTAACTGCTCCGTTGGTTCTAATGGATGTTGCAGCTCCATCAGACACTCAAGGTGACTGTCCATCTGGCACTGGCAGCTGAATTTTTCCAAACAAACACTTTATTGTGACCTTGTGAGTTAGTTAGCCTGTAAAAGCACAGAAATATTTGCACTTCAATGCACCGATTGCCCAAGGTTCAGTATATAAATACTGGCACAGCAAGTGAGGAGGGAGCTGGTGAAATAATCTTTGGGTGATGAGGGGAAAAGTTATCATTTTCTAAGAACTCTGGGATGCTGTACTAGAGAAACTCTGCACTGCTGCTCTGGTTTTTGTAACCATCTCCCATGTGTGTTTATGCAGTTAACAGGTCCCTGGAGAAGCTTGTGGGTTAGGTTTGGCTATGACCCTAGAAAACACCCTGAAGCGAAGTTTTATCAAGTGCTGGACTTCCGAATTCGCTGTGGAATGAAATATGGTAAAAGGGCCCAAGCCCCAGAGACGCTCTCTCTGCTTTCTGGTTAATCCTGGTAGTACTTTTCTTTTTACTTGTTTTTCAAACTGTTGCTGTGTTTCTGCTGATGGAGATGACACCTTTTGAGTTCATTGCTTACAGTAGTTCTGTAAACTCCTTTAATACTTGCTTTCGTAGTCTGCAGTAGTACCTCTTTCCTGATTTGGCACATTCCAAATCCAGTGAACAGCTGGCTGACTTTCCTCTGTGTGATCAAAGCCCAAACAGATGTCAGCAGACCATCTTCCCTCCTGTTGAGGGGAGGCACTGAGCATAGATGCTGTTGTTAAATAGTAGCTTTTCCTCAAGGACCTCAACATCTTCTGCAGGATGCTGGATCTGAGGCTTTGGGACAGAGGGTTCCCCTGCTCTGATTTTGCAGAGGGCACATTGAGGGAAAGGATGTTTTGACATTATCTAAAGTCCATGACAGAGCTGGCATCCAGTCATTGTGACCAGAACATGTCCCTTTTGCCAAGCTCAAGAGTTTTGCTGATCTGATACTTGGCCTCTCCCCACCTTGCTAAAGTTGCTGTACCCCAGCGTTCACTGCTCAGTGCTTCCGTTTGAGCTGGGGATGTTCTGCAGGGTGCTCACCCTCTGTTCATCCTTGGTTTTCTGTTCTCACCTCCAGGTTACACCCCTAATGACATGCCTGTGAAAGCAAAACGCAGCACGTATAACTACAGCCTGCCCATCACTGTCAAGAAGCCAGGTATGCCGTGCCAGCAGAAGGGCTCTCTGGCTCTGCTCTCCCTTTTGTTTCCCCCATCCTAGTGGCAGGTTGCAAAGGGTCTTCCCATGAACTGAGCCCAGATTGGAGCTTTGGTTGTCACGGGGTGCTGCTGTGAAGCCAACTAGAAGAGTCTTCTGCTCACAAGTGTGAGAGCCTTGGGTGCACCTGCTGAGCCACAGTATCAGTTAGTGAGCAGAGTTCTGCAAGCAGCGCCCTGGGAACTCAGCAGCCATGGCTGTTCCATGATGGTGCAGCACAGAGCAAGGGCAGAGCCATTCTCTCCCCTTTCTCAAGGGAGAGTAGAAAAGGTTAAAATTATGAACAAATGCATTACAGAAAGAAACTGCCAAACTCACCCCCCTTTCCTGTGACTGCCCAGTAATGCTGCTGAAGAATGAACACCACATGCTCAGTTGGGCTGGTGTTTGGTGATGAGCAAAGGAGAAGTGACAGTAGAGGGAGTGAAAGATGTTCCTCATCAGGCCTCTCTTGTCTTTCAGTAAGTCACACGGTCAGTGTCCACGATCTGAAGCAGGGGCTGGGGACATCTGGTGCATCCAGTGCAAAAAAGCCTGCCTCCAGCAGGTACAAACTGAAGGTAGGCATTACCCTCTTCTAACAGAGCCTTGAAATAGCTTTGTGAAAAAGGGGTGGTTTGCTGTTTTGTCAGTCGCTAGTGGGACAGTTGTGAGTTACACCCTTCCATTTACCTGGGAAGCTGCCAGTTGTACCCATCCCTGTGGATGTTCTTGAATCAGCCCATCAGAACTTCTCAGTTATGCTGGCATTGTCCTGTTCCACCATAAAATGCACATTAATCCTTTCCTTCCCTTAGGAATCCATCTACATTTTCCAAGAAGGAGCCTTACCACCTTATCGGCAGATGTTCTACCAGCTTTGTGACTTGAACGTGGAAAGGTACTGCACACTGGCAGCTGAGTCTTCTGTTAGAGCCAGATTTCAAAGCCTGTTGTTAGTATCTGGCCCGTTCCCCTTTCTCACCTTGAAGAGAAACTTCAGAGGTGTTGAGCTTCTAAATAAAAAATAGAACTGACTTTTCACACATGTGCTTCCCTTCACCTATGACACTACATGAATACCCAAATACTCTATTCCAACTCGATGAAGTAAACCAGGAGTAAGCTGTAGTCTCTTGTTTGAAGCCTACAACTGAAAGAAGTAGAAGGCTTTAACATTTCCTTCCCTTTTGCTGGTTTTCAGCCTACAGAAGATCATCCGTCGCAACGATGGCGCCGAGTCAGAATGCACAGAGAGGGATGGGTGGTGCCTTCCCAAGACAAGTGATGATCTGCGAGATACCATGTCTCTGATGATAAAGCAGATAATCAGATCCACAAGACCTGGTAAGGATGCTGCTGAACAGCACAGGGTATTACAGCCTTCCTGATGGTGTTGATGCTGCAGGCTGTGTAAGGATGTTGCAGTCAGCGCTGGGTAGTAATGTTCCTCTATTTGCCTTCTCCACTGTGCTGCATCTGGTGTTGTGTTCTAGCTCATTGCAGTGCATGAGCTGAGGCTGTTGTCCTGCTGCATGAACATGGGTTGGGATTAGGAATGGCTGGGAGTGAAGGTTTTCTCTTTCATCTTCCCAGTGTCACAGCCTTCAGAGTTTAAATGTATTTACCTGCTGATAATCAAGATACTGCCATTACTGATGTATCTCTTGATGGCTTTTCATGTTTTACTGATGGCATTATTTGACCAAAAAGTGAAGACATTATTTTTGTGTGGTGCTGGGCCAAAGCAGTGTCCCAGGGAATTAGGTCAGAACCAGCATGAAGAGATGTCACTGCAGATCTGTTGCTGTTGTGCTGGCATTCCCAGAGTGTGAACTCAGATGTGGGCATTAATAACTTAATATTAAGATGTGTAACATTACCTGTGACCCTCAGGCTTCTGCCTTCCTCTCACACAATCTCCTGCAAATGCCCCCAAGTTTCACTGAGAGGCATCAGTGTCTGTCTGTCTTTCTTCCCAATTAAGCTCTTTTCTCAAGTACAACAAGCAGTGAAGATGGCAAAGAGCAGCTGACATATGAGTCTGCAGAGGATGAGGATGAGGAGGAGGAAGAGGACTTCAAGCCTTCTGATGGGAGTGAAAATGAAATGGAGACAGAAATTTTGGACTATGTGTGAACTCACCGAGCAGTCTGGCTGCTTGAACAGAACAGTCTCTGGTCTTGTTCCTTGAGTGCTGAGGGTTCAGCAACCATGTCCAGGACGCCAGAACTTGCACTAAGATGCTGGCAACCTGTCTGCACTGACTGTGGTCCCTGCTGGTGGCCAGCATTCCTGATGTTAGGGAGCTGTTGTCTACAGTTTCACAATTGCTGGCTATAAGCCCTCGAGCAACCTTAACAAACTCCCAAGAGCAAGCCCAGAACCTAAACCAGCTGGCACTGTACCTGAGAAGAGGAGCAGCAGCATTCCCAAATATCTCCATGTGTGGGCAGTGGGCTTTGGCTGCGTTGGTGGCCAACAGGAGAGGTACCAGGGGAAGCACTCTAGTGCTCCTGGAGCCTCTACAGCAGGTGCTGCCCTTCTGCTTCTCCAAGGGGAATGAAAGTCCTGTGCCATGACTTCAGCATCCAGCCTTGCTGGTGATCCTGGCAATAAAGCCAGCAGGAAAACCCACTTCCCAGCAGTGAGGAATTCCCCTCTGTGGGATGGAGTGAATGTTTTCTTCCCCAGTACTTAGCAAGGCCTGAAGGAAGCAGGCGACGGGGCAGAGTTTGGCTGCTGTGGCCATTACTGTGCCATTTCTGGCTGGATTGTCACCAACCATCACAGAAATTAAAATATCTGCTGGCTTTTTCTGAGCCTTGGGCATTCCCCAGTGTGTTGTGAGTGTGTGCTTCCGCATTAGCAGCTGATAATGTGCTCTAATGCACAGTTAGTGTGATTCTAGCCTCCTGCGCCTTTGTGATGCCTCTCAAGGCTTCAATGTTTTGCTTTATATATTTATATATATATTGGGTTTTATATATATACACATACACACACAGAAGCTGCATTTGAGGGCTGGCTCCTCAGGGTGCACTCACCATGGCTCGCTGGGAGAGCGTCTGCTTTGCCTTGTGCTCCTACCTCAGGGTAGCATGAGCTGCAGCTGTTAAGTAGAAAGGTGTTTCTTCTGGCTTGAAGACTTTGTAAGGGGGGCTTTGGATCCATTAGTCTGGCAACACCTCAGGCACGGTACATTCTGGCAACATGGGGAGCTGGAGGCTGGGAACAGACTTACCCTGCTCAGTGCAAGAGAGATGCAGCGGACAGGCCCCTGCTCAGCAGTACAGGCACCAAGAGTAAACACTGAGAGATGCCAGGAAAAACACCTGCTTTCTGTCCCCAGGAAGCCCAAGGCCAAAGCAGCCAGAAATTAATTGTGCCAGAGTTCATTTATTTCCAGCCAGTTTCAGAATTCTCTGTCTGGGAAGACAGCAGAGTTTGGGGTGTTTAATGCTGCACAACGTGATTCTTTCGTGTCCATGAGCTCAGGCTTCACTCTGCATAGCCAACAGCACAGAGGAATTCTGGAGGGCACAGCGACCTCTTTAATACCCACACTTGGAATCACTGCACTCAGGATCTCTGCTGCTGCCTGTGCAATTATAAAACAGAGAATAAACTTGCTATCCACACTAGGACACGAGCCTGTAGGTGCCAGAGGAGCAGTGCCACAAACCAGGGCAGGGCACTGTCTCCACACTGTGAGCCCCAACCCTGCCCGTGCTCGGAACACCAGGAGTACAACCAGTAAACGACACCAAGTTTATGCACTGAGAAAACTCACCAGTCCCAACAGCTCCCAGGTTCCCCTGATGATCAGGCACTGGTTCCTTTAAACAAGAAGCCTGTAGCTTACATTCAAACACGAACCAAAGCTCAGCTTGGCCCAGGTAAGGTACGAATGGTGGGTGTAAGTGCTGCCACTGCTCTTTCTGAAGGAAGGTGCCAGCATTTTGGGGAAGGAGGACAGGATGCCACCAGCCATGGGGCAGAGACATTTGAGCATCAGTATTTTATTGCAAAGACTAATTACATTGCTGTGTACAAGTCACACTAGGCAGTGTGCTCCTTCATTGAAGTGGTACAAAATACATATGGTACAGCCAGTCCCTCTGGTGATGCTGGGCTGCTGGGGGGCACCTGGGAGGGGAGGGGGATGATGGGGGCCAGCATGGCCCTGGGGTGGGCAGGAGCTGGCAGGCACGGAGCAGAGGGAAGACCCAAGGGCAAGGCCTGGGCTCCAGGCAGGGTGGGAGGCAGGAGGCTGCCCCTGCGTCAGGGAGCTGGGGAGGTGCTCCCATCATGTGCAGCACTGGGCGATGCCACCAGAGGGGACGCTGGGCAGGGAGGGCTCAACGCCAGCCCTGCTCCACCCAAGCAGCCTGGTGCCAGGGGCCTGCAGCCCAGCGCCTGCCCCAGCCCCCCTTCCAGCATGGCGGTGTGGTGTTGCTGAAGCCCCAGCCCCCTCTCCTGGAGCCAGGGAAGGAGCTGCCCTTGCCTGGCAGCGTGGACCAACCGGAAACTCAGAGGATATGCTGGAAGGAAGCGTTAAAAAACAAAAGATGGAGCCAGGAGGATAAAAAAAAAGGTCTCCCCTTTGGTTAGTGTTTCCTACAATGATTAAAACAAGCATCTCTGCCCCCACTCCAGCGACTTGTAGAGAAAAGAGGGAGGGTCTGCACCCCCCCAGCACAGCAGAGCAACACTGCTGCCTACATCCCTCCCAGCAGTCTTAAATACCAGGATGGGGAAGCAAGGAGGAGAGGGACTGGGCTGCAGGGCATGGGGAGGCTGGATTAGTAAAATGTACAAGTTTGTCTCCTATTTACAACCAATAAATACTGAAAAGGAAAAAAAAAAAATCAGTAAACTTTGTTTTATACAAAAAAAAGTCTCATTGCTGCTTCTCCCATGGTCAGTGTTTGAAAAACTCCGGTTAAAGCCCAAGGTGAGTGGCACTTTCTGCGGGTCAGGCGGTGGCAGCCAGGGCACCTGGAGCTCTCCGACTCCTCGCCCTCCCGCACAGACCCAGGGTCTCTATTTACACAAGTCAGACAGAAGTTTGCTCTCCTCCTCGTTAGGCTGGCAGCACTGGGGGCACAGCCCAAAGCTTCCCCCCGGCGCTAGAAGAGACACTGGCGTTTGATCTTTGGTGCAGGTTTGAACGCAGGCTGTCCGAGTCCAGCCAGGGGATGTGCTGGATTGGGAAAAGGAGTGAGACCACGCAGGTTTCCAGTTGTCAAGAGCACGAGGTGCCTTCTCCATCACGGCACGGATACAGCCCTCCTTGAGCACCGGTGTGGGGGCTGCATCCTCTCCAGCTCGCCTCCCCTCCCGAAACAGCCCAGGAGCATCCATAGCTTCTCCCAGAGGAAGGACAGGCAGGGATGCGTGGCGGTAGTGATGCCAGTTATCCCAGGGAGGAAAGACACGGAGGTAAAACAACGCCAGGAGCCAGGAAAGCCAGGAACAGGAGCAGCCTACGGGCAGCCCAGCTCACGTGGGAGAGGCGATGGCTCATGCACTGCTCCTTGCAAACGGCCCCTCGGCGAGTCGCCGCTCCCCAGCTCGCTCGGACACAAGGCACCTACGGCAGAGGCGGGCTCCAGCTCTGGGCTGGCCGGTGGCTGGACTTAGTATCGCACCGTGGAAGGTTAAAAAACCAACAAAAAGGAAAGAGGGGAAAATAAACCAGAGATATCCCCCCTGCTGCCTTCCTGTGTAGAAAAAAAGACCTGATTGAAACGGGAGTTTGTGCAGAGAGAGGCAGAGGCTGACACTGGATGCGCTCGCGGTGCGGGAGGGAGATGCACGGCCGTTCCCCGTGGGTGAGGGTTGCTCCTCTCGCCGTGCCGGGCAGACCGGGTACAGCCAAGCCTGGAGCAGCCTGCCTCCAAGGCCCCGTTGGTGATGGGTGGCAGTGGGGCCGAGGCTAGAAGATGCCTTTGGCGATCTTCAGGCCTTTCTGCTTCATCCTGGGCAGGGTGGAGCTGGAGCCGTGCTTAATCTTCACCCCCTTGGAGAAGCCCCTCTTCTTGAGCACGAAGTCGTAGTTGGCGGCGGAGTTCATGGCGTAGAAGACATTGGCGTTGTCGGGGATCTTCAGCTCTGGAAGTGACCAAGGATGGGGTTCAGTGGGGCACCCCTTCCCTGGCAGGGGCCCAGAGTGGGGCTGGGAGTTGTCTCTGGGTGCTGGGACACCCCTCCTGCTGTCACCTCCCAGCCCAGCTCCAGCCCAGCACTGCCAGGTTGCATGACTGACCGAGGACGCAGACCCTGGGACAGCCCCCCCACACACCCCAGCACACACCTCTCTCCTCTGAGATGATCTGAACGAGCTCATAGTCCTCAGGCCGGTCCCCGTCCAAGTTGTGTTTGGCCATGGCCTTGCGAATAACGACTGGGGTCTTATCCTGGCTCGTCACCTGTGAGCGCAGAGTGTTATTAACCCAGGGGTGCAAAACACTGCATAGCTTCCCACCACTGTCCCCTCCCAAAATGGGCCACGTGGGGCAAGCCGCCCCTCCCTGGTGTCACCACAGGTGATGTCACCCGTACTAACCAGGATGCTCTTGTACATGTTGCCGTTGTCCACAGCCAGGCTGACGCGGATGATGCAGCAGTCGTCGACCTGCTGGTTGTAGAGGGGCAGCGAGAGGGAGGAGTAGCTGGAGATGCCGGAGACTGAGCGCTTGTGGGTGCGGGAGGCTGTCACCGGCGTGGAGGAGACAGAAGAGGACGAGGCACTGCTGGAGCCTGAGCCGATGCCCGATGTGTCCAGGGAGGACAGGGAGGTGGATTCCCAGAACTGGAGGGCAGGGAGGAGAGGAGATGCGGAGGACACAGTGGGTTTAGCTTCTCCATCAGCCACAGCCGGGGCGTACCAGCGCTGGGGGAGGGAGGCCAGAGGGATCTCACTGACCTGTGACAATGGGGGACCGACACAACTACAGCTGCCTGAGGCACGGGAGCCCTGCCGCGCTGCCGGAGCAGCAAAGGGCAGGGGCCTCCCTAGCCCCCCCGCAGGTCAGAAACAGCCCCCCGGGACCCCCACCCACTCTCCACAGCCCCAGCACCGCGGCAGAGATGGGGCAAGTCCCCGCACGATGGCCACACCTGCCTTTGGAAGGCCTGACCCCAGGAGCTGCCCCATACCTTCTTCTCCTGGCAGTCGGGGGACTCAGGGATGAAGCTGATGTTGATCTCCTCCACGTCAGAGCTGCTGGAGCCAGCAGAGGTGACGCTCACGCTGTCGGTGGCATCCCCGCTGCACAGGTACTGCCCACACTTGAGCTGGTCGAAGGATTTTGAGTGGGAGCTGCCGCTGGCACAGGGCTCGGTGCTCGGCGGCTGCCGGCTGCCAGGAGAGATGTGGGGCAGGTGAGAAGGGAGCAGGGCGAGGGGGCCAGAGTCACCCCATGCTGGCCCCTGCCTCCACCCCGCATCCCACCGGGGACGGGCAGACTCACTCGCTCCAGCGCTTGATGATGCCTGTGTTTTTCTTTGCCTTCAACGTGTTGCTGGCTGACTCTGACAGTGGCTCGATCTCACACGACAGCCCGTAGCTGGCAAGGAGGGATGAAGGTTTGAGCTCGGGCTGCTGCTGCAGCAAGCGCCGTGCCAGCATGGCAAGGGCGGCAGAGCAGAGAGCTGAGCACAGGGCAAGCATCTGCTCAGCAGCCAGGGGAGGCAGCAAAGGGATCTCCTGACACAGTGGCAGCAACAGGGCCCCAGACCCTGCTCATGCTCACCTCTCGGCCTCACTGAGCCGTTCCAGGCTGTGGAACCAGTCCACAAACTGGTCCTCCTGTGTGAAGCTGTAGTTGTTGCAGGCAGACTGCAGCAGCTTGATCTGGGCGATGACTTCAAACTCCTGGAGCAAACAGAAACCATGAGACCAGATCTATCTGCCAGCCCCAGCCTCCTCCACAAACAGCCCAGCCCCACATGCACAGATAGACACAACAGACCACAACCCCCCTCCCCAAAACCAAAGAGCACGGCAGCAAAACAGGAGAAGGATCAACCCCAAAGTGAGTGGCTTGCACCAAGTCAACCTCCTCCCTCCACCCCATTGTGCTGCTGCCAGGGCAAAGCTCTCACCTTCCTTCTCTTCTCAAAGTTGATCAGCCCACCCTGGAAAAGAAGGAGCCAAACATCAGTGTGGAGCAGGGAGAAGAATTATGCCTCCACCCCTCCCAGCTCCCCGGCTCCCTGCCACTGCAGTGAGGGTGTTGCTGCCTGAGGGGCAGGGCGAGACCATCCCATTTCCATGGGGGATGCACAGGGTGCAGTATCCCATACATGATGCTCTTTTCAACTACTGGAATGGAGGTTGTGGAGAGGTGGGGGCTGACCTGTTCTCCCTAGTGACAAGTGATAGGGCAAGAGGGAATGGTGTCAAGTAACACCAGGGAGGGTTCGATTGGGTAACAGGAAAAAATTCTTCCAGAGAGAGTTGCTGGGCATTGGAAGGGGCTTCCCAGGGAAGTGGTGGAGTCTCCATCCCCAGAGGGATTTAAAAGATGTGGTGCTGAGGGACACGGTTTAGTGGTGGTTGGCAGGTGAGGGCGATGGTTGGCCTCGATGAGCTAAAGGGTCCCTTCCAACCAAGACAATTCCGTGACTCTGATTCCATGCACAGGGTGCAGTGTGCGGTGCAGGACGCATGGGGGACCAGCTCTCCGTTTATGGAGCTCCAGGCGGCTGTGCGGAGGAAGGGGAGGACAGAGATGGAGGTACATACGTCCAAGAAATCTTTCATGGCAGTGTCGAGCATGACCAGGTCCGTGAGGAAGGTGCCAAGGTAGGGAATGGTGCCCTGCATCACACCCTGTGGGGACAGAGGGGACAGCCAGGGTCAGCAGAGAGACCAGCCCGGGCATCTGCCGGGGAGGGGGCACGGGGATGGCTGTGCCAGACTCACCATCTCCCGCTGCTGCTGCTGCCGCTTCTGAGCCCTCTTTGGGTTGATCTCCAAGGTGGCAAATTTGGACGTGCCCTCCTGGATGATGGAGAGGTGGGGTCAGTGTGGGTGCACTAAGAGATGAGCTAAAATTCACCCCTGCTCTTATTGGTACAACATTCCTTGTAGGGGGAAAGAGGGAATGGGAGCTGAGCTTCTTCATTGCTCATGGGGAGGAGAGGCTCAGTGAACAGGAACTGCTGCTCCCACTTCCAGCTCTGCATAAATAATGTTCCCTTTTGCATTTTATGTCCTCTCTGTCCCCAAACTGGAGCTACTGGGAAGCTGCAGAGACATTCCACAGGGAAAAGGGATGTTTCCACAGCAGCCTTTCATGAACCCTACCACCCCAGCTGAAATCAGGAGGATTTTGTGCCAGGCTTCTAAAACGCGTCTGTCACCTGGTGAACTGCTGAATGGCTCAGCAAACTTCAGGTGATGATGACTTTTGGGTAGAGAAGCAGAAAATCCAGCAAGCTTTGGGCTTTTATTTTTGGCCCAGAAAGCCCCAAACCCCTGCCCCCTCAGGCTCAGTGCACCCTGCCTGCACTCGTGCCCGTAGCCCTGGCAGGCGCTGCCAGGGCTTTAGCCTGGTGCTGGAACACTGGGGAAACTTCTGCCAGCATCAGCCTGAGCCACCTGCCAAGGGACAGGGCAATGCATGTGTGACCTCCCCATACCTTAATGAGAAGCTCCCGGCTCAGTGAGTGGTTGTTCTCATCGGAGAAGATCTCTGAGAGCTCGTGGAAAGTGCGGAAACTCTCCCTGCTCAGGAGAAAACGAGGGGAAAAGTCAGCAACACTGCCATGGTGGGTCTCCTCCTTGGACTCTCTTCTGCTCACCCAAACGACCCCAGCTATGCTCCCAGCTCTAGCAGGGCCTTGCTGCTGGGGGGCTATTGCAGGGTGCTTTGCATGGAAAGGAGGAGGAGGTGATGATGCTTTATTTCCTCGTGCTCCTTAGACTCCTAACACCTTACGCTGGTCTCTGGGTTTTGGGCACACCCCAAGAGGCAATGCCAGAGCAGAGATGATTCCATCTACACATTCGAGTGCCACAGCCACAGCACAACCTCCACACTGAAACCTCCCCATGGCTGCAGAAGCCCAGAAGATGCTGCTTACCGTAGGACCTCATCCCAGGTCTTCTTCAGCCGGTGAACAGCATTGCACTGCAGAGCTGAGAGGATGGCTCGGAGGGAGGAGAAATTCTTTAGGATGCGGCACTCCTGGGGGCAGACAAAGAGATGACAGGACTCAGCGTTACAGAAAGCCCAGGGACCTGCTGGGATTGGCACACCACAAACCCTCCACCCTTGGGATGGCGAGCTGTCCTACCCGAGCCACTTCGATCCACCGCTCCACCACTTTAGCCCTCTGCTGTGGCTTCAGGGACCGGTCCCCGAGACACGTGGCGATGACGCAGTTGGCCACGCTATTGAACTGAGAGACTGTGGCACGGATGGTGGGTGCCAGGTGCTCTTTGCCCTTCTTGTCTCGCTGGGACCAGATGCAGCCCAGGCAGTGGTAAGGCACCACTTTCTTAAACAGCTCCTGGAGGACAAAAAGATGGAGAAGGGTCTCTGAGGGGTTCCTGGGAAGGGAACAGGCTGGGAGGAAAAGGTGGAAAGGGAGAGGCAGGCAGCAGACGGGCAGAGCAGCACTGCCTGGGCTGCGGAACGAATACTCACAGCATCCATCAGTGTGAACTGTTCTGCCACCATCTCTGGAGAGAAGGAGAGGAAATCCGGTTTCCCGTCCCCCACCCCGTTCTCCTCCACCAGCTGGAAGGTGCAGCTCCCATGGTCCACAGCTACGAGAGACAGTGTGAGGCTGAGCATGGCAGTGCTGCCACCAGCCAGGGCGCACGCTGACCCACGCCAGCCCCCTGCAGACACCCACATCCCACCTCCCGGGCTCATAATTCCCACCTGGCTTCACGCCTCGAGAAACAAGGCTGAGATAACAGGATAGTCATTTTAAACCCGGACACAAGTGTCTGCAAGGGATTAAAGGCAGATTAGCTAAGCCACTTAGAAATCCCACTTCTGGGGCAGTTGGATCAGCTTCCCACTGTGCCTCTGTGGGTTCAGCCACATAATAAGACCCAAGGTTGTGGAGACCCTTGATGCCTGCAGCCCCAAACGCCCCCCGTCCGCCCCCGCAAACAGGGAACAGACCCCCACCTTCTGCCTCAGACTCGCTCTGCTCTTGCTGCTGGAACTGGGCCAGCAGGATGCGGGCTCGGCGCTCCAGGTCCGAGCCGGGGATGTTGTGGCGTACGTAGGAGATGAGCTGCTTGAGGCAGGCATAGTCAGGGGGCTTGCGGAAGTCCTCTGAGTACTGGTCCAGCCAGGCACCCAGGATGGAGGAGATGGTGCTGTGTGGAAGGGGGAAAACACAGGCAAACCTGCGTGAGAACCAGGTGCCAGGAGAAACCTGTGTGCACCCCAAGAGCCCCAAGCACCCAGAGCACCCCTGGGACAACACACGCCTTTGTACAAGAACCTGAGAGCTACCACCCATCTTGTCCATCCACAGCGGTCAGACTTACTTCTTCAGCTCCATCCTCTCATCCACGACGTGCCTGGCATGGTCCCCATTTGCCTGCACATGGAGCTTGCCGTACCTGGTGGGGTACAGTGAGAAGGCAGTGAGCATCCTGCACTCAGATGTGTCTCAGCACTGCCTCTTCTCCCTCCACAAGACCCCCAGCTCTGCCTGGGGGTTGGGATGAACGTTTCAAACACCATCCCGTTCCCCCTAGTCTGCCATGACCCCTGTATTATGGGAAGAGGGAAGAGTCAGCACTGGCCACCTCGCAGCCTGGTACCAGCTGGATGGGCTCCACCTCACTGGAAATTGTGTCCTCCCTGCCCTGCCCCAAAACCTTCCTGCTGATGGGGTTGGGAGGAGCATATCAACCCTCCAAAGCATGGCAGCAGAAGATGTTGGAGCTCTCCTGACCAAAAGGGCTCAGACATCAGCCACCCCCAGCTGTGTTTTGGGGCTGAGGGCAGCCTCACCTGTTAAGCAGCAGGTCCAGCACTTGCTTGGTGGTGGCAAAGGCGCGGTAAGTGCACAGGAAGATGGTGACATAGGTGGAGTCATTGCCCTTGAAGGCTGAGACCAGGTACTCCACCAGCTTCTCCAAGGTCCCAGCTTTTATCGTCCGCACTTTACACGTCTCGTAGAGGTTCAAGGCCGACTCGTTCTCAAACTGCCAGGAGAGGAGCAGAAGTCAGTGGGTTGGACGAGGACAGACATGATCCAGTGCAATGTGGTCCCAGCAGTTCTGTGAGCTGTCGTTGGGCTCTAGGCTGGGACCACAGACCCCCAACAGTGCCCAGGACTGGAAAGGAAAGCCAGGTCTGCTCAGACACCAAGTATCATCAACCCAGTGAGAAGACTGTGAAATTAGGAAACCCCAGGACATGTCTCAGCGTTGCCAAAATCTATCTGCAAATCAGAGTCGCCCTTTTTTTCAAACTGGGTTTCAAATCATTTCCCCTGTGCCCCTTCCTGTGGGGCAGTGGCCAGCGGGCACTCCCAAATAAATACACCATTCCCAGATAAGGCTTGGAAGGACAGAGCATATGGGGGAGTGAGAAGAGGGCAGCACATGGGCTGACATTGACCCTGCCAAGCCCTGACATCAGGTCACCGTGTCTCTGGCAGGGAAAAGTCAGAAACCAGCCTGTGATGGGAGGCTGGCAGAGCCCCCAGCTTACCCCCAGCCATCGCTGCCCTTTGTTGGCCGTGTGATGGAGCTGCACTTTCCGGAGCGATATGCTGTAGATCACACCATCCTCCAGCTCTTCTCCAATCTCCTGTGTGGAGCTCTGCACGGGAGGACAAGATACACCATGAGATAAGGAGGGTAAAGCACGGCAGAGATGCTCTCATGGGCTTGTATGAGGTGTCAGGACAAGCCAAAGGCGACAGCTGGGAAGCAGCGAGAGTCTCCCTTGCCTGCTCAGAAATGCAAACCAGGCGACACCAGTCTTCCTGGCCAGCTTATCCCAGGGCCCACCTGAGCCCACACACCGGCAGAGCCAGGACTTGGGGAAGCTGCTCTCCATCTGCTCTGTGTCCCCTGGCTCTGCATCCCAGCTCTCTGCAAACCCAGGCTGTGCCAGCACCGGGCAGCGTGGGGACCTTTCGCTAGGCAGTAAGGGGGGTGGAAGGCAATGCACCCCCATACCTGGCTGCCTCCCCATCCCAAAGCCTTTGCCTTTCCCATATGGTGACCGTGATGTTGGTTAATCTGTCCCTGTGGGAACCGAGCACTCGGCACACCGTTGGTAATAAATATTAACCCTGCAACCCAGCCGCCCACAAGCTCTGACAGTGCTGACTGGGGAACACAAGGCAGAAATCCAAGGGGGGAGCTCGAATTTGGGAGGAAACCCTGGTGAGCGGCACCAGGGTGGGCTCAGGCACAGCTAGGACAGGTACCTGCACCCCTAGGGACAGCCACAGCCTGGCCCATGGTTTGTGTTTCTGCCATCTAAAATTTGTCAAGAGGGGATGCTTCTTGGGGCAGGTCCCAGGCATGGGCCTGCCCCAGCTCCCCCAGCCCCACGTGCCAGCATGGGGTTTGGCTGCAGCTCCAGCCCCAAGGACAACGCGGTTCCCTCCTCCTCCTCTCTCACCACGCTCTGCTGAGTCAGTGCCTCTCTTAAGAGGATTTATCCAGATCCTTTTAAACATCACGGGGATCCCCCTCACCCTCCATCCCCCACGCCAAATGGTGGGACTTGGTGTAACACACAGCAAAAGCCTCTGCTCAGCAGATGGGGACGATGCCCGACAGCAGTAAGCCAGTTAGGGGGGCGGGGGGGGAAACCATGAGCTGGAGTGCAGAGGCTCAGGGACAAGCCCCCCTCATATCACACTGCCAGCCCAAGGCTCTCTGGCAATCGGCCTCTCAGCACACGAAAACCCTGAGCAATGGCAGCAACGCAGGGCTCACCAGGGGAGAACCTGCCATGGGGTGACCCAGGACAGAGCCCTGGGAGTGCTGCTGCTCTCTGCAAAAAATCCTCCCCCCAAACCGCTCCTCACAGACACAGGAGTGGCTGTACCCCAGCACCCCGGTTTCTGATGATGCCAAGTGTCTCAAGGGACCCCGAGCTGATGTACTGAACACGCACCTAACACACTCTTTAGCCATTATCCTCTATCATCACCATCAGAGCAGTGGTCACTGTGCTGTTGTTGCAGCCTGCTCAACTCGAGTGCTTGTTGTTAGCACGGCAGTGAGGCAGGGAACCACAGCCAGCTTAGAGAGTAAGGGGAGAACTTTAAAAAGCCTCTCAGCCTTGGTTTTAATGAACTGAGGAACCCCCAGGAAGGGTTACTGAACTTCTTCCTCACTTTCTGCTGAACCTGCTCTTCTCACTTCAGGCCAGACCATCAGGAGCTTTGGTTTGCTGAAGCTCGCAGGAGCATTTGTGTGCTTCCAGATCAACCCCAACAGCACCTGCACATGGTGATGGACAGACAGATGTCCGTGTGTATATCTGTGTAAGTCCACCTCTTGTTCCACACTCTGGGATAAATCCCTGGGGCTGGCTGTGGAGCAGTGCAGAGCTGAGCCTGGCTTCAGCTGGCCCAGGACCATTTGGATGGCAGCCTGGAGCCCTGATGGTTGGCGCCACCAGCCCAAACACTGATGGGGCAATGAAAAAGTCCCTGAGCCCATCCTGACTCCCCACTTCTCTGTAGCCCCATGTCACACCCGGACTGGGAGCCCCACCAGAGCCCATCTGCGACATCGGCCCTGGTACAGGGAAGACGAAGCTGTTTAAACACGTCAGCAAGGGGAAGGTGAACTTGGTATGTAGCTAAGGGCACTGGCAGCCAAGAGAGTTGGGCTTCTCTCCCACCACCTCCCCATTTCTCCACTGAAAGCTCACAGAAACCTACACCAGGAGAGTCAGCCCCAACCCCACCGGCAGCGATGCCTCGGGACTCTGCTAAAGCCTCACATCCACGCTCAATCAACCACCTACAGTGAAGCTACCTAACTGGATCCCACGTCAGCCAGGTCCTTCACCCACCTCTTGCTGTTTCCAACAAAAAGAAGGAAAAGCTGTAGGAATTCTTCCCAGTTTGTCCACAAAGATGATCAGACCCTGGTCCCACAGCTACATGCCACCTTCCAGAAACGACAGTGATGGATGCTTCCTGAGCACACAAGCCTACCAATGGTGCTTCACATCAGCTCTCCTGGATGCTCTCCCAGTCTTTATCTCCCAACCTGCAGGCCAGCCCTACCCTGCACATCTTCCAGGTGAGCTGGCCTTTGGGCTGGAGGAAAGCTCTGGGTCCAGCAGGACCATACTCCTGTACAGTCTAACCAGGGAAGCGAGTTGGCTGGGCAGCTGTAAACCCCAGACACAAATATCAAGAAAAATCAGATGCTTGTTGAGATGCAATTAAATTAATGAAGAACTCAAATGATACAGGAGGACAAAATGTCACAAGGATCAACCCATGAATCACTGGCAGCTGCGGTGCAACTACAGTGGAAAGTATTGCCTCTGCTGTGCCGGGATTCTCATTCTGTATTTCACGTCATGTGCAGAGGATACACCCAGTGTTGATGTGTGTAGAAGCAAATTTTGTTTCCTTCCTAAATTCAAGACTGCCAGATTCATTCATTTTTCTTTTTTTTTTTTGTTCTTGCTGACTGGTGAGATACCCCCAAGTTCCCCTTTGCAGGCCACGCACGGAGTACGCAGCTCCCAGCACGCTCCAGCCGGGCTCGCGTCAAGAGCCAGGCGAGCTGCTACACTGGCACATTTTAAAATTTGGCTATTTATATTCTGTGTGAGCTTCCCCTTTCCTACCACTGCTTCTCCAAGGTGCTGATTGTGCATTCCAGGCATGGTGGTTAAAAACCAACGAAGCAAAAAGCAGGACGGAGCTGGTCAAGTCCCACTCCGGCACCAGAGGCACGTTTCTCCCTTTGCAGATGAGGGGACACGGGGTGAGGAGAGACACAAACCCCATAAACCCTCTGTCAAAGGTTCAACCTGAGCAACTGAGCACCTCACCATGGCAGAGATGCAGGTGCAGTGTCTTTACTGCGCTGCGCTCGTGGAAATGATGTGGCCAACAGGCCCAGACTGGATATTAAACGCCTGCAAGAAGACCTAGCAAAGTGTTCCTGCTAACTGCAAGCACACTGATCAGAGAATCACAGAATTGTAGGGGTTGGAAGGGACCCCCAGAGCTCATCGGGTCCAACCCCCCTGCCAAAGCAGGGTCCCTAGGACAGGTCACAGAGGTCAGCATCCAGACAGGGCTGGAATCTCTCCAGAGAAGGAGACTCCACACCCCCTGGGCAGCCTGTCCCAGGGCTCCCTCACCCTCACTGGGGAAAAGTTCTTCCACAGATTGGTGTGGAACTTCCTGTGCTCCAGCTTGAGGCCATCGCCCCTTGTCCTCTCCCCACAGGCACTGAGAAGAGGCTGCCCATGTCTCCCTGTGTCCCACACTGCAGATATTGATTAACACTGATCAGATTCCCTCTCAGGCTTCTTTTCTCAAGGCTGAACAGTCCCAGCTCACTCAGCCTTTCCTCATAGGAGAGATGCTCCAGGCCCTTAATCATCTTTGTGTCCCTCTGCTGGGCTCTCTCCAGGAGAACCCTGTCTTTTTTCTACCAGGGGGCCCAGCACTGGGTACAGTACTCAAATAGTAAGATGACCTGGTGAGATTTCATGATATACTGGAAAAACATATCTCTGGTCACCGATGTTAGACAAGGTCCAATGGTGGCAGTTTCATGGAGAAGCCCCATGAACCTTACAGGGTCCCCCAACAAGTCCCCAAACAGCCGGACTCAGGTTCCTGCAGCCAGCACAGCACCCCAAACCCCTCAGTGAGATCCCTGCCTTTTTTATACCAGGGAGGCCAGAACTGGATATGGCTAGGGCATTTGCACCTTCCATTAAACTCACACAGAAGGGACTTGGCACCCAGGAAAGGGGTAGATGTAGAAAACAAACGTTTGATCGTGCTTTCTCTGGCTCAGTGTGCAATCCTGCTCCTCTCCGTACGGCCCAAAACGGGCCTCTCAATGGAGGGGCACAAGGAAAAAGCCGCCTGTCCAGCTGGGGGGTACGGGACGCCCAATCCTGCAGAAACAGAGGCTTTTCCAAAAGCAACCACAAGTGAACTCGGCGGGAGTTCATCCCCTGAAACATGAAACTGGAGGTCCACACCAGATGGCTTGCCTGGCTTTAGAGACCGCCTCTTCCAACTCCAGATAGCCCCGGGGCTGCGTGAGCAACAGCGAGCTCCCCACGGAGAGTTCAAAGCACTGGTGACAACACTGAGTAGGAATTCCTGCTCCGTGCAATCAACTCTTCTACTCTCTGGTGAATGTTCCAGTACACAGCACAGCATCGAACCCCACGTCTTCACGCTGAGGTTTAATAACGAGCTCTAAGACGTAGCCAAGGTTTGGAGCCTGGAGGAAGCGTGGCGGTGAGGGACGCTTCCATGAGCAAGGCGCAGGGAATCTGCCTTCGCCTCTTCTCACCAGCCAAAAAATGCAATAGCCAAAGAACAACGCTAAATATTGGCTGGGAATCTCCATTTCAGGAAGGGTCTGGGACCAGTTGTGAGGGTGGTTTTAGCACGACAGAAGCGAAGTGTGGGATTAAGCAGGAGCGCGACAGCGTTCCCTGCACGTTACACACGGACAATTATCCAACAATTACCAGGTCTTAAGAGCTCCGGTCCCCCGTGTCCCTGGGTTAGTGTGCTGGCCTCCACACACACAAAATAATGAACTGTTATTGGAAAAAAGTATTAATTCCAGCACACGTGGAAGAGGTGGAACGGCCTAAAGTGCTTTTACTGATGCTCCCTGGACAACAGCTGGTTTAGAGATCAAGATGCTGGTGTCACTCTGATCCCTTTCAGCTGGGCTGCACAAAACCCATTCCACACACAGGCACAACCCAGCACCAAGCCCCCCTGCACCACCATTTCCAGGAACTGCTGCTCCCAGCTGTGAGAGAAGAGCAGACGCTAATGCTGCCCGTGGGATGTGGGAACCTGAGGAATGAACAGGGACAAGAAAAGGCAGAGCTGAGACACGGGGACATCAAGCTCCGTGTTTGCACAAGTTCAAAGGGGACTTGATGAAATCCAGTAAGGCCAGAAACAGAAAATGGGGGGAGGAGGGGGTTTACAATCCCTAGCCCCTTCTCAGAATAACCTCTTCCCACCAGGATGGGCAACATGCCTTTCCAGAACGAGCTCCACCAAGGACCGCATCCCCTATGGCTGACATAAGCCCCAACCCAACTTTCATTTCACTCCCATGAACAAATCCTGAACCCATTCAACAAACAGCAGCAGCTCTGGGGCCTCTCATGTAAACCATTTTGTAAAAGGAAATAGGAAAAAAGCCACCCCCGTCTAGTGAAAGGAAAACAACTACAGTTCCGTGAACCAAAGACGAAGACCGCAGAAGCAGAAGTACCCTCTGTCCTACCCATCCAAAATAAGCTCACGCAGCACATCACCCTTCCTCACGGGGACTTCCAGGCAAAACCCCCACAGCAAGACGTTCCCCCGTGGCTCTGCCCGTCAGGATCACCCATCCGCCCCTCGCACGCATCATTTGGGAGTCTCCTTCCCCAGCTTTCCAGAGATTACCTGGAGCTGGCAAGGAACCTGCCCAATGTCCCTTGTGATGGGGAAAGGAGAGGTGCCCTGTGCTGGTGCGTACCAACCCTGGCAACCCATGGCACGTGCTTCAGATTAGCTCCCAAACACCACCCCAGTGATCACTGCGGTGGCACTGGCGTGTGATGGTTTTCTCTGCTATGGCCAGGGTGACCTCCCACCATCTCCATTCTTCCTGAGCCATCATCCTGTTGCTGGTGATGGAGCTTGAGACCCTCAGGACAGCTTGGCTGCTCCCAGCCCCCTGCCCTGGGTGCTGCTCCCTGCACAGAGAGATGTTAGGCAGATGAACAGGCTTCCTTCATGTTTTTGGCACACTCTGCCTTCCTTCCTGCCCGCTCAAAGCCTCTTCAGACCAGGACTGATTCCAGCAGCCCAGGGGAAACAGGAAAAGAAGAGAAAAAGGGACAGAAGCTAAACTTAAACCCACTGTGAAGAGGGGGTGGCTTTCCCTGGACATCAAGACAGTGGCAAGAGCTGAGAGCATATTCTCACCCCATCAGCTGCTGGGCTCTGCAGCCCGGCTCTACTGACAGTCCTGGCTTGGCTTTCACTCTGCTCCAGGTGTTTTAGCTAGGAAAGCAGCATGGCAGCCGGTAACAGCCCTGGGGTTGTGTATCACCCAGCACCCTGCACTCCCAGGGAGCAGGATGGGGCAGAGGGAGGGGGAACGTCACCCTGTATCTGCCTCTTCTGGGCATCTTACACCTCTTCCCTTGGGGTCTGGGGCTGCCCAAGACCAATGGCCAGTCCAATCCTGCCTCCGCAACCCAGAGGGGTTAGAGGCAATATTCCAAAGCAGCCCTCTCCCCCCTCCTGGCTTAGGAAGAAGAGAAGGCAGCGGCTGGTGGATCAGTTACAAAGACATCTTGTGACTCGCACGCAGTGAGTCAGTGGCTGGAGTGAGGATTAGGAGCACGGTGCTCGGGTCCAGAAATGAGGCAGAGCAGAGCCACAGGGTTCCTCCCCCATTTGTTTTGTTTTGCTTTTAAAGAAAACCAAGAGCTTTCCTGCATGTAGAGACTTTTTCGCTCTTTTTATGGTCTGGAAATCAAGAGTCAGAGATCTGCAAAGGCAGTCATCTCCATCCCCTCCAGCCTCCAAGGAGCAGGATCAAGCCCCCTGATGATGTAGATTCTGGGGGATCAGCCTTGCTAGCAGGTATCCTCAAGGAAAAGCAAACTCCACCTGCAAGTGCCAGCGCCAGAGATGCCTTCTTAACTCCAACCCCTCTATTTTTATAACACCCAGGAGCACACGAAGACCACCACTACCTCTATTTGACGCTTCCCCCATCCCGCTGGGATGGGCTCCCTTCGCAGGCTGCTGAAGGTTTGGAAGAAAACTGAGTGCAGCAGGTTTTGCTTCCTCTCTAAGTCGATGGCAAAAAAGATCCCGCCGACACAGCAGTTCTGGCTCTTGCTCCACAGTCCCGAGCTTCGCCTTTGCCATCGCTTCGGCGTGCGTTTCGGCTGCATCCAACGCTCAGTGCCAACGCCTACATGGAGTTGGACTTGCATACAAGGGACGCAGCTGGCCTTCGCTTACAGAGCAATTCCTCTGCTACAAACTCGCCTTAGAGCCCGGGGGGTAATTACTGGAAGTGAAACAAGAACATGACTGGTGACAACTGGTGTGTAAAAAGAAATAATAATTACTTAGCACACTTTGCCCTGTCAGGGTAAATAGAGAGCGAGTGGTTCAGAGCAAGTTGGTTTGGCTCCAAACAAAGGTCTGTGGTTCACCAAAGGTGGAACAGAAAAATCTGCAAGAAATGTAAAAGAAACGAGTTGAAGAACTGATGATCTGTGTCCACCTGTAAGGCACATGAGACACGACAGCTCATAATGCCGCCTTCAAAGGCAAAGAAAGCCTGGGTGCCTGTCCCAAAGAGACTCCTGCTGGATCTAACGTCACCCAACTGACTCCTCCAAGGAAACATGGACCTTCTGCAACCGGGTGAGATGCTGCTGTGGCAGTGAGAGCTGCCATGTACCTGTATTTGGAAAGGGGGGATGATGAGGTTGGCATTCAGAACTCACACACCTTGGAACCGACTGGTATGGCCATTCCTGAATGTCAGTCACGTCTTAGCACACGTTAACCAGCACACACAGACTTGCTCACTGTGCAACTCCAGTGCAATGCTTGTTCCTTGGCATGGTGCTGTCCCATCAGCATCTGCAAGCTAGCCACCTACCCCAAAAGTCAAGTCTTTACATTCTCTAAGGAGACATCAAGCCTTGAATAAATATTCTCCTGCTCTTACCTCACAGCCTACATGCCAGTCCAGACAGCTAAGTAATTAATGTTGAGAAGTATCAGCAGCCCTAGAACCAGCTTCTTTTGTCAAACTTCCTCCTTGCATGAAGCACACACCTGCAGCACAAGCAGGGCACAAGCGACGCGCAGAACGGACAACGCAGTGACGATGGCTCCAGCAACTGCCTGGCATAAAACACCAGCCCAGATGTAATGGGATGGGTTTTCAGCCCCTCATTCCACGCTGACCCATCCCACCAGCCCCATGCCAATATTCCCAGGGAGTTTTGCCACATGCCATTCCTGATAAGCCACAAAAAGCTGTGTTGCCTGTGCAGGAACCCACCTGTGGTACCTTGCAGAGGTGAGCAAAGCAAGCAGGGAGTCCCAGCTTTCTGTGTTCTGGAAGTGCACGGATTGGGGTGGACAAACTGGAGGCTGTCCGAGAGCTGTGGCCCTGTCTGGCTCGTGGTAACTGTGCCCTCACCCCTTTGTTTCCATTTGAACAAGGTTAATTTTAATTTAGCTCAAGACACATCCTTAGCTTAGATAAGCTGAACCAAAACAAGCCCTCGTGAAATAAATGTGTCCACCCCTGTGTTTATACTGCCTTACATCAACTTACATTCCTTCCTGGTGCGATTAAAACGTGGGCAAAGCTGACAAGCCCAGACCTCTTGGGCACCCCCCCAAAAAAATCCCATCACCACAGCCTGTGCAGAGGAGGATGCTGGGGGGGGGCTGCAGCTGCCCCAGCCCATCCTGACCCCAGAGCAGGGCAGGCTCGGGCACTCTCCCAGCCTGGCTCAATGGCACCACTGTGCTCCGGGGCCGGAGAGGGGCTCATGGTGCCGGTGGCGCAGGAACAGCCTCGCCGGATGGCTCGCTCTTTGTGTGCGTGTCTGCACCAGGGTGACCCAGTAAACAGCTGAAGCAGAGAAAATGCAGGAACAATCCAGCGCAGGGAGGCAGCGAGGGGCTGCTGGTGAAAGGACGGGAGGAATAAATGCAAGCCTTTGTTCTCCAGCCGTGCCCCTCGCGCCCCACTCCCACCCCGGCCGGGATGACGTAGGATGCCTCCATTTGCTGCCGATGTGTTTCCCGGGCTGCCCTGCGCGGGGGTCTGGGCTGAGCCTGCCTGGTCCCAGGCTCCTCCTGACACCCACAGCCCCAGCCTGTCCCATAGCATCCCAGCTGTGGGTTTTGGGCCATCCCCTTATCTCTGAGGAAGGGCTGGGAGATATTCTCCTCTGGGTTGGTCTCCCCTACTTGTTCCCCTCCCTGGGGCAGCGGTGGGAAGCTGGAAAGGGGGAACAACCAGCGCTTTTTGCTTTGTAATCAAGAAAAATCTCACCTTGGGAGCATTACTTAAATAGGTGTCGATGAGGCAGTGGGTGCTATATAAGCAGATACAGAGGCAGGAGTCAACAAGCCAAGACCTGGGGGGCCTGCAATCAGGATGCTCAGTCAACTAAGTCATTTCCACAGCTGAAGCGAGGAGAGCTTAAGTTTAATTGGCACCTTTGGGGAGAAAACAACTGAAAAAAACAATTAAAAAATACATCCAGCTGTTTTCAAGTGCCTGAACATGCACACTGGGAGCCCAAGCAGGGAGGTTTGGACCAGGGCCCTGCCCTGGGAGCTGGGTGTGCCGGATCCTGCACATCTAGAGGGTGCGGGGTGGCTGCGGTACAAGGAACGTGGGTGTCCAGGTAGGACACGGGCACTTGGGGTGGTGGGATGAATTCCCACCCTGGACCCTCAGCTCTGCATTTGTAGGTGCAGGTCCTGCCACGGACCAGACTGTGTCGGAGCACATGCAGACAGCCATCCCATCAGCTGTCAGCCAAGCCCCCAGGGGAGGGGGCAGGGAGCAAGCAGGCAGCTTCACACAGGGCTGCTTCGCTTTCCCATCCATCCTGATTCAGCGCAGACTTTTGGGACCATGCTGGCTCGTGCCACTTAAGACAAAGCCCTTTGCCCTTTTCCAGGGATGGCCGATGACGCAGGCGTACCAGCGTCTGCAGCACCACACCTGCGTCTGCTCGGGGACACCAGGCATCGGGATTTCAATGCGGCGCTGGGTCTCTGCAGACAAACATTCCCTCATGTTACTAGAGCTGTTTCACAGTGGGTAAAACACCCGGCAAGGCAGCCTGTTCCTCCTGGCCATGGCACTTTGGGGAGCCAGTCCAGGCATGCTCCCCCCCCCCCGGCTCATCTGCTCCTGCTGCCCTGCCTGTCCATCCCCTGGGATCCCTGGCTGCTGGTGAGCATCCCTGTGGCTCCCCTTCCTGCCTGGGGGGACAAAGCCTGGGATACTCCAAAAGCCCATGTGCACCACAACCATGAGACAGCATCAGAGCGAAGGGGGTAGGGATGCCCACCTTCCTTCCTGGCTCTTTCTTTTGACATTGCTTGGACTAAGAAGGGTCATGCCCAAACAGTCCCATCCTCCCAGAGCCAAGTTTCGGGGTGAAACACACTGAAATCCATGGGAATGAGGACTGGGAGAGATGGGGTCTGTGGAATACCCCCTTCCCCCAAGAAGCACCTCAGGGAGTGTTTGTTATGACACCAGCATGAGCCATAGCTACGCTCTGAGTCACCCCCGGCACGCTGCAAGGGAGGGACCAGCCAGGCCCGTCTTAATGCTGGTTCTCACTGTTGCAACCAGGACTGAATCTAGAAAACCACATTGTCTAGAAACTCAGTAATCCCAGTGACAGTCACCAGCAACGGGCATCACCACCGCATTGCGCAGTGTGGGGATCGGGCCAAGGGTTCCTGGACCAAAACTGCTGCTGGGACCAAATACCCATTAAAATAAAAGACTCAAAAGCAAACAAATAGCAACATATAGAGAAAAGCTGGGCTGCTTGAAGATGATAAACCGAACTGCGCACGGCATTAGAGCATGGGAGGAATGAGGGCTGCCCAGGGGGGTTGTGGAGTCTCCTTCTCTGGAGATACTCAAGACCTGTCTGGATGCTGACCTGTATGACCTGTCCTAGGGAACCTGCTTTGGCAGGGGGGTTGGACCCAATGATCTCTTGAGGTCTCTTCCGACCCCTACAACTCTGTGATTCTGAGGGCGATGCCATCAGCCTCAGTTAACATCCCCATGTCCTCCAGCTCAACAGCTCTACTGTGCGCAGCGGAGCCAGTCTCTGTGAGCAGCCAGTCACCAGCTGAGCCTCTCAGGCAAGCATCTTTGAACAAAAGCACGGGGTTTTGGCCTAAACTGGGAGGTGAAGTTCCCAAACCCCCAACTACAATAAGGTTTGTGCTTCAGCATCCCCATTCACTTCCCACAGCCAAATTTTGGTGCTGTCAGTCCCGGGCGACATGCTTCGTTTTGCCCAGCTTGGCTAAACGACAGTTTCCTGAAGTTAATTCCCACTCTAAGAAGCGAACCCAAACCAAACACATCATTTCACAAGCGAACACACCAGCTCGAGCTGAGAGCCCAGCACAGGCTCTCAGCTTGCAAATCTCCATGGAGACCCGGCCACTGCAAAGAGCAGGGAAAGGTTACGTGGTTTTGCTCCATCACATGGAAAGAAGTTCGGGTAGCGAGCCCTTTGAGGAGCAGGTTTCCACTGGGGCTGAGCTCAGCTGCTGTTTGTTAGAGTGTGGTTAGCAGAAAGAACAGTGGCTCTAAAAGTAATGCCTCAGCAATCCAGACGGAGTTGCCTCTGATAAGTTTCCTCTTCAATCTGCTCTGTTTGCAAGTTAAAACAACTTTTTCCCCCCTCTCTGGTCAGCTCTGAGGACTTGGTTGATGCCCAGCAGCCTGAGCCATTTCCATCCTGTCCTGCCTCTGCCAGCCCTGGGGCTGGCTAGGCAGCGGTACCCATCATGCACCCTGCACACGGGGCAGGATGACACCCTTCCCCATCCCGATGTATTTCTGACTGCAGGGCTCATCGAAATACCAACTGTGCAATGAAAACAAACTCCCTGCCGTGGAGCAGCACGAGGGAACCAGGCCACACGCGTGCCTCTGCCTGTGCTTAATCACCACTGACATTTAGCTGTCACGTAACTACTGACCCTCAGGTATGTTGGAGAGAAACTCCTGGCTGTTATCTAACGTAAAAGCTCTTCCCTGATAAGAGCCTGTACCAAGCCCCCGGAATGTAACCAGGAACCTTAAGGCTTATTTGCGTAACATCATCACACCAAACCAAACCAAACCAGGTGGAGAGGGGCAGAGGTTTTAGGTGCTCTGGAGTCACCACTTCACCACATGGAAGGACAACGGGTGTTTGCTGGCTGCTGCCTTGACTACGGCCCAGCCCCACACAGAGATTTAGGAAAGGACTTTCTTCTGGGAGAGCTGTTCCCCAGTGTTCAGAGAACAAATGGCCCAGACACAAAAGCCCCTCTGCAAACACCAGATTACACGTGAGCAAAGCTACTCCTGTCCCTGCTCCGACTCCCTCCCCGTGTCTCCACTGAGCAGCCATCCCATGAGACACAGCCCCTGAGAGCGGCTGGCATTGCTCTGTGCCAGAGCTCAACTCCCTTTCCCTAACGACTCTGGAGCAAAGTCCAAACGCATCTTTATCAGAGCTCTGCGAGCCAGGCAGGCTGGGGCTGCTGTGATGTGTGCTGAGCCCCACAGTGGGACAGGAAGGAGACAAACCGACACCTGAAGTAGCCAAACAGCTCGGTTCCTCCCATGCTGCCAGGCTGCCTGGGCAGGCAGGCTCCAGCTGCAGGCTGCCATACAGTACGATGCTCCACAGGGCTCCCTGGGCACCCGGTCCCTCCTTGTCAGAGCCCCCATGCCAGCCTCATTTTCCAACCTACAGATGTTTATTGCTGCAGAACCAAGGTCCTACGGACCTCCCCCAACAGCAAACACCACACAGTTTGGACAGACCATGGATGCTGCCATCGGGTCTAACCCAGCATCACACACAGGATAAACAAATTAGCCTATGGAAGGTGTGAGCCTTACAAGTCAACTCGTTTTCCTCCAGGCCCAAGTGATGCTTTAAATCCCGACACTCCCCCTCCCCCCATCCCACCAAAGCCATGCACAAACTCTGACCCGCCACGAGCCGTGTGGGAGCCCCCCGGCCCCCCCGCCAGCAGCTCAGCCAGCTTTGTATCCAAATCCCGCTCCTTAGCAACCACATTTTTTTCCCCCCTCTTGCTGGGTCCGTGGGAGATGGAAGAAATATTTGAGAACTGAAACAGCCCTGCTGCAAATATACATTTAAATGAAAGGAAGGCGGCTGCCCAAAAGCCAGTCACCAGGCAGCTCTGGAGATAAGGGCATTAGAGAAAGTGCACGCAAGGGATGCCCGGCCTTTTCGATGTGGTCTGGAGTGACCTAAATAAGCTCTCTGCGCCTTCAATTACACATCCCCGGGGGACAGCGTGGCTGGCAGTCAAGAGCAGGGAAGGGTGATGGAGGAGGTGCTAGTGGTGAAGCCCTTCCTATGGTCGGACCACCTCCGGTGGGCCTAAAACCAGACTGTGTTCTGGCCCTCGCTGGGGGGTGCCCAGAGCCGACACCCCAGCTCCAAAGCAGTGGTAGTGGCTGACAGAGCTGATGCTCCTTTTGCTCATCACACCCCAAACCCAGGCACATGGGAATGTGGAAGCACTCCGAGACCAGATTTAGCTGTCCCTGCCTGGCAATCCCACCCCAACAGCCAGAAACAGATGGCCGTAGTGTAGCGATGGTGTGATCTGGGGGACCCCAGAGTGCCCCGAGCTGCAGCATGGGACCTCCTGCCACCCCCGTCGCAAGGAGCGAAGCGGGGGTACGGGGGTGCCTGGGGAGGGGGCTTGACTGTCCAGCCTGGGCATAAACAAAGATTTCAGTTTGCAGGGCTGCCAGACTGGTATTAAAGGCCCTGAAATCTCAGTGAGATCCCAGTGCCGGGGGGATTTCCCACCCCTATGGAAACACGGCACGGCAGCCTCCAAGTAACCTAATCCTTATACAAACATATTTAGAAGCCTCTATCAAGCTGCTCCTCTAACCATATCAATAAAAATATCCCTCCCACCTCTGTTACTCCCATCCTGCAGCAGCCACCAACAATCCGCATCCCCATCCTGCTCCCTGCCTCACCGCCCACTCGGAACACTACTGGACGGGAGCCAGAAGGTAGGTCCCCATCCAAGAAATACCAACGGATGATGTTCATCTGGCAAATTGCAAGGGGCATATCGGGTTGTGCCTGGGGGAGGAGAACAGACTGGGAGAAAAAGATCTTCCCTCCAAAGGCACCTTAGGAAGCCAAAAGAAAATGGCTTGTAGGAGCTATCTTTGCCCCTCCCTCCCCTCCTTCCTGGTGGTAAAGAGCAAGCCCTGACCTCCAAGGCATCTGGGCTGAGTAATTGGAGTTTTGGAGGATGTGTTTAGCAGCTGAAAATCTCCTAATTGTTCAGAGAACACAGACAGAATAGCAAGGGGACAAGTTTTTTTGATACCCAGCCACTTTCTCTAGAGGTTCACAACTCAGCGGCCTGAAAGTTTCGGTCTGTGTCATCCACAGCCCTGCTGAGGACACGCTTGTCCAGCAAGGACCAGGACAAGGGCCACCAAATTCGCTTTGTGGCTGCCACTGGACAAGAAGGATTGACACTCACTGCTGATTTGGGGCGGACTAGAACTGGAGAAGTCAAAGCAAAAGCTCTGCAGAGCCGCTCCGTCTGCCCCTCACTTGAGAGAGTGTAAATTTTCCATTCCCTGTGGTTAAATCACGGCAAGAACACCCGGCAGCACGTGGTCTCAGGACCTGAAGCAGATCTCCACACCATGCTGCGGGGATCGATACCGTTGCTGCGGGATACAGGCAAAGGTTTGCCCTGCTGACATCCACGGGGGGCTCAGCTAAGGAGCAGAAAACAAGATCCACATTCCCTGCAACCTGCCCAGCAGCTGTCCAGGGATCCTCTATTCCCAGCCTATCCACCCCATAAGCTGGCACAGCTCCACCGAAACCAGCTTGGTCCCAGCGCGGGGGACACACTGAGCCGGGGAAGAACAACTCCCTTTGGCAGCAGCAACAACCCCCGGCTCCCACCACAAACCCAGGGACCGGCGGCAGTGCTGCAGGGACTGTTACCGGGGGTTAGCCAAACACTGATGGTCTCGGGGGAGGGGAGGGGGGGTGTTCTTATCCAAATAACCCGCTCCTCCTCCCAGCGTGCATCCTGCAGAACAACTCTACCCCAGGGTTATAAGCACACCAGGACAGTTATCACAACACGGACACTCTCACTTTCCACCCCCCTCCCTTCCAGTCCTGCACTGGAACGCTGACAAGCACAACCCACCCCAGGGGGGGCTCAGTGAGCAACGCGGAGGCCCCTGCATGGGAACACACTAGAGATGTGTGGCTCTCTGAGCATATGTAACTGCTTGTGAGGCAGCAGGTCACCATACCCCATGCTGGGATGTGCCCTTTCTTGCACATGGAGAGTAGAGAGAGGAGAATTTGCCTGCGAGTTGTTGAGGGCTGGGAGGGAAGGCCAAGCTATCAGATGCTGGGACTGAGCTCTGACCATCACGGACCCAGACACCCCCAGAATTCTGGGCAAAGATGGCTCCAGATAAGGTCTGGCAGACAGGCGAGTCCCTCCGCTGTGCTCAGGTGAGCAGGGTCTTGCTGAGAGTCAAGGGGGCCATGCAAAGCCACCCCCAAACCCAGGGACTTTTCCTCTGCAGCCTCCATCACCCAAAATGCTGCCAAATCCTCTCCGGAGCCTCCTCCATCCGGGGTGTGTGAGGGCTCAGCCTCTCCCCTGGGGTAAGAGCAGCAAGCTGCATCACCCCCTCTTTTCCTCCCCACCCCTCTTGTGCTCCCTGCCAAAAGCATGGCCCCTCAGCCTCCCAGAGCGCAGAGGGCCAGAGAGGCTGGACTTCCTGCCAGGCATAACACGAACCAGATGATGTACTCCAAACAATGTCAGTACGCCCACCCCCAGGAGAGAGAAGCAGGGAGGGGAAAGGCGGGAAAAATAACCTGGATGGAGCTTTCATGAACTCAGAGCTGATGAGCTCCTGCCACCACGCCAGGGGAGAACCGATACGGCCAGAGCCTGAGGTGACCAAAGCTCCCTTGGAGGTTATGGAGTAGATCATTTAGCGCTGGGAGAAGGAGCCATCACCCCCTGAAACACAGGCTGCCCTGTGTGGATATCTGCACAGTAACTCAGAAGGTTTTAGCGGTGATTCCCCTCCTCTCCGCCACCCCCCTCCAGCAGCAGGAAGCACACAGAGCTGAGAAGCACATCTGCAGCTGGCTCTAAATCCCAGCAAAGCCAGACTTGCTGACCCTTGCTGATATTAACCCCTGCACCACCAGCCCGCAGGGCAGGGTGGCTGCCCTGAAAGCGGCACTGCTGCACACCAAAGCTGAGCTTCTCCCAACACACCGCTTGCTCAGAACCAATAACGCTCCCAACTCGCTCCAGGTGATCATCCATTACTAAGAAAAGAGGCACATCCCTGACTCAGATTATTTCGGGTGCCTCTGCACGTAACTGCCATCAACAAACCGCTCAGACTGAGGCTTCCGAGGGGACCAGTCCAACTCTGAACCGCCCCGGGTCGAACCCAAAGAACCCACGCATATTCTGCATCCTCCAGCAAAGTCCTCCCCGATGATGCCCGCAACCTTCCTAGGGGACCCTTCTGTGATTTAGACGAGCCTAAAGCCTTTACGAGCAGCTCGGATCTAAGCAGACTCCTGCCTCCAGCAGTCAGGCTCAAATAAAATATTAAAACCCCATGTATTTAGCAATCTGCCCCTTTTCCGGGTTGTTTTAAGGGAGAGCGGCTCTTTGGTTTCTCCCAGCAGAGAGCCTGGCAGCCTGCCGGCCTCAATGGCACAGGGAGAGACAGCAAAGAAATAAAAAGCGGGAGGGGGGAATAGACACCCATTTATTAAATAAACCCGAGCAGCACCAGGCGGAGCAGCCTGCCCGCAGCCATGCCCTTCCAAGGGCCGGGCTGGCTTTATCCAGGCTGCCAGCGAGGCGGAGAACCCCAAACTGGAGAGGGGATGCGTGTTCGCGCTGCCTCCGTGCCCCGACCCCGCTGAGCCCCCCTAAACTCATCGCAGCAGTGATTTTCCCGGGACTCACCTCCAGCGGCGGCAGGTCGGGGTCGAGCTGTGTGAAGCTGTGCAGCACCACGGGGCTGCTCTCCCCAGCCACCTCCAGCCTCACGCCGCCCCAGAGGCTCCGCGCCCGCCGGCAGCCCTCGAACATCCTCTCCGGGGCGGGCGCGGAGGCATGGTGCGGGGGGCCGCGCCGGCGGCTCACCATGGGCACCGCCGCCGCATCCCCGGCGCC
>VZTU01030169.1:106841-141042 GCA_013400835.1 Zapornia atra
CACCGCGGGGCCGGGACGGAGCCGGCGAGGCTGCAAAACCAGGCACTGGATTTCCTCCCGCAGCCTCCGCCCGCCCGGGGGCCGGCGCAGCTCCGCTCGGCTCGGCACGGCATGGCCCGGCCCCCGCGGGGAGGCGGGGACCGGGGGAAGGAAGGAGGGGCGGGACGCGCAGCCGGGGGAGGAGACCGAGCTAGGAGAAAACCCCCCAACCAACCCCCAGCCCGCAAAAACGCGAGGCGGGAACCGCGGCACGGAGCCGGCGGGGGGAGCGGAGGGGCAGCGGGCTGGAGCGCGGGGGGGGTGATGCTGGCTTCAGACCCCTCGGGATGGTGAACGGGGGCAGGAGGGAGCGGAGCTAGGGCGGGGGGAAGCAGGGGTGGAAGAGGAGCCTTGTACAGCCCCTACAGCGCCCAGCTCTGGGGCTCAGCACCCAGCTTTGGGGCTCAGCCCCACATCACCCCACTCCCCCGAAGTATGAAATCCAAGGAAATGAATATTAACAGCAAGTTTTCTGCCATCACGCAAGCTCAGCCCCCCGCCAGCAGCACCGTGTGTGCTCAGAGCAATGCCCAGCCCTTCACCCCACACAGCTGCACTTTGTGGGGTGACACGGTCATAGCCCCGCAGGGGGGGCAGGAATCATCATCTGGTGGCAGGAATCATCCCCCCAGGGAGAATGAAGGGATGTGACCGAGGCCACGCAGCACGTCAGTGCTGGGAGCAAGGTCTGACCCCTGCCCTGTGCCAGCCCCCCAATGTGTGGGAGAAAGGGGGATCAGGGACCAGGGCACCTGTGTTTGGCCCAGCAGGGACTCAAGGAAAGAGAAACAGGGTAGATCCTGCTTCAAAGAGGCCCCAAGCCTCCAAGGCGATGTTGAAACCCCCTAAAATGTGATTTTGTTTTCACTCGTCATCCCCTTGAACCCAGCACAGCGTGCTCCCACCCGCCTCCATATCTCCTCCCTCCTCACATACTGCCAGCAAACGGCATCGCAGGGTCCGGGCGGTTGCTGCTGACACCACCAAAACCCAGAGTTTCACGCCTCAGCTCCCCGTACAGCTGAAATAACACCGGCCTCCCAGCCCTGCAGCTTTACTTCCGATGGGAACGTGGGGCATAGGCTCATGCACAAGCTCTGCCAAGGGCACCAGCAGCTCCTGCCCGGGCAGGAAAGGATTAACAAGGCTGCCAGGGATAGAACATGCTTCAGACTTTAACATTTACCAAGCAGGAGGATGAGCGAGGACAACGTGGGCTATTGTCCTGCTTATCTGGAGCCACAGAGGGTCAAGGGAACTTCACAGAATCACACAATCTTAGGGGTTGGAAGGGACCTCAAGAGATCATCGGGTCCAACCCTCCTGCCAAAGCAGGCTCCCTAGCTCATGTTACATAGATAGGCGTCCAGATGAGACTTGAATATCTCCAGAGAAGGAGACTCCACCACCCCCTTGGGCAGCCTATTCCACTGCTCCAACTTCCTTGGACACTGTGGGAAAGGGGACCCAGCTGTGCACCAGCGCCTTGTGCTGCCCAACGCAGCCCAGCACCTTCAGGACGCTCTCTTGGGTGCAATGTGGGTTTTGCACTACCCAGGCACAGACCCGCAGCCCCGATCCTCAGGTCACCCCACGGTACCAGTCAGGTCACTGGAGCTTTCTCCACTGCAGAAAGGATGTGACAGTGCTCGGCACAAAGGTGTCCTTAGACCCACCGGCGCGTCAGGCGGAAGCCGCGTGACACTGCAAGATGCTCTATAAAATGAGATCAGTCGCGTGCATCGCTTCACCCAGCACACAGAGAGATCCGAGGCAGCTCCCAGCCCTCTCAGCATTGTCTCTCTGGGCTGTAGCATCTTTGGGAAGGAGACTGTGCTTTTCTTGGGTGTTTATCTCTTAGGGCAGTGAAATTATGGTCCACCACTGGGATTGCTTGGCACTGGTTGAGTGCACATAATAAATAAAGGCCCTACTCATTTTCAGTTGGCAAAACCCTTCAGAACCCTCCAGCTTCATCTGACCTCTAAGGAAAGATGCAGCTCTCTCTTGATGGGCAATTTTCACCGGTCCCTTGGTTGACCACTAAAGATGGTTTCAGGGGAGAAACACTTCTGATAATGGATAATAAATAATATAAGGCAGGAAAGGCAACTGCAAGGGTTTAAAAATAGCCAGCCAGTTTCCTCTCTCCTCTCCTGGGAACCTTCTGGGTCTGAAAAGCAAAACACTCGAAGCGGGGTCAGGAGCCCAAGTTCAGGATGTTTGCTCAGTGTAGCTAACCCCAAACACTCCACTGTCAGGGACCAGGCTCTTGAAAGTCATGGGATTCAAGACAAGTCACTTCTTAGGGCTCAGCGTAGAGCTGAAAGGTAACAAGCACATCACCCCCTCAGGTTTCTCCCCTACAGCCACAAAGGCCTAGAAATTATTAAAAAATGCACTTATTTCATACACGTGACTCCAGGAGCAGGGGATTTAAGAAAATGTTGAACGATGGACACAGTATAAGTATCATTTTACACTTGGCAAACACAGCAAAAGCTTTTCACGACACGGGGCATTTGGCATTGACGTCAGCTGTAAACGTCCCCCCGGCTTCAGCAGGAGCAAAGACAGGTGCAGGAGCCGGGTGCTGGGGGAAATCCCTTAGCTTTGTTTCTTTACGCCACCCTGCCACCAGCACTCGGCTGAATAAATACAAACCCAGGGAGCATCCTCAGATCAGCAATCTGTGCTCCTCTGCTCCAGCCTGCAGGCTCCCCTGCATGGTGAGCAGCCTGAAGCAGGTAACAGAGGCTTTTGCAAACTCTAAGCCGGTTTTCCAGGTTCAGTTTGATCCATTTGGGTCAGGACCTGCAGATTCAGACCTTCGCTTCTCAGCACGGACCCCAAGCTGTCTATCCCTGGTACGTCAGCTGGTACACACAGACTTTCAGCATCCCCCTCAGCTCCATCCTCCAGCCCTCCCAGCATCTGCCCTCCTTCGCTTTCATCTCACCGCTCTGCTTCCAAGAAGGGCTTTCCAGCACATTTCCTACAGGACAAAACTCACAGTGACCCAGTTCCTGTGCTCTATATTTCTGGGGCTCTTTCCCCCACCCCGCCCCCCCCAGGCCACAGGCTGAGCAAGCAAGGCTGCTCACCTCAAAGTATCACTCGGAAACGCTTGTGTAGGGGTTGCTGCCTCCTGCTCAGCATCAGTTATCCTGCATGTGCCTGCTGCCATCGCCCCAGGGAACACACTGGCACCTCCTCGCAAAACCCCGACTTTCCTTGAGCCGCTGCAAGCCTCCAGCATGACAGATGCAATAGCAAAGACCTGACAGAAGCTGATCTCACCCCGACCAGGAATCAGCCCCAGTCACCTCTAGCTGAGCCCCTCTGGAGCATTACACACCACCAGCTTTCGCTGTTCAACAAGCGAGTGACCTGGGACCCAACTCAGCAGCCTCTGATGGGAACCAGGCTGGTTTATGTGGGAATCACATCATTTTTTTGGAGCATGGTCCCAAGTTCTGGCACCAACTCAAAAGGCGCAACAACTAAATCCCTGCAGCACTCGGTGTCAGGCCGCTTGCTGTAACATGGAGATGGTAACACTTCCTCCTATTGTAGGGGTTGGGGAAGCCCTTTTCGCTGCTTTTTTTAAGGCTTTTTGGAGGAAAAGTGTTACCAATGGAAAAGAATTATTAACTAAAGGTCAGGCTGCTCGTTCCATTTGCATCGAGTCCTAAATCCGAACTTTCTGGATGCTTGGGCAGTAATTTGAAAGGCTTTCCTTTCCACGGCCCAGGCTCAACTGGAAGGTTATTTTGTAGGAGATAATAATAATAAACTAGCACTGCACCTCTGCTACTTCAGCATGAGAAACCAACGTCACCACTCTGTGCAGCACAATCTGCACAGAGATGTGGGATAAGGTCAGTCACTCCCCAAATCTGGAGACCCTCAGTGCCTTGCAGACCCAGTTCTCGCTCGCAAATACCGCCAGTGCCCCACGTAACTGGATTTTAGGGGTGAGCAGCACACCTAAAACACACCTAAACACACTTACCATGGCTTATGGCAAGCATGGATTTCTGGGAATTCCCACCTGAGGATTTCAGATGATGGGCAGTGGGATTGCTCGTTCTGCCTCCAGGTTTTGGGTGTTTCTCAAGGCCCATCAGGCACTGTGCCCTCTCTGTGCTGCAGGGAGGAAGGCTGAGCAGGCTCTCCCTCACATTGTGCCCCTTCTGCCGTTGGCACCTGTCCTCCAGATGCAACACCCCCACCTCCCCACAGCCCCCCACGGACAGCTACCGATGAAGAACCGGCTTAAATCAGGAACACATCTCTCCTCCAGCCTCTCCGAAGCACACCAAATATCTTAACACAGCAAGGCAAGCTCCTAATCATCCTCAGCTCCTCTGCTACGAAGCACACACAAATCCCCGGGCAATTAGGATGTAAAACTCTTCATCCAGCTACTCTGTGTTTCATTTCCTGCAGCCCCTGCACGCAGCTGGGCTACGGCATCTCCTGTGGAGACCGTGGAGCCTCCTGAAGCCCAGAACAACGATGCAATTACGCTACAAGCCTCAGAGATTCGAGGAGCATTTCTCTTCAAACCTACTTCTTATGCCATCTGCTCGGGCATAGTATTTGAGCATCTCTTGTTAGGGCAGCTAGTGACAAGACAGACCTTTGGTTTTTCAAGCTCACTGACAGCTAAAAACTCAGCGGAACAAGGGCAGCATGGGGGGGAAGGGGGGGGCGGGCAGGGGAATGGAGCTACTTTCTAAGAAACAACTGACCACAGCGTGCCTTGTGCAGGTGTTTCTGGGGAAAGGTGCCCCAATTCCTTCACAGCGAGGTGCTGCACCACCTTGTGCAGCGAAAAGAAACCAGGCAGAAAAGCAAGAGGCAAAATATAACCATATAAAGTATGGCCAGAAAGCCAAGGGCCGCTTTGCAGGGCACTGATGGCAGGGGCACGCAGCAGAACAGGCAGGAAACCACCTTGTCCAGAGCTTGCTGTTTCGAGAGGGCTATAAAACACCCAGCAAGTTTCCTTACAGGCTGTCCCCACGTCATGAAGGCATTCCCAGGTTGCAGCATTTTCCTTCTTCACGTGTTTCTCCATGGAGTTCATCAGGCATTGAACTGCTGAAGCCTGACACGCTGCAGGCATGCCAGAGCTCCTCTGGTAAAGACCATTTTCTTGAGCTGTTTTGGCTTTAAAGGCGGTTTTTATCTCCCTAACACCTTTCTGCCAGAGCGTCTCCGTCAGCTCTTCTAACACATACCACCTGAGGTGCTCCTAACCAGAAGGAAAACAGGAAAAACACTTCTCTGCGTTGCTTAGTGATCAGTGTGTGGTGGGTTCAGGTCTCCCAGGTGCTCAGTTACTGAGATTTGCATCCCTGCATGTATGGGTCCTCTGCCCAACGGCCAGGGAAAGAAAAATTGCTGTAGGAAAGGGGAGGAAGGTTAAAAAGACACTAAAATTGGCAGGAAAAAGGGGAATGGGTGTAGCCCCTGAAGATAGGGGAAACTCCTTTCTGAAATCAAAACCTCCCTTCCCATCTGCTGGAGAAATAATTACAGAATCGTAGGGGTTGGAAGGGACCCCCAGAGCTCATCGGGTCCAATGCCCCTCCCAAAGCAGGGTCCCTAGGACAGGTCACACAGGTCGGCATCCAGACAGGGCTGGAATCTCTCCAGAGAAGGAGAGTCCACACCCCCTGGGCAGCCTGTCCCAGGGCTCCCTCACCCTCACTGGGAAGAAGTTCTTCCACAGATTGGGGTGGAATTTCCTGTGCTCCAGCTTGAGGCCATCGCCCCTTGTCCTCTCCCCACAGGCACTGAGAAGAGGCTGCCCATGTCTCCCTGTGTCCCACACTGCAGATATTGATAAATACTGACCAGATCCCCTTTCAGGCTTCTTTTCTCAAGGCTGAACAGCCCCAGTTCACTCAGCCTTTCCTCATAGGGGAGATGCTCCAGGCCCTTCATCACGTTTGTGTCCCTCTGCTGGGCTCTCTCCAGGAGATCCCTGGCTTTTTTGTACTGGGGAGCCCAGCACTGGGTACAGTACTCAAATAATAAGATGATCTGGGGAGATTTCGTGATACACTGGAAACAAATATATCTGTGGTCACTGACATTGGACAAGGTCCAATGGTGGCAGTTTCATGGAGAAGACCCCCCTGAACCTTGCAGGGTCCCCCAACAAGTCCCTCAATAGCCAGACTCTGGTTCCTGCAGCCAGCACAGCACCCCAAGCCCCTCCGTTCCCCCAGAGCACCCCAAGCACTGCTGGACCCCATCCTGCCCAGACACAGAGCGGCCAGGGGCCACGCAGATGCACCAAGCAAAGCTAATCCTCTTCCCAGCTGCATCACTTCACAAAAGGAACTCAATTTGTCGAGGAATTTACTCACTCCCTCATTACAACCTCTGGCAAGGGAGGTTACATGCTGGATTTTTGTGTACACACGCGGCTCCTCCTCCCTCCAGCACCCTCGTACTGTGCTACTGGGGCCAGACTGGGAGCACCAGCTCAGTTCAAAACACCATTCCATTAAACAGGCAAAATATACCCTGTGACAACTGTCTGGTGACAGCCTATCAAACGGAGCAGCATCACCTATGGTTACAGCTTTGGGATGCTCATGTCTTCCTGGGTAGTGCTGAGTAGCACCATCCCTGCCCAAACCCCCTTTCAGTGCAGCCCCTTCCAAAGCAGCCAGACAGCAGCAAATGCTCCATGGCCAGGCTCACAAGCTGGGTAGAAAGGAGCAGGACTACGTTCTGGCTCTGCTCACCTTTCAAAAACACATTCAAGGGCAGGCAGCACATTTTTCCACCAACGACAACCACACGTTCAGCTGAATCGTGTAAAAGGAGACTCTCTGAAACAAGAGGCTCTGGCAACTGATTAACAGAGAAATCCCAGCGGATAATGAAGAAACTTTGCTTGGCAGAGTGCTGCTCCTCATCAGCAGCCCCTATCCCAGCACATTCTCCAGCCCTGCTCTCACTTGTGCCTTCCCTGGCTGACACGTTGGGCTGCTACAGCCACAAAGGTGACAGGTACACCTGCATCACCTGTGCTGGGTGGGCAGACAGACGGACAGGGAACATGGACTGGCCTTTGGGTGCCAATGTCCAGCCAGGGCAGCGGGAAGGCAGCTCTATTCTGGCTGTCATCCCACCGACTGTCCTCCTGGGCTGGAGAAGGTGGAGATGGACTCACTGCTGGCCCTCTGCCTGGGCGATGGGTCCAACCAGCATGTGTGGGGCATTGCTGAGCACTGCGCTTGTGTTACAACTGGGGACGTGCTCTGACCCCACACTGTAGAGGTTTGGGGTCTGTGGGATGCAGGGACAGGGATGCAGACTTGCATCCATGGGACAACCATGACTGGTGGAAACGCCGTTCCAGCACACTCTGATTCAGCTCCCCAAACATGAGTGGCACCATTTGTTCCCCTGTCACTGGAAAATTACATGTCTGAACACTCGTAGGGGAGGGAATGGAGTCACAAAGCTGCTAACAAGTCCAAGGAAAAAAGTGATGCCACAGCACAAGCCCAGGGAAGCACACAGAGGTGATGTGTTGCACAAGATTAAATTATATCCAAGGCTCAGTTTAAAGGTGTGACCCAAACAGGCTGCAAGATGCCAGGCTGCTGTGCCAAGCTGATCTGAAGAGCTACAGGTAGTGAAATAAAGCCGATTTACACATAGCCTAGGCTTAGTACAGAGAGAGCCTATACAGGAGTAAGGTGGAGCAGATTTAAATGCCAGATCCTGGAAATAAACAGAGCAACACTTAAGGTGTACCACCCACATAATGTTAACACCACAAGTAAATAACTGAGGGTACTTAAAATAAGACATCCAGTTAAACAGGAACAAAGCCCCTTCATGGGGGGATATGGAAAAGGATGTTCCAACAATGGTCCTATATCTCCTTCAGCTGCACAAACGTCAGGGAAAGCATCCATCAAAACCCGGACACATTGGAAAGCCGCCGTGAAAGCTGCAGGAAAGCTGACTTGATTTGAAGTGAGGAGTAAAACCTTGGAGCCAGGCTCTGGCGGAGCAAAGAGCTGATGTGATTGAAAGTGAGCAGCTGAGAGAGGAGCCAGAGGGCCCAGAGCAGCCGCAGGGATGAGGCAGAGGAGCTGCAGCAGCAGCACCGCAGGAGTGATGTCCAGCACTCCGACCAGCAGCATCATCCCTGGACCAGCATCATCATGCCCGGGTCCTTACTGACACCCTACCAAACCATTTGGGCCATGCTCACCTCAGTGTGGGATGGGATGCAGCTCACGGACATGAAAATATTCTGCTTTAGCAGCTCGAGCACACACATGGCGGTGTCAGCCACGTGAGAGTCAGGAAACCAGGCTGGCAAGAGCTGGAAAGGGAAAGTTTCATTGCCCAGCCCTGAGCCAGGTATTGCAGAGATGAAACAAACACTCATGGGGCTGAAAAGTCAATTAAGAATTGTAAAAGTCTTTTCAGCATTCCCAGGTATTGTTAAGCCCCTCAGACAAAGGATGTTTAAAAAAAACCCATAAATTATTTTCCCTTCAGTAATTACCATTTAAAAGGTTTCCGCTCCACATTGTTTCAGCAGGGGAAGTTACTCCAGGGCCTCTCTCAATGGCCAGCAAAACTCCTTTTGTTGTGGGCTCCTGGCACGGAGGAGCAGAACTCTTCCAAACAATACTGTATATGCCGTGGACCAGGGCCAGATTTATCTCTGGGTTACAGTGGCACAAATACCAACAAACCCTGCGAGCGCTGAGTCACAGCACGGTGCTGGGTCTGGCTGCGGCACCGATGACCCTCCCAACCTTCTACCTTTGGCTCTGTGATTGATGGTGGTTTTCCTTCAAGCCTTGGCTCTGAGGACCACGTTGTGTGCTGAAGAATTTCAGTTTTCACAAAAATAAAAAGGTCATCCTGTGAGCACTGAAACTACTTGTGTTGTTTCCTATGGCTCTGCGTCTCGAGACGGCCTTTGGTGCCTAAAAATGTACGAACTGAGAACGAAAATATTTTTGTGGTTCAAGTGTTTATAAGAAGCATCTCCCACGTGGATTTTCTGGTGTCTAATTATACATGAAGTCATGCTACAGATGTTCTGGGGCATTTACAAGATTCTTTTCCTCTTTTCAACCATCTCGTTTTCAGCATATTTGCATAGGCTTAACTATCAGCGAGCCCCGAAGGAGACCAGCGGGTTCAGAAAGCATCTGGGGAGAGAGGACATGGACAGACAGACAGCAGGGCAACATGGGTCTTACTTTGGTAGGAAATCAGCCTTGAAGAATTTTCTGTCCCTGCTAGTTGCAGGGGGACAAAAAAAAAAAAGCTAGAAAACATGACCTGAGCATTTGGAGAAGGGTCAGAGACCAGACGGTGAGTGAAACCAGCTGCTCCCAAAGGATATCATCCAGAAAGACTTGAGGCAGCATCCTGCTGTTGATGAGCTTCTCCCACCCTCAGCTCCCGTGGCACAGAAAGGATGGGCTGATGAAGTCATTCCCAACACCAGTGCAGGTTGATTGTTTTTTAATCTCCACAGAGCACACTGTACAGGTGTCACTGATAAATCACCCTGTAGCTATTCACAACGTGCTGGTCAGGAGCAGTGTCAGTGTTTCCATTACACCGGGGTGCGTAACCTGGCATCACGCAGGTGCGATGCCAGGCGGGGTGCTGCAAACACCAAAGCCCTGGAGAGTTTCCCTGTCCCCCTTCCTCGCCCAGGAAGAGATTCACCCATTACTGCAAAGCTCTTTTTGGTGAGATGGGGCAGTGGGTATGTTTAGTGGTCCTGGCCACTGAGGTTTGATGGAGTCCTGTGTGACAGGCTGGATGGTGAACCCCAATGCTTGGAGACAGCATCCTGCCTCGTGCTGACCCCAAAGTAACCCGGACAGAAGGGTGAGAGTTGTGGGTGCAGACACAGAGCCCTGTGCAGTGGGGAAAGGTGGAGCTGTGCCTGGTTGCTGGTCCTCCTCCTCCCGTGTTTCCCCCATCCCTCCGCCAAATAGAAAGGGAAATCCGGGATTTTCAGCTGCTTTTGATTCCCTCTTGCTAGGCACACAGCGGGGTGGGAAGGGATTAGTCTCCATTTCCTGGCTCCAGCCAGCTCATGCGCTGCCCAGGCGGAACCCCCCTGGTCAGGGGCTCCCTGACCCACGACTGCGACACTGCTTGATCCTGCATCGCTGCAACAGCTGTCTCCATCCTGCCTCCCCCCACCCTCGATGTACCTCCCCAGAGCCCCCAAATGTGCGTCCCAGCTGCTCCAGTCGCTCAGCCCAGCAGAGTCCGGCCCTACAAACTGTTTTTCTCCGCCTTCCTCACTCGGTTGCAGTTTCTAACTCAGTTGCTACTTAATTTCCAGCATGGGAAGTAGCAGTGATGGGGAGAGTATTGCAATGAAAGAAAAACACCTCAGACCCTCAGAGCGATGCTCATGGGAGCCCAAAGTAAGAAGAAAATCAGGACAAAGGGGTTATTTCTAAGGTGGGGTTTTTGGGTGCTGTTTCCTGGCAGGCAGGAGAGCAAGCCCCCTCATCTCACATCACCAGTGTTGGTGTTAGGGGAGGCTGTTTGACACTACCGAGATCGTCACATCCCAAACAGCTCCTCAACATCTTCGAATCATGGATGTGGATCCTGCCAGCTGTCCTCTGGAGTTCACAGCACCCAGCCCCAGACTGCAAAGGCAGCTGGCAGCAGGATGCCATCGGGGATGATCGGGGATTCCCTCACTCCAGGAGGGAGGAATGTCATGGGGTGCCCAGCCACTGAGTGCTGCCACACCCCCCCCAGGACACCCAGTCAGCCCCAGCACAAGCCCAGAGAAGCCAGGAAAGGAAGGAGGACACAGGGCAGAGGAGACGCCTGCATGAGTCTGCGTAACAGATGGCAAGAAAAGCAACAAATCAGCCTTTGGATGCTGGGGTTCACGACATCCAGGCATCACTTTAAGACAGAGGAAGTTTCTTACCATAGAGGCACACAGGAAGACGAGCTCCTGAGATGCTGCTCACGACCAGCATCTGCGTGGAGGTGACGCCTCAGCCACAGACCAGAGCGCTGGGGAGCATGCTCCCTGTCCAGCCAGCCTGCGTGATGCCCTGCGCATGACTCCAGGAGCCGGGATGTGAAAATACCAAAAGTCACAAGTTCTACCCAAACCGAGCCCGCCTAGCCAGCTACATTACAGCACGGTCATATGACAGAGCAAAGGGCTCTGGCTCTGCTGAGAGCCATCTCCTGGGCTGAGATGGAGCCAATCCCTTCAGCATACAAAAGCCACACAACTGAAGCACTCCGGGTTCACAACAGGACAGAGCCAACACCGAGCTGCATGGGGCTGTCCTCCTTTCCTTGGGCCGTACTGTTTTATCACCTCACAAACGTGCTGCACCGAAAACAAAGATGCTCTCTGAATCAATCCAGCACTGGGTAGCCAGCACAGTGGCCAAACCACACTGTGCCAGGACAGGGCTCCTGGCAGGGTACTTTCTTCGTGCTGTTTGGAGCACACACAGCTAGGTTCAGCCCTCTCTGAACAGAGGAGCAGTGCCGAGCTCTGCTTGGCAATGCTTAGATCAAAGAAACTTGCTGGTCGCATGCACAGGCACAGGAGTGCACAGGGAGGGTCAGGGGATCCACCAAAGCCATGTGTTGGTTTTGGAGAGGTGCTGAGAGCCCCTGGGGCATGTGGGCACTGGCCAAGGAGCAGCCCCTGCGTGCTGACCTGAGGATGCTTCGACAGCACCACGGACCAACCGTGTTGTGCCGTATTTGAGCACAGGTGGGCACCGAGCCGCACCGGCAGCCCTCGCGGCACGCTCCTGCGACAGCTGCTGCTGCAGGCACCGCTCTGAGCCCCAATGCAAAGTGACAGATGACAGAAAATCGTATTGACAGGCCCTTATTGAACCAAACTGTCAGGAGGCAGCTGCTCCACAGCCCGCTGCCAGTCTGCCATCCATCGGGGTGCCCAGCTCTAGGGTGCGGGGATGGAGCCAACTACCACCAGCAGCACGTGGGCACTGGGACCTGGCTGTGCATTAGGTCGAGAGTCCCCTGGTATGGTCAGGATGAACAGTGAGAGCAGAGAGTGAGAAAGGCAAAAGCAGAGAGAAGAGGTCCCATTTCACTTGAGAAAGGGAAAGTGCAAGAGGCAGAGCCTGCACAACCTCTCGGAGATACATGTCTACAGAGCAAGCTGCGAGAGGAGCAAGCTCTCACATTGCCCTTGGATTTCAGACAGGGAAGTTGGTGCTAAAGGATGGGAAGGAAGAGCAAAGCAACAGTGAAGCGCTCTAGGATGTCACCTGGACCATCAGTTCAGGTCCTTACCTGGAGATGGGTTGCAATGCCACTAAATCTCACGGGTTAGCCTTGCTTTACATAGCAGAGGACACAGCAAACGGTATTTTGCCTGATTTTCTTTGCAGTTTCTGCTCTGTGCCAGGGAACACAGACCCAGCCAGCCCACTGACAAAAACATATTGAAAGCAGATCGATTGAACAACTACTGGAAACGTCCATTCCTACTGCACTTGCACTACCCAGAGAATTAGCATTGCTTTAATTGCAGCAATAACTCCTCCATCAGGGCAGCAGCGAGAGCTGGTGAGCACCCAGTGCTGCAGCACGTGAGGCAGCTGGTGTCACCGAGCCCAACCTGCCAGCATGGACACTCCATGGCACCACACATCTCAAAATCTGCACAGGGATCTCCCAGAGGTGATTGTGTCTGGATGACAAGCCCTAAGGCAGGATGAGTGGCTGTACCACAGGGAGTTGCACCGGGTGCCAGTTGAGGCTCCAGAGGTCTGGGGCTTCGTTTCACTTTGGCATCCCTTGTCTGCCCAGCTGCATTACCCTGGTCCTGCCAACTGCTTAGCTCAAGTGCAACCCTGGCATTGCTGGCCCAGGACTTCCATGACTTACTTCCCTGGGTGAAATTCACTTGATGAACACAGGGACACGCAGAGGTGAAGACTCTGGATACTTTAGTACCAGTGACCCAAAGGTAGCAGTGACTGGTGACCCTTTTCCCCATCTTTTTAAGCCAGTGTAAACACTCACCTACTACACCAACCACTCCCCCTCTGGGACTGCCACCACCCCAAAAGCTCCTGGGACAGCTACCCTGCCATCAGCAAGCCAAAGGTCCATATAGGAGCTCTCATTGCCTTGCACATTCACATTTGCAGCTGGTGGGCCTTAGCCAGCTCATGGGGCAGAGGTACCCTCCCCCAGGACCAGTAAAACCAGCACAGAGGTGCAGATGGTGCACCCCACCCCCACCCTAGTACTACTGCAGGACCCACTGGCAGGCTTGAAGCTGCTCCATACGTGAGGTATGGGATGGGCTCAGCCCTCACAGCCTTGCCAGGGTGATTCCCAGAAGTCCCAAGACTTGCCAGCATACTCCTGGGTTTCTGTCCTTGCAAATTAGAACTCAACCTGGAGGAGGTTTTTTCCATAGTTTCCAGTTTTCTCTAAATAAACCAAGCGATGATTCACCCAAGGGAAAAGGAGAGTTTGGCCAAGAGCAGGGATGGAGGGATTTGTTGTTTTTGACTGTAATTGTGGTCAGGAAACAGTCCCAGAGCTCGTTTTCAGCTCCTCCCTCTTGATAACATCTACCATACACAGACAGCGCAAAAGAAACAGCCTTTGATATAAACACACAGAGTTTGATTCATTACAGGGCTGCCTGCAGCTCTTGCTTCACCCCAACACTTGGTACATGGTTTCAACCTCTGATGGTCACAAGCACCAAATCCCTGTCCCTGCCTGGCTCACAGTTAAAGCCTTTCCATCCCAGATGAGGATGGAACTGCACGGAGAGAGCAGAGGGATGCTGAGGGGTGTCTCAAGCCCCCGAGGGGTGTTTCAGCACGCCTCCAGGGGCTCAGTTGCCAGCAAGAGGATTTCATGCCCTGCAGCCCACCCTGCTCACCAACTCACCCCATCACCCAAAGGTGCCCACTGCATTTGTGCCCTGTGTGCAGCCCTGGGAGGGAGCTGAGCCCCACTGACACAGCACGAGGGAAGCATCTATCCCCCCCACCCTCCTTGGGGACTCAGGGTAAGGTGAGTAAGGTGCATTTCCAGCTTCTTTACAGTGCTACATGCATTCTGGCCATCATTCCTGCTGTGGGACATCACCCTCAAAGTCCGGGACTCTGTCTCTCCTGCCACTGACCAAACAGATCCCTTCAGCCCTTGGGGCTCAGGAAGTAACACCATTCCCACCCACTCCCACGAGGATTAATTAGCTGCCATTTACACAGCACTCCAAGGTGGTACACGAACAAAGAAGCTGGAAATTAGTAGCTCATTATTGCTGATCTGAAAATTTTTCTTTTATGTGCCAGAGGACAACATTTCACCCAAGATACCCAGGTTGCTGTCAGCTAAAACACTTAAAGCTCAGCTGAACATCACGGCAGGGAATAAGCCAGCGCTAAGGCAAACCTGGGAACTAATCGTTTGTTCCCATCTCCAGCCCCTCTGAGCCCAGCTCTAAGGTCAAATTCAGCTTTTATCTTCTCCCATATTCCAGTAGGCTGGGAAAAAAAAGTAGTGTTAGAGGAATAAATTAGCATGTGAAATGTAATTTAAACTAATTAGCCCACTGGAGTGGAAAATATTTGCTAACCACTTTGAAGTCGAACCTCCTGCACTTATTTGGACATCACAGAGGAGAAAGGAAGGAGGCAAAGATGGGGAGAGACCACCAGGACGGGCTCCAAAGGATTTGAGAATTTCACCTGACCATTCCTCTTTCCTTCTCACTCCATAGAGCTGCATTAACCACCCAGCTCAGACCAGTTGGGTTGGGAGAGACCGAAGGCTCTGACTTTGCCATTGACTGGACATCAAAACAGTGGGGTATTTCCCAACGGTTTCCACCATCACACAGGGCTGGGTGGCTGCATGGCATTCGCCTGGGACACCCTGGGATGCACAACCAGGAGTGGACCGACCTGCCGGGCAGCGGGGAGGCACTGAGGCTGTGCGAGATGGGCCTGGGCATCAGCAGCACCCATCACTGTGGGGCGTCACTCCCGGGCCCCTCCCAGCCCTGTGGGCTCCCTGCTCACAGGGAGCGGATATTGCTCATTAAGCTGACAGAAGAGCCCTCCACAAAGCTCCATGGCATTAGGGAACCGGCTGAGATGCCACAAAAAGCCGTTATGTCACTTGCAACAGGCCGCTCATTGATTTCCCCATTTCGCAGATATAGAAACTGTTGCTCTTTTATTAGCAAAGCTCTGGAAATCCCTACCCATAATAGCCAGAGAGGCACCCCAGGAAATTCTGCAACTGCTGTGGCTGAGTTATGAAAGGGAGGGACTGACAGCCCCATCGAGAGCCAGAAATGAGGGAAGGAGAGCCTCCTCTGCCCAGTGCGAACCCCACGTTGGGGGTGGGTGGGTTTTGGGGTGACATCTTCCAAGCCAGGCCTTCCCGCAGTGGGAACCTTCTATGGTCCCACTGGTGATGGAGACCGACAGATGGGATCCTGCAGAAGAGCTCAGCTGAGGTCAGTTCCATACTGTGCCTTGCACATGTGGAAGAGATAGGGGCAGGATTTGTTCCCTGGGGAAGGAAGAGACCTGACAGCAACCCAGGTATGCTGGGCCTCAGAAGGAGCACACCAACAGTGACCAGAAGGTCCAGTGGCTACACCAAAGTGGATCCCAAAGGAAACCAGGGGTACAGCAAAGCACAGCTCCGCTCCCATGGTTTTTGGCTTTGCCCTGTGCCTCCTGCCTGGGTCCCGGGTACCACTGTGCTCTCCTTTTCTGGCCACAGCACTCCCATTCGTTGCAGCCACATCCCAGATCCTCTGCCTCTCCCTCTGCCACCCTTCTCCCTTTGCTGCCACAAGAAGTTCCTGATAAGGGGGTGGGAAACACTCATCCCACTCCTTACCCACAAAGCCAAACAGGACCTTGACCAGAGGAAGGTTTCTGGGAGCCAGCTGGCTCTGACCTGGAGCACAGTGCATGCACATGGCACTGTTCCTCTGGCAGTGAGGAGGAGAGGGTGGGGAGAGCTCCCCATGGGGCTGCACAGTGTTTTGGGAAGAGGGAGCGCTTGCTGATGGGGCGCAACACTCCTTTCGGGAAGGGCGGGGAAGGTTGCAAAGTGCTGACTCAGTGCTGACCCAGAGCATCCCTGCAAAGGGCAGGGGGCTTGGGGCAGGTGGGTCTCCTTCCCATGAAACAGATCTATTTTACTCCCTCCCATCCCTGTCTCCAGAAGATCCTCAAGCACTCCCACGCTTGCAATGGGTCAGGGAGGCAGCGCTGGGTCAGGGCCAGCCCACTGCAGCACAGACAGGGCTCCCAGGCTGGTTAGCCCATTCCCTAGCTGAATCAACTTCTGGACCCCCAGTTTTCCCTCAAGCTTCCTTTGGGTGTAAAGCATCCAAAGATCCCCAGGAAACACCACTCCTACACCTTTCCCAACCTCCTCGTGCCATCTCCAAGAAGACTGGCAATTCACGAGGCTGGAAGTCCTGGCATAGAGGGGGAAACACCGACAAGATTCCCTCCACTAGGCCCACGCAGAAGCGAGAGCAGGGAGATGAGCAGGTACCCGTACACGGGTGGGCGTCAGACACCGAACCCTGGCTGGCTTCGGGGAATCTTTCAGCTGTGAAGGAGGAGTTTCCCCATCATCCCACGGACAGAAATGCTGCTTGGGACTTCCCCAACGGCATTTCCCCACCAGCCCTGCTTTGCAGCCCTGCTTTGCAGCAGAGGGAGGAGCCAGCTCCGTAGGGGCTCAGCAGCCACCATGTCCCTGCTTTCCAGGGCAGTAGAGCAGATTGAGCATCCTCAGCCTTGAAGCAGTGGTACCCAAGCTGGGAGAGGCAGAGCGGTCCCTACTCTGCTTCCTGCGCACGCTGCTGCCAGCCAGTGCCCGCCTTGGGGCACCATCCTGCTCTGCCCAGAGCAGGGGATGGAAGGAAGCACCAGCAGAGCCCCGGGCTGGGACAGGTGTCCATGGCCCGGAAACACCCATGGTACACATACAGAGCCACAATTTAAGTGGAAATGAGGATGCTGGAAACCACATCTCAGCCTGACCTCATGGCAGTTGGAGTTTCCACAGGAAAGCACTAACCCTTTCCATGCTGCGCAGCATAGCTAACACACCAGCAACAACCCGAGGGCTGGGCACGCCCTGACATACCAGATCACTGACCAGTACTTCACCGTGACACAGCTCCTGGCGTGACCCAGCACCTGCCAAGGGGTTAGAGTGACTCATTAAGAACCCAACCAAGAAACCTTCTAACGCAGAGCAAAACCCCCTTAAAAATTATTCTTCTTTTCTGCAGTAAAACCAGGGGGGAAGATTAGCAAGCAGAAGTCATTTCCAAGCAACCCAGGGCAGGGCATCCCCCAGGCGAGGGGAGGTCTCCAGCTCCAGCATCCCAGCTCTGCAGAGGGAAGCCTCCACCTCTGTCCTGCAAACCCTGAGGATCCCCCTTGCCGCACCGCAGGCTGCAGGGAAATCCAGCGGCAGATCACACTACCGAGCGGGAATGGGTATCGCGTGGGCAAGCCCTGAGAGATCTGCTGCTTAAAAACCAAGATAAAGGCATGAAATTGTGCTCAAGGAGAATAAAGCAGCCAGCCACTGGTTCACCCATCTCATTCCATGCTCCAGCCACCTCCCAACGCCCAGCCACCCTCCCTCCTTCCCACGCGCTTTCGGGCGCATTTTCCACACCCCCCGCCCCGGCACACCCCAGTGCCAGCTCTGCAGTGCCCATCACAGGTATCCTCATTAGTGCTGCAAGACGGTAGATCCCAGCAAAGCCCCGGGGTGTTTCTAAATATAGGAAGCTCCCTGCAAGTCCCCTGTCCCTGCAGAGACACTTGCAAACTGCTGAGCTGGGGATGCTGCTGAGATCCAGCAGGAAAGTCCTTCCCCCTCCAAGGGAAGCAAGCTTGTTTCTGTACCATCACTTCACCTCTCTGAATGCACAGATAATGTAGAGGAGAAGGTAATGTTAACCATGACGTATCAACCCTTTGCCATCGAGGAAATACAGATTTAAGGCTCCTGCAGTGATGGTACAAGCACTGAATGCACAGAGCAAGAACACAGGCTTCCCCCGCTCTGAAATCAAAGGAAGTTTTGCCTCAAATTTTAACAGCACCTGGATCACGCCCAAAACCCTCACATAGGTGGGACACCAGCTGCTCACCACCCACCAGCTCAGGAAAGCATTGCCCTTATTTTGATGTCTCCAGTAGCTTTCTCACACGGTTCCTCCTTGCACAGTCAGATTGGAGGTGCATTTCTGCAAGGGGCAGGGTTAAGGTGACAAGAGGAGCCCTCACCAGGGAGCCCCTGACCCAAGCACATCAGGAAGCCTTAGCCTCAGCGCTGCAGCCAACATCAGTTCTTGCATCGTGGACCAAACCCTGCATTTGGTTGCAGCTGCAGCGCAGCAGCAAAGCAAGGGGGCAGGGTTGATGCCCACATGGATGGCAAAGGGCAGGGCTGTCACAAAGGTACGTGAAGGCAGAGTCAAGTTCTGCAGCCCATCGCTGCCTTCCTGGGTTTTCACACCCATCAGCCACTCCAGGGCAGCAGAGCCAGGGCACATGCAGCAGGCAGCCACAACACGAGCCTTCTTCCAAATAGGAAGGCTTCCCCTCCCTCCCAAACTACTCCTTTCATTTTGGTGCCCTGGCTTCAGCCAGCCCAAGACATGATCTGCCTCAAAATACACCGCTTCAGAGAGGAAACAGTCACATCTGGAGGCGGTGCCAGCTCTCAGCATCTTTAACTTTGCCAGAAGTTCACCAGCCCCGGATAGCACTGGGGTGGGGTCAGGGCACCTCTCTGCCCCCCTTGCACACCCACCCCATCCCTGGAGCCGAAAACAGGCTGGTGTCTCGCTTGCCTTCTACTTACATCATCATCCTGCACGCTCAGGGGGATATCCAACATGCACATCTGCACGGGCTGCACCAGAGCCTTCTGCACGTTGAACAAAGGTTTTGCCTCCATCTTCCCAGGGATGGAGGGGCTGCTCATTCTGTCTCCTTCTCTCTCTCCGCCGCTCCTCTTCCAGGAGCAGGTCCAGCCCAGGCAGTGAAACAGATCGGAGACCTCTCCCCTGCTCAATTTCTGTCAGCACATCTTGCCAACAGCTGCTGCTTCTGCTGCTCTAAGAGGTCTTATTTCCTTCCTCGCAAATCAAAGGGCTGCGAGGAGCCGCACCAAGATGCTCTGTGTGTGTGAGCAAGCGCGCGCGTGTGTGTGTAACCAGCGAGGATCCCGGGGTGGGTGAAACAGCCCTTCTTCTTCGCAAGCATGCCGCGGCACGCCGCCTTCCCCCAGCCTCTCCTTTCTTTCAGGGCAATCTCGGTGCTGGCTTCGGCTGTCGCTTTGCGCTGGCGTTGAGGTTTTCCAGCCTCATCTACATGCGTGGCACTCGCAAACCCCGCGCATTGTCTCCGCGACACAACAGGTCCTGCCTGCTGTTGATTTCTGATTATGATCAAACTGTGTCTTGCAGTAGCTACAGCATTTCCCTCCGGCTGTTGTGGCAGGCAAACAAGCAAGGCTGGAAGGATGAGAGGGTGTGAGACAGAGAGCACGAATGATCGGAGCTGGACCCTCCCCTTTTCTTCCCTACTCTTCTCCCATCCCTGCTTTCCATTGTCGGAGGCAGTTTCAGTTCAACGCCCTCCCGGACCTCAGCGAGGCTTAAATAATTCACATCCAGAGCGAGCTCGGGAGCCTTACGGCACACAGAATGCAGCCTGGCACTACCACTCAGGGAATATCAGTGAGCATTTTGTTTGTGGGTCAATGATACATGGAAAGTTTTGGCCAGGTGAGCGTGGCACTGGCTGCCTTTCCTGCCAGTGCACACCCATGACTCCAAAACTAAAGGGAATATGGCACAAGATGGGGTATTCTGCTACAAAGAGCATCTTCCTACAGAACTTGCACCACCAGCAGCAGTAGGATGAGAGAACCGATGTGGGGTAACACATGTGTCACCTGCACACACTTATCACACAGTTGTTGCTGCTCAAACTGGAGTAAACCTGGGGCCTGGCCCATGAGCCATCTTCTCACCCTGGTCAGCAGCAGAGACTAGGCTCAGCAACTGGGGCAACACCCAGGGTGCTTGTCCGGGAGGCAGCAGTAGGGACTGGCAGGTTGGTGAGATTGCCCCCAGCAAGGAGAGCCATGGGGTGAGCACCCAACGGAGGGGACATGTCATGAAAACATCCCTATTGCCCTCAAACAAACAGGAATTCATGTCCCCACAGCCACCCTTCTCGCAGGGCCCAGCGGGCAAGACATAAGGAGCAGACCCTGTTCTGGGCAGGCGTTTTTGGGTGGTTTGCTGTGGCTGCAGGCTGCATTGGGTCCCACAGTGGGGCTCCGCTGTGCCAGATGTAGGGCAAAGGTCTGGGATGGCAAAGCCTTGTCCCGACTTTCTCAAACTCAGACACTGCCGGAGGCCACAGGCCCAGCCTGGGTTTGAGTAGCGCCGAGGAGCCCTGCTGAGCTGGGCATTCCTGCGACGTTAGGTAAGCCGGGCTTGGCAAGTCCCGCTCAGCCAGCACCAGCTCCGCTCGCTCCCAGCCTCGCAGGCTGGGCTGAGTCATTCACACAGGAGCCAGAACTGGGGTGAGACGGGTCTCGCGCACACACACAGACCCTTCGTGCCGCTCGCAGTCAGAGCTGGGCACCTTCCCAGCATGCTGGGCCAGAGCGTGGGACTGCAGCGGGGTCCTGCCCCCCGTTCCCAGCAGAAACGCAAGGGTGAGAAAACCAGTGCAGTGGGAATGGGAACTAATGGCCAAGCCTGGAACAGGACCAGAGAGGGACAAACCCATCCTAAGTTAAGTTTTAACTGGAAATTAGACAGAAGTTTCAAGCACCATGTGGCTGAGATGAGCAGCAGCACAGGACACACTGCAGCAGCCCCCAAGAATGGTCTTGCAGGGGAGGAGAGGCAGGAGATCACAGCTGCAGCACACAGACAAAGCCATATTCCCAGGACTGGCTCCTGGCTGACAGCATTTTGGCAAGTGTCTGGCTCTGTCTACCACTGAGAGGTAGTGCCGCAGCCCAGGAAACACCCTGGCACAGCCCGTCACCACCCCTCTACCTACGCTGATGTCTTGGTGTCCTGATGCAACACACACGCCCATGGTGGACAGTCCCACATGTCACATTGCCATCACCAGCAGTGAAACTTGCCCCCAGCATGGGCAGTACCCACAGCTCTGGCTGCAGGAAAGGTGATTCCAGCCTATGCTTCAGCCCCAGCTGACGTTAGCTCACCTCCCCACAGCAGCACATCAGCAGAGCACAGCTTTCCAACAACAACTTTCCAGTAACAAGCCAGGCTTGGCTAGCCAGGATTGCACTTTTCCACAGGTCTAAGTGACGGCACCAGCATCCCAAGACAGACACAGACGTCAAACACCAGTGCCAAGACTCCAAGGGTACCATCCCCAGGAACCCACTTACTGTCCTGCCCAGCAGCTAATGTTTCCCATGGGAACAGGAGATGCTGTGAAGGTGGTGTGGGGGTATGGGAGTCCTGTCATCTGCTGGTGCCTGTGGGTCTCTGACAGGACATGAGAGCTGCTGTGCACAGTCAGCCAGAGGTAACCAGCCAGGTGGTGTGGGCATCTGCACAGCCCCAGGGCTGGTGTGAAACCTTCCCCCCGTCATCAGGGACCAGCTCGTGCATGTCCACCCACCAGTCTCCCCAGACACCTGTGTAAGTCACCGGGGGACATAACGGTCTTTCAACAGAAGCCTGCAAAGCAGTTCTGAACAATTTCCCATTGGGAGACTTTCAGCAGAAGTACAAGGCAAAGATTCCCCTGGCATCAAACCAGCCCAGACAGGACGATCCTATGCAGATCTTTGAACAACAGCCTCATCCTACTCCTCCTCCAACCTGGCTAGTACAAGTGGAAACAATCCTACAACACCAGATCCTCCAACAACAGCAGCCAACCAAGCACCTTAAACACATGCAGTATCAGGATGAGGAGGGACATCCCTGCAGGCACGGGGCTGGCTCACTGCTGGAGCCCAGCTGCAGCAGTGCCAGCCCAAGGAGCAGGGAAGCCCTGAGAGGGCTGGAGGAGGAATCTCCCCCGGCTCTCACCTTACCCCAGCAGCCACTTCTGCCACACAGGGAAGCCCCAGCACAGCCACTGATTCTTCCCCGTTTCATTTTGCACTGGAGCTTTACTGTTTCCTGCAGATCCTGCTGAGCAGATAAAGCCCATCATGAGACCTCACTGCTTAGCAACCATTACTGGAAAAACACTATTTTCCAGTAACAGTCTTGGCAAGAACAGAGCAACTGCAGGGCAAATAAACTGTGATCCCTATGCTGGACACATCCTGCTCCCAATCGCTCTACTGCTGCCCCAGGGAGAGACTGGGTCCTGAATGGGGAAGGGTGTCCACCCCTTAGGGTCTGAACAACCTCCCCTGCACTGCAAGCGCATCACTTTGGGCACACCACGATGGACCACAACTGAATCTCTGCATAGGTGGATGCAGGACTCTGACAAGCTGAATCTGTGTACCCAGCATAGCTGCAATGGAGTAAGCACTCGGAATGCTTCAAGAACCAGTGACCAACCTCTCCCACCACGCTGGTAATCCCTTACGCCAGGTGACTCACGAGGACAGAGGCCCACCTAAGGAAGGCTGACTCCAATGCTTGATGCCATCAAGCATCAAAGACTTCCACAAAAACTAAAGAAATTCCACAAACAATGGCGAGTTTGTTTTTCAAAGGAAATGGCAGCCCCATACTTTGTCCACAAGCCCACAGACCACAGTATTTGAAGAGGAAGGACGCAAAACTGACTGGTTTATTTTCACTGTGTGAGGCTGATGGTAAGGCAAAGAGGAAACAAAGCAGCATGACAACTGAAAAGCAAATGGAAAATCCCAACGGTTCTTCCCCTTCGATACTTATCAGTAATAGAAAGAGGAAATCTGCTTTCAAAAACACAGAAATCCCAACCTGACAACAGCCCTTGGAAGAAATCTGGCGTTTACAGAAAGCCTGTGGAATAGAGAGGCAGAAACAGGCCCAGAGATGAAGGAGGATGCTTCATAGGACATCAGGGGACCATAAGCAGGTAGGGTACCTGTGTTTCAGTGAAAAATCAAAGACATCTTGGTATCCAAGCTCACAGGTGCTTCTGTGTATCCCATGTGAAATCTGCCTTGTTCGAAAGGAGTGATGAGAACAAACCCCACTGATTTGAGTCTGCGCTCTTTCTTTAGGGATTTATATGAAGAAGCCACCTTTGTTCTCTCAAAATGACTCCTGGTAACGGCCACAGCCTGTGCTGCACCTCACACCTCTGGAAAGCCCAACTGGCGCTCAGCATCCTGAGCAGAATGAATTCCTGTGCTCCCCAGAATAGACGTGCATGCAAAATTAATTCGCAATCAAGCCCGTGCGAAGCATGAGATGGCCTTTTAATAGGTGCAGAGCTGCAATTACCAATGCAAAGTGAAAGCCAACAAGCATTTAAGGGGGAGGTGGAGGAAAACCAATTAGTTTTCTTGGGATTCCTCCACACATTTGCCACTTGAGGGATTTCAATTTTCGCGCTCCCCTGGGGGCTAAGTGCATGCACTGGGAGCCATCGTGTCCCCACGGGGAGGGAATGGGGATGCTTCCCCATGGCATCTCCCTCCGTGGTCCCGTGATGCGGCTGTGCTGGACCGATCTCCATGGAGACGGTCACTGCAGCAACAGAGCCCAGAGGTGCAGCTCACAGGGATGGGAGAGGATGCAAAGGAGAGCGAGGACCACCTCTCCCCCACAGGAAAGGGACTGCCTGGTATCCACACACCTCCTTTCTGCTTCCAAGACCGTTTTCCTGCATGGGCAGGATAAAAGGGCTCTGCTGCTCATGATTCAGCTGCCTTGTCCTGTGCTGAAAGAGCTTTATCCTATTGAAATCATTCCCATGGGAGCTGGTAATCTTAAGCTGTCACGGTGGGTACAGCACTGGGAGGGAGCCGAGCTCGAGGCTGTCATGGCAACACTTGATTGAGTGTCCACAAGAGCCCACGACTCCCGGGCTGGGGACACTAAGGCAGCAGCCCCCAGGTGCACATGGCTGGGGAACACAGGGTGGGCAGCGCTGCTCAAGGAGGGGTGCCCACCACTCCTGCTCTGACACCAGCCATTGCCACTTTGTGCTCAGGTGGAGAAGGACCCTGTGGCCCCGGGCAGGTGTCATGCTCCCTGCTCCTTCCCACCCCAAGCGGCACCAGCACCCTGGACCACCACACCGCAGGAGGGTGAGGAGGATGACAGTCACCATATTACTCCCCACAGTTCATAGCCATTTCAACCACCCCTTTCTCACTCACCCCCAAACTAATCCTGGTTTCCCACCAGGTTAAGCCCTTTTAATGACATCTCCCTGGTCCCCCCTGCGCCCCACACACCCCACCATGCTGCTGGAGAGACCGGGGCACAGCTCTGATGTGGGGAAATCCCTGGCACAGGGCCTGCACATTCTGTGTGCACATTGCTGGGGTGACTATCCACACAGGGGTGCCCAACATCCCAGGCTTGGTGTGCACGGCAGGCTCAGGAGCCAGAAGCTGCAGAGGGACTAGTGTGGGAGGATACTCAGGCTGCCACGAGCCCATCTCAGCTGCTCTCTGATAGCTCTGAGTACGAGGAAAAGCCCCATCATCTCTCAAAACACATGCCTGTCAGGGGAGTCCACAGCTCTCCAGCAGAGACCAGGGCCAAGATTAGGCTCCCAAACATCACCACACGTCATCCCCTCTCGGGCCAGCTCCAAACCATGCCCTGGCAGTGCAGCCAGACATCTCACCGGGACTCGGGCAGGCACAGCATGGGCCAGAGCACAGCTCAGCTGTCCCCACGCTGAGCCAGCAGCACAACTACATGATTCTCACTGCAAACAAAACCTTTGCTGAAGAAAAGAACGGTGCCAGGGAAAACAGAGTGCTGAGGGTATTGGCAAGCCATGACAATCCCTGCTATTACCCATGATATCCTCTCCTGGAGAGTTTATTCCACCTGCCAGCCAGGCCAGAGCTGCAGGGTCTGCAGTGAGGTACGGGGCTGAGGCACCCCTCCGGGCACAGGCCCCCATGCAGGTGGGGCATAGCACAATGAGCTACCTGAGGTATTTGCCAGAGAAGGAGCAGCCTCTCTCACTCATCAGAGCCTCCTGCACCGGGCTCCCTTCAGCGTGTTTTCCAGGGCTCAGCAGAGGCTTAACCAAGCCTGAAGGAGCAGGCTCCTCTCCACCCAGCCCTGGAGCCTGCTTTTGTCCACAGGACACGATGGCGTGGAGTCTAAAACCATCTTGGCTCCTTATGCATGCTTTACCCTGCACAACAGGCAGCCAAGAGGTTATCTGTTGATCCACATCACCTCTCCCCGGCACTTGGCAGAGAACGAACCGCAGGCTTAGAGAGATAAGAGCCCCAGAGGCGGCAGCTCAGAGGTCTCCACCCCTACACACTGGCTCTCCCAGTCCTCCCTCTCCACGCTTGCTTTGCAGGCTATGGGGTTTAAAGGGGTTTCTACCATGTGCAGTCCCCTCTCCTCCAGCTTGTGACAGCCACAGGGATGGGAAACACTCCTTGCACATCCACATTGCTGGAGCAGTGTGGCTTTCCTGGAAGTTTCCTTCAGGGATCCCGTTCAGCTGCTTCCCCACCCTCCTGTTTGGGCAGTAAAGGGCTCCATGTTGCTTCCTCGGGTGCAATGCTTTGTGCAGACCTCTCCCAAGAGGCACAGACCAGGACTAGAGCAGGAGAGGCATTTCAGCCTAGACCCCCACCCTGCATGAAGGTGAGAGAGACAAGGACACAGCAACCCAACCCAAGGCTGTCAGCTTGGAGTGACAGCCCAGGGAGCACAGGGGCCCTTCCCCTGCCTTCCCCGAGGGCTGTGGCTCCACCTCAGCTGACGTGCTGGCTACCACGGAGGGGGCTGCACGCCCCAAGCCCCTCCCCTGCCAGCTCTGCAGCCCCTCAGGGTGGGAGCCTGCTGTGCTTTGGGGATGGCAAGTTGTGAGCTCGCTTTGCAGTGCACAGATTAACAAGCCATCCTTCCAACCCGCGGTCACCAGGCGCTTTCTTACAGTGGAGGAACATGTGCCCGCCCTCAGTTTTTAGGTGGAGCCACCATTTTTGGCTGGACAGAGGGGAAAACACCTGGGTTTCCCCCACACTGGCCCAGATGTGGGCACTGGAGCTGGGGAACAGCTGGCACCATGGTGCTGTGTCAGCATCCTGACCACCGGAATGGTCCCAGGCACTGCACCGACCAGGCCCCTCTGCAGCAGGAGAAACACCCGTCCGACACCACCGGACCGAGGGTGTCCAATGCTTCTGCAGGAGCCCCCCAGCAGCAGGGCACAGCACCAGAGCCGGATCATCCTCCATCCATCGCTGCAAAGGCCTCTCGCCGCACACCCAGCACAGCCATCTGGTGACTGCTCTGTAAATGGGATGAAATGCAGCCCTGGAGACCCACCATTGATTTCCGTTGCCTAACGACAGGAAAGCTTTATAATCCTATTAACTAAACACCCTTTCAGGCAGTGCAGGGAACAGTGTAAAGGGGAGCTCCAGAAGCACTCAGAGCCACCCGGCGTGGAGCCTGGCTCCCATCGGCGCTGGGTGATTCCCTCCAAAGCAGGGCTGTGACACCCGCAGCGGCATGGTCCCCATGGAGACGTGCTTGGTCCTACCAAGAAACATGGGGTTTGGCTGCAGGTCACTGGGCAGAGTGTGAAGGAGTTAGGGAGCCCTGCCCAGGAAAATGGTGCTCACACATAGAGGATTTGGCCCCTGAAATACTGACAAACACCATTGCGTCTCAATCCCTTACTATTTCTCACTGCCCTGGTCATACTTAGGGATGCTTCCCAGCAAAAGATACACCACTTTGGCCAAAATACATACACTTTCCATGGAAGGATGTGAATTTCACTGTGATTTCCTAAGGAGAAAGGATCTATTTCAGCACACTGCTATTTGCAAAACATTTCAAGACAGCATCCCTCCCCCCTGGTCTGCAACAACAGCCATCATGGAAAAAAAACAAAGAAAGAAATAAAATCAAGCTTGAAGAGGATGTAAAATTCCCATTTCTCACCCAGCCCTGGGTAACCCAGAGCCATGCTGCATTTCTGTATGAGGGTGAGAAGCCCCTGCACGCTGGTTTGCTCCAAGGAAACACTGCCCAGCCACATGCAGGGATGGGACTGGAGCAGCTGTGGGTGCCTTGGCCAGCTCTCCCTCCCACCAAGCACCACAGAAGGGACTGTGCCACCTCGCAAGGTGCCGATGCCTGGCTGATGCCTCCTCCATCCAGATCCCCTTTGGATGGCACTGTTAGGATATCTGCAGCAGTTATGCCAAGGAGAAGGGTCTGTGCTGTGGCAGGAGGGTGATAAATACCTTTCCACCAGCAGAAATGCACCTTCCCCAGGCTGTGGAAGCATTTACCAGTCATCTCCCCTTGCCTTTAATAAGCTGTTGGCACAGCACTGCAAATTGCCAGGCCTGATATCTTCCACAACAGGTTATGAATGCAGAGGACTATGGTTATGAATGGACAGGACTGGCCTTGTGTGAGGGGATGCCGTGCCACAGGCATCCCCATCATTGCCATGCAGTGACAGAGCAGGAGGCTGGGCACAGCTCTCCCAAACAAAACCCTTCTCGCTTTTAGCACTTATCCCACCCGAGGCAAAGCAAGCTGCCCTCTGCAAGCACTGGGGAAGGAGCGTGTCCAGTTCCCCCACACTGGTACATGGCTGCAAGGCTGCAGCTTCCAAACCCACCACGCCAAGGCACACCAGCCTTGTTATTTTGGAGCCTCCGAAGACATCACAGTCACCAGGAGCTCCTGCCTGTCACCATGGAAATGCTGAACAGAGGCTTTGAAGTCCGCTGGGACTTTCAACCTCTGCCAAGCAAAATAGAGTCCATGAACAACCGCGAGCCCCAAGCATCTGTATGAGGAGAGACTTGTGCTCCCTTTGGCCTGCCTGTGTGGGACTTCTCCCAGGGAAAAAGCCACCTGGAGAAAGAACACATCCTGCTCCTCCAGCCTCTGCAGAGGCAGAGCTCAGCCCCATCCTGCAGCTGCTCTGGGACCTACTGCCCTCTCCCACTGTGGCCCCACCAGATTTGCCTGCAGACCCTCACAGCTTAGGGAGCAGTGATTTTCTAGGTCTGCACAGCCAAAGCTTTTGCACGCCTTTTCCACCACTGCCACGGGATGACTCCTCCATCCCTTCCCAGCAAACCTGACTGCTGGCCATCCCCTCCCTGGAGAAGGGCTAGGAAGCAGCCAAGGGTTGCCCACGGTCCTGTCCCCTGGCTCAAGCACAGCATGCAGCAGCAGCCACCCTGCCCAGAGCATTTCTGGCTGCCTTGCACCTCACTGTGCCACCCCGGCCGCCTGTCGCTGTTTTTCATGCCGGTGGCGTCTCCTCCCCAGGGAGTCAAGGAGACAGGACAGTGTGGGACGGGCAGGAAACACATGGTGGGAAATCCGCTGTGAGGGGGAGGCAGCAGGGCCAGAAGAGCAGGGCAGGGCGGCTGCCAGGGATTTCAAAGGGACCTAGGGGCTGCCCTGTGAAATGACCCCGACCTCCACATCCCGTGCAGACGGCCCCGCGTGGAGCCAGGCGGGCTCCTTGGGTGCCGAGCGCGGCCTTTGCAGTGTTTGCTTCCTGCCTGCAGGCCGGGCAGGGCGTTTATAGCGAGGGAGCGGGAAACAGATTGGGACCGCATGGAGGAGGGAAGATAAAAAAGGATCAGCGGATGTCCTGAGGAACACGTGAGGGTGAGGGCCAGACACAGCTCTTGGGACAGCACTGGACTTCGGGGAGGCTGTGAGCGGCTTCACGTGGCTGCATGGTAGAGGGAGAGCATCATCTCCAGGCTGTGCCAGCCCCCCGCGCCCAGCTGCCCTTCCTCCCACCATGCTTCTCCAGCCACACAAGCAATCCCTCCCAGTCAGCGCGCAATGGCCACTAACCACGCCATGCCTCGCTGGGTTGTTTCCTTCCCTCCTCCCTCTCTTTTTGAGAGCCTGCAGAGAAGAGCAGAGCCTTATCTGGGATGCCTTGACATCCCAGAGCTCTGGCATCTCATCTAAAGCCTCTCTGATTTTCTCCAGATCCTACACAAAAGCAGGACAGACCAAGGGAGGGCTTCTCCACCCTCTCTGAACCACAGCAGGTGAGCAGCTCAACAGGGCACGGCCGAGCCCTTCTCCTTCCCCCCAACACCCTCACCCTGGCTCCTTCCTTTCCCCCATCTTCAAAGCCCCTCTCCAGGCAGGGTGAAGGACACTGTAATGCAGCTGCACCTACTCCAGGGAGCACGCAATGTTCCCCAGCCCCAAGTGCAGTAGCCCATGGGGCTGTGCGGAGTTCAGAGAACCCAGGAGCGCCTGGGGAGCTGTAAATCTTTGCAGAGGATGAACTCCCGCTGTTCTCCCAGGCCTTGAGGGAGCAGGAACTCTGTCCTGGAAGCCTGTGAGCCCCTGGCACTCCACCACCAAGCCGCCTTTGACGTCAGCTCGTGTCTACAAACATTGTCTTTGACCCATGGCCAAGCCTCGCAATGCAGGGGGAAATCAGTGGGGAAAACGAGTATCAGCAGGGACGCTCCATGGAGAGCCTGGCCCAAGAGCACTGGGTGGCAAGGGGCTGAGGGTGAACGCACAGGCACCCCTGGTGTGATGGGAGCCAAAAGGGCCCCAAGAAATCAAGGCTGGAAATGCAAATCCCCAAGGAAAACAGATGGGTGAACCCCCACTACAGGTCACGCAGGATGGACGCAGGCAGTCCCAGCGGGGAAACCCACTGACAGCTGGAGCCTTGGCGGCTGCCAGAGGATGTCACCGCAGCAGGGGCTGGCCCTAGTCTGAGAAAACGGGGTACTGGAGGACAGCTCAGCACCCCAACAGCTGCTCCAGCAGTGGGTGTGCCTGGTGCTGCTCCAGCCCCACAGCATATCCAGCCCCACCACCCCACACACCTATTCAAACACTGCAATACCAACCCTGACAGCGCAGATGCAGCAGCCTGGAATGCTGTGAAGGCATCTCTCCCAGTCATACTGCTGGAACGGTCACGCATCTGCCAGTTGTGTATGGGGCACTGGGGAATCACAGAATTGTAGGGGTTGGAAGGGACCTCCAGAGACCATCGAGTCCAACCCCCCTGCCAAAGCAGGTTCCCTAGGACAGGTCACACAGGTTGGTATCCAGATGGGTCTTGAATATCTCTAGAGAAGGAGACTCCACACCGACCCTGGGCAGCCTGTCCCAGTGCTCTGAAATAGGAAAGCTGGGGGGTTGCTGGTGACAGTGGGACCAAGCACAAAAGGGAGCTCCGGATTGGGCTTTATCAGAGGGACAGTGAGGTCTCGCAGCAGGCCTACGGTGTCTTTGGGACTGGCCCTCATGTCTCCAAGAACGGAGCTGCCTCATATCACTCATCGTCAAGAGCCAAACACAGCTCCTCCTCAGTGAGCAAGATGCGAACACTGAGCTGCACCGAGCACATCTGCTCCCCAGAGCCCAGCTCGGCGCGCATCCGCTTCCTAACACAGCCCACTCCAGTCACCGCTGACCCTCGTGAGCACCGACGAAGGCAAAACCCAGTAATTCATAGGGAAAACAACAGTGCCATCTGCCGCGCAGCCCCGCTGGGCCCCGAGCAGCCGGCCAGCCCCCGGCCGGCCCACACAAGGCATCCCCGCAGGCTTACACAGCTCACGCCGGTCACAACAACGTGCAAAAAGCATCCCCAGCCAGCACAGAGCGGAGCGAGGCGCGGAGGCAGCAGCAAGCATCACCGCAGCGAGATGGCAGCCCTGCAGCAGCCCTGATGGCCACCCACCACTGAATGATGGGGACAGGATCCCAGAGCCCATTTTGTGACCACAGCGGGTTAAGGAGATGGAGAGTACACAAGCTCACTTGGCAAAAGCAGGCCAACAGCCCCTCTGCCCCCAGGTGCACCACATCCCTACAGGCATGGGAAGAAAGGGCAAGGGCAGACAGCCCCTTGCCCACCAAGCCCTGGCAAGCAGACAGCATCCCAAGTTTCCCCTTTGGAGAGGCATCCCAGATTCTGGCACAAGGTACCATGCACTCCCACACATACTATGTCACCTTGATATCTCCCAGGTAAGGGGGAGGACACTCAGAAGAGGTCAGTCTGAGGGAGTCAAGAGCAGCTTTTCCACACCTGCAGCCCAGCAGCTGGGGGCAGTTACCAATCCCCCCACCCAGTGATTGCAGTTTGGTGGCAGGTGAAGCAGTTTCTCTGCATGCACTGCCTGGAACATGTGCTGGCATCCTCCATGAGACATGGGTTGCTATAGCAATGGGAAAGGTATCAGAAGCAAAACCCACATCGACAGATAGAGCAGATTGCTTTTAAGATTATCAGGCAAGATCAGGACCCCTGCGTCTCAACGGCCAGTGGCCAGGCACCTTGTAGGGAACAGCACACTGATAACACTGCAAGGAACTGAAAAACACAACCCCAAGATGCCCAAAATAAGCCAAGTCCTGAAAAGCCCATCCTTTGCTCGCTTAGGGAGCCATCTCCAAGCAAACTGACCCCAAAGATAATAAATCGCACTGTGCTACAGGATGTCAAATCCATCATCTTGGTATCCCAGGGGCTTCTGGAGCCTGCAGCAGTCACTGCGTCCCCTGCTCACATCTGACCCGCGGGCACATACACACATACATGAGCGGGAGCTCCAGATGGAGCAGCTGAACCACACTGGGAAGGGACTTTGCATCTCGCCCCCCTCTTACCCCCAGACCCGCTGCCAGCTGGACCCTGCTTGTGTCACTTGTTGCCAGCTCACCCTCCTACCCACAGCACCACCAGAAGCGATGGCCTAGCCACCGGAGCTGCCTCAGGCAGCTCCCTTCTCTGCCTCCAAGCATATGACAGACACACAGAAACAAACCCAGCTCTGACCAGGCTCCCTGCATCCTGCCCTCAGCCAGCCCCAAGACCACTTGTCCACCATCTGCTCCCTCCTCCAGCCCAAATGGCCAGTAAAGGGAAGGAGGGGAAGGGTCTGCAGGCCCGGGAGCTTGGAAAGCCACCTTCTGACCCAGCTCACGTTCAGGTTTCAGTTTTAAAGGCTGAAATTCACCCTTAGCACATGAACCTTTGCTTTCTTGTGTCACAACACCCTGAACAACACACCTGCAGCAAGTAGGTCGGGGATGAAAAAAAAATCTCCCTGTTTGCTCAGCTTATTTACTTTGCAACACTCAGTCTTCCCAGTTGTTTGTGTGGGTCTTTCCCTTAGCAACCAGGGAGAGAAGCATTTATGAGGCATGAAAAATGTAGCTGTACAGCCATAAGAACTGGCAGGGTGCGGCTGCGGGTGCAGCTGGAAATTCCTCTTCACCGGTAGTCACCGATGAAGGGGCTTCAATGAATTGCACCCCTTAAACAGCAAAGCAGCTCATCTTCTTCAAGCAGTACATGTAGACAGAATCAGGACCTGGAACCTGTGCTCTCCACTGCACAGGATCCTCAGGCTGTGACAAATACCTCCCCGTGCCTCAGTTTACCCACATGGAAACCAGAGGTACGTGTAAGAAGTGACAGGAAGGGTAAAGCCAAGGCCTTAAAACAAAGCACTCCAGAGGAATGCAACACATGTTCACCAACATCGAAGGCCGAGCTCTGGACATCTTTCACTAGAGAGCTTTACATCTATAATTTTCTGGATCTCCCAGCAAGGTTGCTTACTCCCTATCCCACAGCAACTGATTACTCTTGTTCTCGGATCCTGGCAGGGTCAGGGCCCAAACACTGGTATTTTGGTTGCCAGTTCCCTTGCCCAAAGGGACATGCCACGACCCAGTGCACACACACACACACAGGCACTAGCTCCTGCCTCACACACTTACCCCAACAGAGTTAATTTAGCTTTCGTTTATAGGGCTGGACAGAGGCAAATCAGGCCCAGACTGAAGGGACCCACTGGGTGCAGGAAGCGGCTCTGGTATGCACATTTTCCAGTCCAGAAATGGATCCCAGCCCACTTTTCCATCATAGCATCAGCCCTTCCCTTTATTCATCCCAGGGCTCCCGGGAGCCATCACTGCCCACTTACCTTCCCACCCCCCACAGCAGCAGGAGCACAGACGCCCCTTCCTTTCCCAGGGCTGGGGTCAGGAGGAGAACACAGTAAGAGAAGTCCAAAGTATAAAGTCAGAGGAACACCAGGACCGAATGGAGAGCCATGTTCTGATGAGACTCCCCAAATTTCATGCCTTTGCTTCATCCTCCCCTTCCCCAAAAGCACCACTGGGTTTGTAACTGTAGAGCTCTTGCCCGCCTCGTCTCAATTTAGCTTCATTTAGCCTCATAAACACACCAGACAGAGGCAAGGGACCTCCTGCTACTGCTTGGCCCGAGCGCTGCCCGGAGAGCTGCAGCCCCGGCGCAACACGCAGCATCTTCCCAGCCCACCGGCAGCCACGCAGCTCGGCGACGGCTGCAGCGCCGCACTGCCAGCCAGACCCTGTCCCAAACTGACTGGCTGTCGTTCCCAACCCTTCATCCCCACTGCCACTGGCTGCACTTACCCATTATACAAGCAGAAAGCAAAACGACCCCAAGATTTCCCCAGCTGTAAAGGCGGCGGCTGCTCCGCCGCTGCAGCCCGGGGCTCTGGACTGCCGGCACGTACCGTGCCACGCCAGCAAGTGCCAAGGGACGGGCACCTGCAGCTACAGCAGCCCGGGAAACGCCGGCAGAGCCCACCCCAGCTTCACACACCCCGCAGACACCCAAGCGGAGAGGCGCGGGCCGCCTGACCCCCTCCAGTCGGGGTGCCGGAGGGGACCGAGCCCGGCCGCCCCCGCAGCCGCTCCCCGGAGCCCGGGGTCACCGTGCGAGCGCTCCGGGCAGACAAAGCCGCGGGGCGAAACGCAACAACTCACCTGAGTGTCGATCATCATCGTGCCCCGCTCATAGCCCCCGCCGGCTGCGCACGGAGAGCCGCTGGCCCCCGCTCCGGGGCTCCGCGG
>VZTU01030169.1:141526-181105 GCA_013400835.1 Zapornia atra
GCTGCCAAGCTCTCCACAGCAAGGCACCTCTAACGAGGCCAGCCTGGCATCCTGCTGTGGTGTGACTCGGCCGCCAGCGCACCAACATCAATCCCTGGCCGCCTCGCCTGGGCTTGACCTGACACATGAAATGGGGCCATGGAGGGACCCCGGGTAAAAGCTGCGGGAGGTTTCGGTGCGCAGCCGGGTGCTGGAGCGTGAGCTGGTGAGACAGCCGAGGCTGAGCAGAGCAGGGTTGCCCTGGAAACAGAGAGGCTGGATGCGAAAGGCTCCAGCACTCTTAGTTTATATTTATGAGGCCGATGACATGTGCCATTAGAGAGCGATGTCAGGAGGAGCAGGAGCTGGGAGAAGGCTGCGTCACCCGCCATGGCCCAGTGCACTGGGCCAGAGCAATGCTTCTCGCCTGGCGATGCTGAGCCAGCCGCCGCACTGCTGGGGACCCCAGGACACACACACCCGGCACCGACACGAGTGCCACCGTGTTGAGCAGCCCCCTGCCCCAGGAGCCACCGAGCGGGAAGGGCTGATTTTGCTAGGGTTGCAGTGGGGGCTGGTGACATGGAACAGCCCGTCACATCCAACCATCCCCCTCCTCTGAGGCTTCAGGCCAGCAGAACAGCAGCTCTGGATGGAGAGTGTCGCCAGGAAAGGAAAAGGTGCTGCCAGGGCTCTTTGCGCTGGCACTAGATGCTGCTACAGAGCAACATCATTCTAATTATGGTAACGGTGTCAGTGCTGAAGAACAGTGGGAAAAATACATACTTCAAGCGGTCTATAACTATGTCATTTGCTGCTGGCAAAACTCACAACCAACACACCCCCCCCCTCCAAGAACAAAGCACTTTTAAAAAGCAATTTGTGCTCACCTGGCTTGCTTTAAATTAACCAAAGGTTCATTAAGGTGGGCATGCAAGCCACAAAGATCTCTGGTTAAAACGGCCTTTCTCTTCACATGGGTTTATACTGGTTTTACATGAAACAGCGACATTTGGTGGATCTACGTTTAATCTAAATATAGCCCAAGAAAAGTCAAGTCAGTACAGCACTGCTCTTACGCTCCAAGAAAGGAGGGGGCTGGGTGGGTAGGCAGACATTTAAAAGTCACTTCGACATGCTTTGCTAGCAATGCTTTCCTAAATGATTTGGTTGTCTGGACCTGTGTGGATCAGAACTGCAAGATCGGGGATTTAGCGTGAGTAAAGCACAACCCACCCATGAGAATTCCTCCTCCGGGTCCTGCTGTCCCTGAAAGCGTCCATCACTGTCACTCCACACAGAGAGATGTTGCTGTCTGCATGTTTCATGCCTGGGCATCCCCCTGGGACTTGCTGGGGCAGAAAGTTGAAGCAGACCCAGGGCTGAGGGTGCAGGTTCAAGTAAGAAAACAGTAACCCTGCTGCTCTGAGCTGTGCTTTGAGATTAGAGCAAATCCCCACTGAGAAAGCAACTCATCCTGCGTATCTCACATTCACTGGTGAGCAACCACGACTGGTCCCTGTGTGGATGTGGAACATGAGACGGTCTGTTCCCTGAAGAACTACAGGCTGGAGAGGTGAGACAAAGGGTCAGGGTGTGAAACCCACTACTCTAGCAGGGACCTCACGGCCCCCCAGCTCCTTTCCACCACCATGCTGCTTTTGCTGTGTTAAGCCAGCTCGATGCACACACTTATTCCCCAGGCTGGTTCTGTACTGGGAGCTGATGGTCCTACCCTTCCTCATCCATATCTGCTCAATGACCATCTCATTTCTGTGCACCCCAGACGGAGATCTCACACCAGGAAGGTTGGACTCAGCCAGCCCTGGTTGTGAGTTGCGGATCAGAGTGGCTCAGGAGGATGTTTCTGGTCAGGCACCACTGCTGTGGGAGGAGGGGTAAGGGAAACCCAAGCAGGAGTGAAAAGGGTGCTGGTTTGGCTCAGAGGAAATCCTTCTTGTCCCATCACTGGGAGGGGAGAATGAAAGGATCACGGCCAGGCCTCACCTGGGATCACATTTAGTGCTGGGTTGATTTAGTTTCTGTTTCTTGGCAGCCCCAAGAAGTTTTCCCTTTGGGGATGAAGGCACCAGGCCAGTCACCAGCCGGGATGAGCAAAAGAAAAGCCTGTCAGATGGGTTCCCAAATTAGATGGACAATGAACGCTGGGTCTGCTCCAGCTGAGCACAAAGGGACGGATGGAACAAGGGGCCCTCAGGAAGGCAACAAGTTGCTGATCTGAGGCTTGGTTAAGGACAGACAGGGCTCGAGCCAGAGATACCTTGAAAGCATGGTCAGACCCACAGGCAGAGCAAATCCACTGAGGTTTTATTTACATGTGGTGATTCACTTCTCCTGCAGTGCTGCCTGCATGTTTCCAAGCCCAGATTCCCTTGGCACAAGGACACGTGAGACAGCATCGTCCCCTGTGGTGAGTGGAGGAAGACCTCAGATGCAAGACTGCCTGTCTGCTGCCTTGCTACCCCGTGCCTCAGTTTCCCCATTGAGCAACAGACAGAGGTGGGACATTCAGATCAGAAAGGGGATCCTTGTGAAGCTCCCCCACTGTTCACAAGCCTCAAGCCGCTCAATCCAAATGAGGGAAGGAAAGGTTGCTGCTGACGTTGGGGGAAGGGCATTAATCAGCAGGAGATGACAACAGGAGTCCAGGCTTTTGTTAATTAGAGGGGATGAGCAGATTCAGGGAGCGTCTCCAGCACTGCGCTGGGGAGCGTGTTTCTGCAGTCCCATTGTCGTGCTCCCTGGAGACATGGGGAGTTTGTAAGGTACTGCTTCAAACCACAGCAGCCAGCAGAACCGTGCCAGGTAACATGTGACACAAGACCATCCCTTGGGGAGAAGCTGCAGGGCTGCCAGGAAGATAAACGTGTCTGGCACTGCACAAACCCAGCTATTACCGTGTCAGGTGCTGGGTCTGGGTTCGGCCAAAGGCATCTGGGAGGCAGAGCTGGACACCAAGCCTTTCACTGGATGTTTTCAGAAGGGGCACCCCAGAAACACAGACCACCCTCTACCACCCATCATTTGTGCCGGAGAGCTTGCCTTCATGGTGGATTTAGTGCAGGCTATGAATATCTGCAGAGGAATTCAAGTTATTTAGTAAGGCAGGATGAAGCCCAGTGCCTGCAAACACGGGCTGCTCCCACAGACCAATTTAGAGCAGAATTAAGGCGGAAGGGGAATTAGTTGTTGGCACAGCTGATCTGTGGTCTGTGGCCACTGTATTGCTTCAGGCTCTTATTCCATCCAAATGCTTTGGATGGATCTAACCCAGCCTGGTCGTGTAGTGTACTATGAGCTTGGTACTGACACTGTGGGATAAAATTAGCCAGCTTGTCCTGTGCAGATCAGGCTAAATGGTTCCTTCTGGCTTGTAAAAGAACCGTGTGCGTGTGTGTATATATATATAGCCACTGGCATAATGAGACCCTAGTTTCAGTCCTGACCTTTGTTTGGAGACAGCTATTTTACAAATAAGAAACCTACAGTATTAATCCCGGGCTTAGCAGGAATAGATCTTTAGGGAAATATTTGGATAAGGATCTTTCTTCCCCCTTTTGGCTTAGATGATGTGCCTGGGTACCAAACATAGCCATCTTCTCAGGAGATCCAGTCCGGGTTTAGCTATGTAGAGGGGTGTCATCCTCCAGCACTGCAGTGCTGAGAACAGACTGGAGAAAAGAAAAGGAGGCCCTTTGCTGGGCAGAGCATCAATCAACAGAGCCGGGTGCCACTACGGCTTTGGAGGTGTTTGTGTACCACATCTGTATTGGGGGTTCCATTAAAGCTTTTCTAATTGGTCTTCTGGAAGATGAAACGCCTACAGTGACACTTGGCAAGTGCCGCCTTCAGCCTGCTCACACAGGACTGAAACAGCTCGTTAAGTCATCTGCAATCAGTGCCGAGGCCCTAAAGCTTGGAATACTTGATCCGCTGCCATGCAGCACTTCTCTCATGTGAAGAGAAGCAAGAACAGTCAGGCACCTCTTCCCCATTTTCTTTCCCTGCTAAATGAGCCCTTTCATTTTTTCTTTAATTCATTTTTTTAATCTGTTCCCTTAGAAACAGCCAGCTTAGCCCTTTCACCCCGCTCCCCTCCCTGTGCTGCACAGCACTGCCATTCCCTGCTGCTCCCTCGCCCTGCTCCCATCAAACCACTGAGGCAGAGACTCACACAGCCCTTCAGTAACATGCCTGGAGAGAACAGAGAGGATCTTTACAGGGGATGCGCTGTGGCAAGGGAGGTGACACATGAACCTCCATGCTGCGACCTCAGTTGACGGTGATGCAAGATGGGGTTGTTCCTCTGTGTTTGGACCCCCGCCTGTCCTCCTGCATGAGCTGTCAGGCTTTAAAGGCTGCAAAACCCCCAGTTCAGCTTCTCAGCACGCAAAGAAAATGTTACCCTCAGCCTCTTTCCGGCTCCAGAGCGACATCACGGTTTCACTAGGGCGTTGCATGATGAAATGAACTCACGCTGGTGGCTGGAAGCGCATCAGTTCTTACTGTCAGGCCCAGCAGCTTCACACCCACTTATTTCACAGGGCTGAAGGGATGGGTAGGGACATGAACCTCGCAAACACCCTATTTTCTGCGCTGGAAAAGTTCACACCATCTACAGAGATACGTGAACCTGGGAGAAGGTTCAGAGCACATCATGGAAGTTCAGCCTGGGGCTGGGCTGGGCCAGTTCTGCCTGAACTCGTCTCTCACAAGCAGCCAGGAACATGGCAGATAACTGCTATGGGAATTCATGGGATTTGCTTTGTCAGACCAGGGTTCTTCCTGGTGATGGCTGGCACCAGCTTGCAGCTGAGAGGGTCCAAGAAATCCCACTGCACACTAATCGGGGATAACTTGATCCTGTTACGGGGTGTGAATTTAAATCACAATGCATGAAAATATATCGTCCTGCACAATTTTTGTTTGCTTCTTTTGGTTTTTTGGGTGTTTTTTTGAAGTGAAAATGTCTTTACTAAAGCTCTAGGTCTTCTCCTCCACAGGAATGTCACATACCACTTTGGTCTTGTGAAGTTTTTGCTAGGCTCAGGAAAATGCTCAGGCAAAGGCAGCTGCAGCCTTGCTGTAAGGACAGCCTTGCATTTGGTACCTGGCCTTGCGGATGCCTTTGTGTGCTGCAGGATGCTTGGATTTACAAAGGTTAGGAACCTGGAAACCTTTTCATTCTCACCACCACTGAGGTTGCTGCTCCTGAAATACATTAAGACTCCTGCTCTCCACAGAAACTGCCCAAATGTTGCTTTCCCAGTTTGTTCACACTGGGAACAAAAGTGCACAATGGGACATGTTCTGTGTGAGTTAACATCCAGTGGATTTGATTGCCTGGAGGACATCTCTGCAGCAACCGGATGGTCAAACTCGTATCTCTTTGTAGTTCTTATCCAATGTGGAAAAACGTATGAGGTGAATTTCAGGGGGCTTTGGCTTCCTGTCATCCCATAAATACTCTGGAGAAAGCACCTTCGAGGGTTTGTGGGAAAGGAAGTGCCTGTTGAGATGGCTTTCTTCCTGCCAGGCTGCTATGATCCCATTGGCTTTGTCTGTCAGGATGGTCATGTGGCAAGTCTTGGTGAACTCATAGACTTTCTTGACCAGCCCTCCAAACACACCTCCTCCATAGTAGAAGTCTCCCTCTCCATCAGGGATGTAGGCGGCTGAATTGCTCCTCCTCTCATAAGGGAACTGGCTTCGAGGGACATTGAAATAGCCAGGGTGTATGGCTGCTACTGTATCACCCAGGGTCTCAGGCCCCCAGGTGTTGTAGAACACCATGTCAATGTCCAGGCAGAAGAGGTAGTCCACCTCCTGATGGCTCCTCTCTGCTATGTGCTTGTTTATGGCTTCCATCCTACGCATGGAGATCTCTTGCCAGCTGGAGTATTTCTTGATGGGAACAATGACAACCCTTCGCCCAGGGTTTAGCTGGACATTGGGAATTGTCTCAGGGTTGTCAGTGAAGATATAATAGTTCACCTGGTAGCCCTTCATGAAATGTTTCTCTGCTGACTCCAAGAAGCGGCCCACAAACCTGGTGTACCTGTGCAGACACAACACGTGAACAGCACAGCAGAGACAAGGGGACACTTGCTGGGTTTTGAAGGGTACTTTAATGAGTGAAAGACGACAAGGCTTGAAGAGTGTTGACTAGCTATTGCTGCAAGGATGCATGCACTACACACACAACAGATGAAGCAGGCTGGAGGACAAGGAACAAGTGGGTTATCTCTGCTTTGACCAACAAACCACCTATCTCCAGCCCTACTTCCCAAGGCATATGCTAGTTCTGCAAAAACACTGACCATGCTTCAGGTACCTTGGGTGCTGAGCCTGTTGTCTTGTATGGTTATCAACACAATACACAGGCTACTGTTTACTAAGTTTACTAACTTTGTAGTTACTTAGTAGTGTAGTAAACTTTACTGAGTTTACTACAGACTGGGACAGATTGGGCAAGAAAAGCCCAAACGATCTTTCCACAGAGGAAGTACATCAACCCAAGAACCGCGCTAACCGAGGGAGTCACTTACTTTCCAACAGCAAAGGCTGTCACCCCTATGGTAACATTCAGGGGCCTGTAGGCACTGTCTAGGATGTCCGAATTGAAGGTTCCTTCCCAGACGATGGGGGCCAGCCATGGTGTGACAGTCAGCACATCCTGACGCCTGAAGGACAGGAACGGGAACGTCGTTAGTGGTTCCTTTTGGTTTCAAGGCCCATAAATGGGAAAGAAACGCTAAAAAGGCAGTTTGCAGGACGTGTCTATCAGTGTCAACTCATTGTGGATGGTATTACGTTCAGATCTTTTTCCCTGCCCTTCGATTTAAGTTTGCCAAGCACAGACAGGGGTGAAATTAAGCACAGTTTAATGAATTGCCAAAACCCCGAGGATCTGCTGAAATCTCATTTAAGCTCATAGGGCTTTTCTGCTGAGGAGAGTTTAATGGCCACTGAACTCACAGAGGGAGACACTACGTGTGCTCGCTACCCATCCAATGCAGATTGCTACACACAGATTAGAGAACAAGGAATAATATGAAAATTACTATACAAATATACCCCACCGCTGAGCTATTAAAACACAGCTTGTGTCAGGACACTCCCCCCCCCCCCAATATTTATATATAGCTTTAACACACTCAGAATTTAAAATTCTTTACATGAGTCAGCATTCAAATGCATAACAAAGTTATAGAAACTCCTTAATCTCCTGTGTGGGAAGTGAAAATATTGGATCTACAGCAGCAGAGTCTGCTTGGTGATGCTATTTCAACTTCTTTGTTTTCAAGGTTTTGTTCTTACAGTTTTGAGTTTAAAACAAGATGTCATTTATGATGTGTGATTTGTTTTATGACTTATGATTAAGATGTGTGATTTACCCCACATTCACCACAGACCAGGATCTGTAGCACTAATGAAATTCGTCACAGGGAGAGCAGAGCCATGCTGGGGGGCTGATGCTGTCTCCCATCTGACAGGCTCCCAAGGCAAGAACAGCACAAGAAACAAACCAGGGGACCACCGGGGAGCAGGTTAGTGGCTTTCAACCCACATCTAATACTTTCAGTCTGAGTGGATACAAGAATAACGTCTCCACTCCCTCCTGTATAATAGGTACGACTGAAAGATGGAATTATACAGGAGGAAGAATTTGGTTTGTAGAAAACGTACTGACAGAGCTGTTCTCTTTCTGGGTTAATTACCTGGGTTTGGAGGAGGAGGAGGAGAAGGAAACCTGAAAGGTTGTTGCTCTCAGCAAGGCTTTTAGATTTTGTTTGGAAGACCTGCACTGGGGTTCCTGGTGACTCATTTCCCTGGCATGTCCTCTCCTAGTGACCTCCTTTCAGGAGACACTAACAGCTACGTGGCTCTCTCTTCCTTTAGTCCAGAATCTGATTTCACATATTAAATTATTCCAATAAGGAAAAGAGAAACATTTGGGCTCAGCACATCCTGTTGAAATAGCAGGGGGAGGGGGCAGGTATGTACCAATGGGGTGTGTTTATTAACCTGCAAAAGAACAGTGGCGGTTGAAGGTGAACTGCTGGAGATAAGAGTCAGGTCACAGGAGTTGGGCTGAAGGAGCCTGCTTTTACAAGGAAGGAGTGTTTCCTAAGTCCCTTTGTAGCTGCTGCCTGCAGCCTTCCTCATCCACTGAAACTCTCTGGCAGATGTGTCTGTGCGGTGGCTGTAAGATCCATCAGGTTAGCTGAAGCCTTGCTGAGGGTTATACAAGGCACCAGCTTGATTTTGCCCTGAGATGGACTGAAAGCTCTGCCACAGCCCTGTACAGCGACAGCACAGATCCAGAGGACATTTTTCTCCAGCTATTCCCCATCTCCCATTTCAAAAGGAGCCCCTGGCAGCAACCATGCAGACAGGCTGTGTCTGCTCATGTATTCCTTGGCAATTTACAGTAGGTATGTTAGCAAAAATACAGTGACCAAGCTCAATCTCATGGCAGCACAGAGCTGTAGTCATACACCTATGGTTGGGCTTCTCTTGGAACAGGGTTCAGCATGCACCAGGACTTTGAAACCATGAGTGCCACCTAAATCACGGTCAGCAGAACCAAAGTGCAAACAAAGTTACTTACTTTGGAGCCAGCACTCTTGGCTGCTGATAAAATAATCTGTAAGAAGGAAGAAATATCTACTTAATAATACATGAACATGCCTGGAAAAGGGGAACAGCAGTTTAAAGGTCAGGAAATAAAAAGCCCATACTTACTGGGGGAAAAGGTGGATGAGCTTCTCTTCCGTGTATTGGAGTTTCTTGGAGCTGTATGATGGGGGGTGGGAAAAGGAAGGGATTGTAATGCTTTTCCTAAAACAAGCACCAGGTTCAGCTTCAGAACCTGCTGTCATACCAACAGTGGTCCAGGTCGTTGCTGCTGTGGCTGTGCAGGCTGCTCTGCCTGCTACAGAGAGATGCTGCCTGCATGGGCCTCCCTGTCAGGTGGGTGACACGTTTGAAACCGAGCATGCAACAGAGACACAGAGATGCTGCAGCTCGCTGAGTCTAGTAAAGTCAGGTTGGAGTTTAGGGGTCACAGGGGAAGCACATGCATGTGGGGCACGGCCAGTCCTGGTCACCTACATGCTCTGTTCCCTACACCACTGTTCCTGCCCACCTCAACTACTTCAAATGTATCGCGCTTCAAACAGCAGTCAGAGAGATAAGTGCCTTACTAGATGCAATGTTATTTAATGGCTCAAAACAATCAGAAATGCCTCCAGAAGAGATCACCTATCTGCATTTTTTGGACAAAAGATGGCAAGAACCGTGGCTTGTCATGTTACTGCTATGGTGCAACATGGCAGCGAAGTCACTTTAGGGCACGTACCCTGCTCCTCCACAGTGTAAATTCCTCTTACACACCTTGAGATAGCTTTAGGATCGATTCTAGGTCAGTTCACTGTACAACTGTTTGAACCGTAAGGTTTCTGGAGAAGCATCTGAGGGATATGGTTAAGCATAGGACAGGAACATTTGGACTCGATGATCTTAAAAGTCTTTTCCAAACTTTAATTCTGTGATTCTGTGATCTCCCCTTTCATTTTGTTCTAGCTCTGCCAGGACTCTATACATGACCATTTCTTTCACCTCTCTGACTTTAAATTTCACCACGTACCAAGCTGGGATACTTAACCCACATCTCAAAGCACAGCGAGATCCTGGGTGTACCTGTGCACGTGTGTGATTACACCCTGATAACCAACCCAGTATTAACCTGTTAGTCACGGTCTCCGTGTCCCACAACAAACCAGATGCCATACAAACACAGAGCTGTCACAAAGGGCAAGCAGACTAAAGCAGAAAAGGTTGTGTTATTACCGTTTTGTTTTAAGAGACTGACTAATTACACGTTCATCATTGCATAAAATAAAGAACAAGCATTGACTTGATAATAGCTACTTGTACCAGCAGTGAAGAACAGCTGCTGTGACAGGGATCTGTTACTAACGACATACAAATTGGGATACTTGCAAGATTTCCGGGCAGGGAAGGTAATAAGGGAGGTAGTGCACTTTTCCATTCCCAACTGCAAGCCTGTGACAGCAAAGAAACATTTTAAGACAGAAAATATTGAAAGATATTATCCTAGGATTTTCCAAGGTCTTCTGAGGATGCAGCACAGACTGTGAGAAGTAACTCCAGCTAACTGCTTGTCTACTTTACTAATTAGCGTTGGATGCAGGGTATTCACATTCTAATGTGATATACTGCTCTTAAGGCATGAATGGGAAGCTTGGGGAAAAATGAGTTCCAGAAGCATCCAGCTTGTAACATCAGGTAGTGTTATTTACGTCAAGTGGTGTACAAAAGGTAAATGGAGATGCATAAAGCAATGCTCAAAATGGATAAATACTTCCTGGAACGTGAACTGCTGTGTGTGCATCCTCCAATTTATGTAGCCGATAAATAGGCTGCCTGGGCTTTCTTCTCCTTTCAGTTTTGACCAAAACCTATGTAGATTTTTTTTATACAGAACACTTAAGCACTGGGGAAATGCAGCCACCCATAATAGGAAATAAGAGCAGATTGCAACACCAGAAGTACAGTATAATTAAGAATAATTTAATAATGAATAACATAATAGAAATTCCTGATCCCAGATTCCTTTCAAAGGACGTTTGAGTTGGCTCAAGAGCAGCTGCACGGCACACTCGGCGTGCTCAAGGCTACTAGAGTGACGTGGGACTGCTTGAAGGGACAGATCATCACCTCCTTAAAGACCCAGACTGAAACATAACTGGAATATTCTGTACCTGAATGTTTGTTTGGGAGTCAGATAGGGTGTTAGCAGCCTAGTTTAGACATAATTGGTCTTTTTTCCTCTGTCCCTTCAGAGGCTTCTCCCAGCTACTGGAGTTACTGTAACAGAACAGGAGCTGCTGTTCTCCCAGCTCTAACAGGGACTTTCCATAAAATGCCCTGCCTCTATTTTTTGCTATTATGCTTTGCACCAGCCCGGGGATGGTTTAAGCATGACCAAGCTTATGCTTTAAGTATGACCAAGCAAAGCTTACCAGATAACCAAGGCAGTAACGAACAGGCAGACAAGAGATCCCAACAGTCTCCTGGAAATCATGCCTTCTCACACCCAGCAGCTTTCAATCTGCAAGGCACAAAAAAGCAGGTGGAAGTGGCTGTAAATATCTCACTGGGAGAGAAACTGATTTTTTTTTTTCCTAGGAAAATGAAGTTCTCTAAGCAGTTGCATTTTCATTTGCCTTCTCTGCAGTGGGGATCGCTGAAGGAGCTGGGCTGTAAAAGCCAGGTCACTGAGGCAGTTCCCCTAAACCGCTCGAGAAACCTCCCCACTTCAGTGAGATGTAGTCACAGCAGTGCATGGGGAGCCTTTCTGATACACATCTTGTTCCTGTAGATTCCGTTTCTTCATCTAAAGCACACCCCCCTCTGCAATTTAATAAACTCACCCAAAGCGATGCCATCGGGTTACCCACAGATCTGATCCAGTTACCACTTGAGCTGATAAACTCCATCTTTCAGAGGAGATTAACTGCCAGAGGCAGCTCCTCCCAAAGGCACAGGCAGCAGAAAGGCAAACCGTGGTCCAGTACAGGGAGAGGAATGTCTCACAACAATAAAAACACATATTGTGGCACGATATTCCTCTCAAGTCAGATTTCTCCCCTTTTAAGAGCCATTAAAATCCACTTCCCCTGGCTCAGCTGTCCAGCCACAAAAGCTCAACCTGATCCCTGTTCTGCTCGCAGGGAATAAAGGTTCCCCCAGCGCAAGCCACAGGACCCAGGGCAAACACAGAGCCTTTCTGTGGGGCCTCAGAAGGGGCTCGTTACAAGCATGGTAATCATTACAGTTCGTTATTACCTGGAGTGGACACAGAACTCCAGCTCTGCAGGCGAGTCTCTTGCTTGCTGGTGCTTCACTTCCTCCTCCTCAGCATCCTCTGTGCCTGCCCAACGCTCTCATCTGCGGAGCCAGCTTGCCAGGCTGCTGCTGCAGGACTGTCACGAAGCCTGGGGTTAGATGGAAGCACTTGCCAGCATGTGACTGGAGCACGGAAGGGGGAGGAAAAGGCTGTTTGTCAAACTCCTATTTATAGGCAGCCAGCAACACTGATGTTAGTGGGAGGAACCAGCAGCCCGGGTGCTTCTTTTTGGGAGGCTGAAGTAAGCATGACACAGATCTTTTCTGTCCTGGCCCTTGCCAAGGCGTGCAGCAGCACTGATGGGTCTGGAAAGTCAATGACAATGTTCCCACTTCGATGTCTTTGGCTATAAAAGGAGAGGTAGCAGGAAGTTCTTCATTTGCTTTATTGTGTCATACAGAAGTCTGCTGTGTTGCTTCTTCCTCACTCTCCTGTCAATTAATCTCATCAGCTTTCACCATGAAGCATCACAAAATCCCACTTAAAGAAAACTTAAAAATATGTATCTATATATCTCAAAATTTATAGCAAAATACATATCTCAAGGCCTTCCACCACTTATAGCCTTCATGAATTCATGCCAAGTAGTTCTGGATTCCTGCCTAGAAGTGCTGCAGATCCACAAACGTAGAAGGATTTGCAACCCACCTTTCCCCTCTGGCTGCTGTTCTGTGCTTTGACCAGTTTTATCCAATTCCTGTGCTAAAATTTGTCCAATTTCTGTACTGAGAGCTGCTGCACCAACACCAGGATTCAAACTCTCTCTGACCAGCCCATTCTCATGAAGGACAGTGCCAAACCCAACCCAAATCTACTGAGTCCCCACCAGTACTAGGTGAAGCAGGATGACCCCACAAAACTGAGAGGCTGGGGCAGCTCCTACATCCTATGTGATGCTCACCTTGCAGAAGCTTAGTGCTAAGTGATGACACTCAGCCTGTGTGCACCAAACTGTTTTCCATGGTACCTCTCCTGTCGTGGTTGTGACATATAAAGCCTTGTGTTTGACTTTAAAGAATCATACTCTGTTTCCAGGCTATTTATTTTTCAAAAAAATAAAATCCTGTTTTCTGTGGTGCTTGCAGCCCCTCCCAGCTTGATACCACTTTCCAGTCTCATAAACATTCCTATGTATGCAAACAAAAGGCAGTGTCACTTTGCAGGTTATCTCCTGGGGAATCCCACTCCCTGCACCTCCCTGCGCTTACCACTGCAGAGAACTTGGGTGATGGGCAAGGACAGAGGATAACGTTCAGAAATGAAAGTAACAGTTATCTTCAAATAGAATAGTAAAATTAAATAATAATAATAATAAAAATCAGCAAGAGGACATTATGTTCTCATTATTTTTGTGCTGTTTCAGGTGTTATAATGGACATAGTATATTCCATGTGTCTTTGCAGAGTAAATATCTGATCCCTTGGGAAAAGTGGTGCACATATTTTGAAATATTGCATCTTTAGGAGCACAGCTAATGGATTTTTCCCTTTGCTTTAGTTTCTCTGGTACAAATCTGCATCCCGGCATGTGCAACCTTCTCAATGACATTCACTGTATTTGTCCTCAGCTGATTTACAGTTCTAGGGTACACAATGAATGCTGACAGAAATGAAGTAGATGGAGTAGCAGTTAGCAACAAACTCTCTGAACAAACAGAAAAACAGCTAAAGAATTTTTAGTAGTTACTCTGGTTCCTCAAAGTTGTTCCAAGAGGTTGGGGTTTTTTTTTTTAAATCAGTGTGGTTGAAAGTAGCTGTGTTACTCCTGAATTAAGTGCTTGACCTCCCAGAACAAAGCAGTACTTTATCTTCAAGCCCTGCCTTGGAAAGTGTTCTGGATTGCAGATAAATAGGCCACTCACTCATAGGCCACTCTGTGGAAAATATTCTCTACAGATCAGCTATTGCAGAGTTCTAAAGCTGTATTTCTGAGCTGTGAGCAGAGTGTCACTCAGACTGGGAAGGACAAGTGGGTCTCTGGGAGGGCTGCAGCTCTGCTGAAGGAGAAGCGTCTTCACTGGACCCCGTTCTTCAGCAGGCTGCCTTCAGCTCTTGCAGCTTCAGGCTGCCCAGGACACAGACATCTGCACTCACACCTGTGTCTTGAACATGAACTTGAGTGCAAACCCAGTGCTCGGGCGTCCTGCTGTACAGATTCTCGCATTACAGCGAGCACGGTGATGAGGTAACTTTCCTGTGGCTGAGATCCGACTCAGAAGCACTGCCCAGAGTCTGCAATGGCCTTTGCAGCACATTCATCAGATTTTATTATTTCAGAAGGTTAAAAATAACTCCTTCCACCACTGCACTTGTTAAGGGCAACAGCAATTCAAAGAAAAAAAAAAAGAATTAAAAAGAGAAAAATTCTGTTGGGACTAAAACTGGACATCACTGACATTAGTGCAACCTTCTCTGTTTGCACCAACAACCATCAGAAGGACACCTCATCTCATGTGTAGAGTTTCTTAATCTTCTGGATGGATCGTTTCCACCACGCCTCCCAACGCTGAGCACACAGTAGCTGTGCTGCACTGTCTTCCTTGATCCAGGCAAACTGCTGCTCGAGTTTACATCTGTATTTCTGCACAAACAACACAAACAACAACAATAAAGCCCCAAATTCATAGTGAGGAAATAGCATTTTACTTTGCCTGGTCCATGGTGTCAGAAAATTGTACACAGGCTATTTATTTTCTGCCTTGAACAGTGGAGAAGCAGGAACAGGGAATTATTCACAGCCTTCCTTTTAAAGACTTCTGAAGCTAAATTAGCAGCAATGCATTTATACCAAAATTTAGGTAAGATCTTCATCTCACTTCTATCAGCCCCTAGGAATAAAGGGCTGCCTGCTCTAGAGAAGAGAGAGGAAGGCACACATCTCAAACCCAGAACACACTCCGGCTTTTGCTGGTACTTTCTGTGTCATGAGTATGAACTGGACTATTACAAAGCTGCCAAAAAAGGTGTTTCACCTAAACAGAACCTCATAGACTACAATGAAAAACTCAAGGCACCTTTATTAAATAACCCATGCTCCAAAATATCAAATACTGTATTTATCATGCAATGTATGCTCAGGGAAATAATTCTGCAGTGTTTACTGTATGACACCTTCACTTCAAAACCCTACTGTAACCAGCTGCTGATCTACCATAACTGGCTACATAAAGCTTGGGCAAATACATAGTTCTGATAGCATTTGGCATTGTTGACAGTGTATTTTCCATTTTTCTATGAAAAATACCTATTTTTTTAAGTTAATTCAGTTCATTGGGAACATGGTTACTTCCAGGGTAGATGCATAAGCACTGACCATTTATTTCCAAATGATTTACCATAAGAATATTCTCCTAATTGCTGAACACTGCTGTGTCACAAGCTATCAGCCTCAGAGTTCTCTGGAACACATTTGTTCTTGTAGTAGGTTTAGTGAAGAGTGATTGTTTTATGGTGGAAACAATGACAGTTTGGGATGTAGGATAGGTATGAAGTATCTTACAGCCCTTCAATTTTTAGGGAAAAAGGAGCCTTTGGGATCTTAGGCTGGAGCTGTAGGCTTCTGAAAGGAAGAGGAGTGAAATACAAGCTGTGTGGAAGTGACATTGTCCCAGTAACTACGTTTTGAATTGTGAAATGCATGAAGTGTCCTGTTTCTGACACTATCCATCCATGCTTCTCTGCTGAAACAACTCCCCAAACCAACTCAGACTGCTTTTCACACCAGCATGAAGGAATGAACACAAGAGGGGACTTCTACACACGCTTAACATGGCTTTAAGATCCAGAACCACTGTGCATATTAAAAACTTAGCTACAATTTTTCTTCTTCAAGAATTAAATCCACATCAGTTGAGCCCCACTCACAGTCCTTTCCCACAGACCAACCTTATATACAGCATCTCTGGCTTCTACTGCTGCCATGTGGCCCCATGTAGTCTTCGCTGTCGTGACTGATGCAGTTTCTCTGCAGAGAATATAGCCTGAACCGTCTGTCAGAGCAGTCACAGGTATTCCTGGCCAAGTCCTTTAAAAACAACAAATGAAAAATGAACCAACCAAAGAAGCAAGCCATGTGAGAGAGAACGTTAGAAAAGAGAGCAGATTATACCAATTCATGTTACTTAAAGTGCCAAAGAGTAAATGTTTTTTTAATCTCCACAAAAAGGTGAGCCTAAAAACTACCTTCTTTAGTATGAGTCCCTTTCCTTTTAAAACTTTAGGATCTCTGCAGAGGAAATAGGATTCATGTCTCCTGAGTGAAAATACACGGTGTATCCGTGTTGACAAACAGTGGCTAGCAAAGCAGCAGAGCAATAATACTGAAACTGTGCTGCTTTACAACCCAACACATACTCACTTTGATTTACTTGGATCCATTGCTGTTCTGTCTTTAAGATCACTACCCACCCAAACTGCCCCATAGCTATTTAAAGGACATCACTAACCATGAACATAGCGTTCAGCAGGTTCAACAAGGCAGCAAAACCACCTTTGAGGACAGTGTCTGATACCAGTTTAGAGAAGAGAAACTCCAATGTTCTGTATCTTCAAATATTACCTGCTCCCATGGTCAATTAACTGTTTAACCTCAGAGGTTTCTAGAGGAGGTCCAGCTTGTTTACGACCGGGTGAAGTGGATGCCTTCTCTCTCGGTGTTTCAGTTTCTGGGAGATAACAGAAGAGAAGACTTGGCAGCAGCAAAACAAGGGCAGGAATACCACAGTTTTGAATTAAATACATGCAGCAAAATGCTCTCCACTTTCAAGAAATACCTTTGCATGCTTGATCATGGAAATCTTTCCATTTAAAGTACTATAGGATATAAAAGTCTCCTCTTCCCAGGGAAAGTCTGCCGCAATCTTTGAGGAGGAAGCGGAGACCTGAACAAGCAATCTCTTCTTTACTTACTTGCTACTTGTATGTCAGCAATAGTGATATTTTCATCTAATTCCAGAAGTAGCTTTTCAGTGAAGGCAGCTAGTGCAGAAACAAAGTTCTGAGCACACTCGGTGGCACAGTCCTGTTGGGACATCAGAGATGAGTGAGAGGAAATCCTTTGATAATTCCATCTCCCCTCCATTTAGTTTAGCTCCAAAAGAACACCACAAGTATCAAAGCTTGGTGTTTTACAACTGTAAATAACAGACAGAAGGCTCTAGGTTGTACATAAAGGGTCTAAAATGCCTCTCCACAGTATTCTCAGCCTAAGGTGAAGGACAAAAAGTTGCAGAGTTCTGTGTGTAGTTCCCTGGTAGTTAAATATTTGTGGTAAGCATCTAAACCTGATAGAGCCAGTGAGCTGTGAATGAAGCCTTCTACCCAAAGCAAAGGCCACTCTGGAATCTGGATATGTTGGGTGGAAGCACTTGGGCCAGGTATTACTGTAAAACAAGGCGGGGGTGTGTGTGTCTGTGTGTGTGCAGCACTAAGAGGAGAAAGAGACATTACCTCAGAGTTAAACAGATATACACCCTGCAGGCAATAAACAAAGAGTTTTATTGCTGGGAAACAGTCCTTCAATAACCCTTGAGAAAAGTGTTTTGATTCCTGAATGCCTCCTGTAAAATTCTGCTTATTCCAGTTCTTAAGCTTATGTAGAAAAATATCAACTATTTGCACTAATGAAATGCACACAGGAGTCACTTCGAGTCATCTGCTGTCTGCAGGCAATATAACTAACCAGATGATGTCACTGTTGCTCCCAATTTAGACTTAGATCCAATAACTACCCTTGATATAACTCATCTCTTCCTCGGTATGTTCTATGAATGAAGAATAAATCATATGTATTTACGCAGATGTTCATCTAATGCTGGTAATACATAAAAGTTAAAAGATGTATGAACAGGATTGCCCCAAACTGAAAACATTTCCCAGTTTACTTTTGGTGGGGAAGAAAAATGCATCCAAGATTGGTATCCTTTCCAAATGCAGCATCTAAGTTCATATTAAGCAATTTCCAGTTACCCGCAGCTTCTGTGTGTTGAGATGAATACCATCAGCTTGGTCTTTCTGCCTCTTCAATTCCTTCTGGCACAAAGTGTCCAGCTGAAGCGAGTTCGCCTGGTGCCCCAGAGAAGGATGTAATTGGCTCCTGTACAAAGCCTTTAATTAAATACAAAATTAATACCGTCAGTAAAGAAGGTGAAGTTGCAGCATAATAAGGAAGAAGTAAAGCCCACACATTTGATACAATAGTATTCAAAAAGACAAAGAAAACTTAGTGCATTCCTCAGCTTTTTTTCCCTGAATTTAAGTTAATACTCAGAGATACATCTCAAGACACTAACATTTTCTGTATGATCTCCACAATGATTCTGTTAGCAGCTTTGATGTTCCCAGACAAAATATACCTCCTTTATTGAAACACTGTGAATAATGATATTTCCTTATCTGCATGTCATAGTACCTACAAACGAGTGCACGTGTACAGTATGAGCTGTATAGCTACACCGTGATGTCACAGCCCTTAAGGAGTGGAGTGGGAGATGACAGGCTTATGAAGAGGCAGCCTTGTGCTGGAAGCAGTGAGAGGGGGCACTGAGTGCCGAGAAATGCAAAATTTCCAGTAGAATTACAGAAAGTTAAGACTTGGAAGGGACCTCGAAAGCTCATCTAGTTCAACTTCCCTGCCAGAGCAGGGTCACCCAGACTAAGTCACACAGGAAAGCATCCAGGTGGATTTGAGTGTCTCCAGAGGAGACTCCACAACCTCTCTGGGCAGTCTGTCCCAGGGCTCCATCACCCTCACAGTGAAAAAGTTCCTCCTTATATTCACATGGAACTTCCTCTGCTCCAGCTTGCACCCACTGCCCCTTGTCCTATCACTGGCCATCAGAGAGAAGAACCTGGCTCCATCCTCCTGACTACACAGGCCAACTGCAAACATAGCAGTTAAACCCATGGGTAGCTCAGCAGCAAGGGATGAACCAAACACATAGGCAAAGAGGAAATATTATAATTGTGATGCATTTAGCATTGCTTACAGGAGAAGCAATCCCAACATGCCCATGATCCCTACCTTTGCATTCTCCCAGCCTTCCAGCTCTTTATTGAAGCAGTGCCGAATCTGTGCAGTGGAAGAGCTGAGCTTCTGCTCGTGTTCTTTTAAAAGACTCTCAGCTGCCACCTGAGAGACACGCGGGAGTTCCTTCTCCAACAGCCTCACTTGGTTCTGAAATTCTTGTTAGGACAAATAGGGTGTTTCTGTCACTCACAAGTATTCATTGCAAGGAAAAAAACCCAGCTCACTTGGCCAAGTTGAATGTACGCTGCAAGGGTCAAACAGCCTGGCACTTTCTCTCACTGAGATCCTGCCATTGCCATTCCTTTTTCTAGGTCTGATGCACTGCAGAACATACACTTGCTAAAAGATGTGACCTTGTATAGGTCTTTCAGTTTAGTCAAGGGCCCTTCTACCACCCCTTTTCTAGCTGATAATACAAGGAAGAGCATATTGGCCTAATTTCCCAACTCCAGTTTTCAACTGGAGTTTTCCCACTGAGTGTGGTGGATCAAGACAGGCACATAATTCCTGATCACTGCAATTTCCAGTTCACATAACTGAAAAGTGACACACATGAGAAATGAGCAGCCTTAACTGGATGAATTTACCTGAAAGACAGGAATCGTAGTAATGATCTGTCTGTCTTTGGTATGACAACAGATTCTGCTTGAGTATTTCTGCACAACGTTCAAACGTCTCTGGCAGATCCCCAGGCATTGTGATTTGAAGCTTCTGGTCCTGGTAGAACTCCTTCAGGAGGTAAAGATAAAACAGGAGAGTCATTGATAGCACATTCAAACAAGTCACATATCGACATATAAGACAGTGGGGATACATAAGACTATCAACCACCCCTTTATTTGAGACTGATTTTCTCTCTCTGATTCTGAAATGCTTAGTTAGTATTAAGAAACCTGCAATTAAAAATACACTGTGACAAATACTATTTAAACATTAGAAGCTCTGGTGAAGAAAGGAGAAGTTTTGGATGGCCATCCAAGCATTGTAAAGAACCAAATTATTTAGCTGACACAAGAGTAGACCTATGAAAGCAAAAGTCAGTGAAGAACATGAGATTCTTACCTCAGCAAGGCAGAGCAAGCTCCTATTACCCGTCCAGAGAATATTCATGATGGCCCCCTTAAAAGTACTGAAAGCAAAAATTTAAAAGTTAAAAAGAGACAAATCACACTGTAAATATTTATCAGTTTTCAAATATTTTGTTCAGGTTTATTTTAATACATTTTTAGAGCATCCACGAACAAGCATTCAGAATGCCTAGAAGAAACAAGGACACTGGGGTATTGTAAAAGCTTGCTGGAGAACACCTCCCATCACATCATTGGGACAAAAAAGCCATCTCAGCCAACTTGCTGTGGAGGAAAACTTACCCTAAGAGCTTACCATGCATTTTAGATACAGCAAACAGATTTGAAGGTGTATACTGCTCTTTAAGGGAAGTACTTTAAAACATGTGGATGAAAATTCCCAAGCACTTAAACATCTTAGGCATTCATTTTATTAGTTTTGCTATTATAGTTTTCATAGAAATGTGATACTGAGCACAAGAAACTAAGTATAAAATTAATTGATCTTAGAGGTGAAATTAACTGTAAAGACTATTTTAACTTTCCAACCCATTTTTTGTAAATGGGCAGAGCAGACTCTGATGAGCCCCCCCCCATTCCATTTCAGACATTAAGCACAGTAACATGGGTGGCTTTTCCATTCACTATTCTTATTCCAGAAAAAGGAACCGATCTGTAAACACTTTGACCCAAAACTATCAAGGTTAAATACCTCAAAGCTCTACAGCTCACAATTAGAAATAAATAAATAAATACATAGACACATACATAGGGCTTTTTGCAGATTCACTCCTGTTTCTGCAAATACACGACTTACTTAGATTCAGGAGGCTCCTCTCCAAATACCCGCCACGTCTTGTCACTGAGAACTGATTTGGTGTCTTTCTTTTTCCTAGGGAGGTAAAATGTTAATTTGAAACTATCCACAAGTATTTTCCTTCTCTGATTGAGCTGGTCAGTTATATGATGGACATGAAACTGAAGAAAAACTGGGGGGAAAAATGTAACTCTAATATTACTTTTAGAGGAAAATTATTTTTTGATGGAAAAATACTCTCAGGATTCTCCCCTCAAAGACCCTTCAAAATACTTTCTGTTGCTTTCACTCTTACACTCATTTCATCACTAAGGTGAAGACATACTATTTAGACCCCAGACCTGAAAATTAAGCCATCGTGATTTAAGAGTGGGGTTAGTTCATGTTTCAGCAACTTCATGGTACAAAACAACAACAGCTGAAGGAGAAGAAGAAAAGTGTTTTTCTATCCAGAGTGGGAAAAAAAGAAGAATCAGTGCTGAGGAGAGAAACAGGGAAGGGATCCCAAATGGTAGGCACACATGGAAAGAAGGCTAACGCAAATCAGCATTAAGAGTCTGTCAAAGAATAGGCAGTGGGAAAAGTCTAGGTAAATATCTGCAGAGGAATATTATAAGTGGAATTTCTCTTTTCAGGGGTCTTACCTTCTTGTTTGCTTCTTTTTCTTACGAGATGATGTCTTGGTGGCCTGAGCTGCAGACTTCTGGGGACCTTTATTGGATAAATTTAAGTGAGAATTCTTTGATGTGGGAAGAATTACTTTATATTTAACAAGGAAAGATGAGTAACATTGAATAAATGTCATATGAAGTTTTTTTTTTATATGATTATATAGTTTGTGTTCTCATTTAGTTTCAACATTAAGGGGACAACTGTAGGAACAATCATTTCTGGCAGACAGAACTCAAGTGACCCAGCAGTGGCACTGGCAGTGAAGGTTGTGCTCTGGGGCACGAGTAATAGCAACGTCATAGAAAATACATAAGATGGGAGGAGATTTAAAACAACATTAAGGCAGGGAATAAGGAGGAATTAATAATTTTGGCTGTGATGGGGACTGAAGAATGTAGGAAACAGGGTATCTTCAAAAGTGGCTGGAGGGGTCAATCTCTGGGGAAAAGAGGTGTGGAAAGGGAGGGAGCAGTTGGGCTTAGCCTGCACTCCCCGTTGAGTGAATGAGAACACACTGTGCAAGGACAATCCCTGGTCCCTACGTGTTTTTGTGACTTCTATTTTTCACCTCTTTTTCCTTTTGCTATCAAAACCATGGGTATTCTTTATAAAATTATTATCTCATTCTGCAGCCTTCATTGGTTCAGGGTCCCAAATCATCCTTATTGCAAAGCAAAGCTATCCAAGGAAAAGGATGCACAGTTCTCTCAGAGCTTGTGTAGAAGCCACTGCTGTGGGACATGATAGACCTGCTCAGTGATACCCTAGGAACCTCAGCTTAAATTAAGGAGATATATTAAAAGAAATGCTGGCACACCTTGTCCTAATGAGCCTGAGCGATCCTTTCTCTCCTGATCTTCGCCCAAAGGTTTTTCAGATGGCTGAATTCTGGAACAAAAGAAGAGCTAAGTGGCTACTGAGTACCCTGCTGTTTTCCATTATATACTAAACTGCATTTTATGAAGAACTATGTAAGTTCTCTGTCACTTCGATGGGGTAAATGCAGTTAAATTTCTTAGATTAACATTTAACAGGTAGAATTACATTCACAGCTGACAGCCTAAATGTAAGTACTTTCACCAGAGTAAGAGTTTAAGTGGAATTCTGGAATTTCCACAAGGAAAACTGCATTAAAATGGTGATTTGCTAATCACACACTTGTCATACTGTTCATTTCACACTTTGTATTTTCATTCAACCATGTAGCACATAATCCATCACTTTCTAACTAAAATAAGGCTCTGGAAGGCTTATTTAATACCTAAAATTTATCATAGTGCTATAAACTAGATGTCACTCGTTACTCACAACGGGGTGTTTTTGGCTATTAGAAATCTTGGTCTTAAAAAGAAAGCAGTCTCAGCTGGACTGATTTTAAAGCAAGACCAATCAGAAATTATGTAGCAGTATTACCTGTGAACAAGATATTCACTACTTCTCTGTGTACAAAGGTAAACTACAAAGTAAGGATCGAGAAAAACCTTGATATGCTTCTGGAGCATTACTTTTAAAACCACTGTAGTGAAGCCCCTTGAAGTGTTACCATGAGCTTTATGAAGAGGTATATACAGCAAAGAAAATACAGATAAAGTCAAATGACAGAAACATACCTTTAGACAAACAAGTACTTACCCAAGTAAGTTTTTGATAAAGCTTATTGCTAAATCATCAAGTGCAGACTTTCCACTTCTGCTTGGATTCAACAAAGGGTATTTGGCAGGATCCATCCCCATCACCAACACCTTGTTCTCATCTCCAAGATGCTCTCCTTGGATGGCAAGCTCAATCGGACCTTGTAATGCAACATCTGTTGCAAGAGAGGTGCAGTCCTCCTGAAATGGAAGAAAAATGAAACCCTGTTGACTGTAGCAAGCAATTAGTGAAAGCATTACGTGTAATTACTGATTCCAAACATACACAACTTTGCTTCACAGGCTGAAAGAAAGTATTTTTTATAATTCCAATAGTAGAGTTGTTACAGCTACACAACTTGGAGACCACTTAGAAGTAGTTAAGACTAGATGCTCATCATTATCATAAGCAGTAAATAAGTATATACCCTTAAAAGAATGATTCATCATAGATTACAAAATAAAGACTGGCAATGAAGGTTGTGTTCTGGGGCACGAGTAATAGCAACATCATTGTAATGCAACATCTTCTTGGATTCTGCTTGGATTCAACAAAGGGTNACACATTTGATTTTTTAAATAAATGATTTAAGAAACTTTAAAATATGTATCTATGAGCAGTGCTACACTTTGGAAACAAACTCTTGTGAAGGACTAAGCAACTCATTGTGATGCTGCACATCTTTAACTCTTAGTGAACTTGGTGGTGACTGATTTACTCCACCTCTTAAGAAAGCTGATCTGATGTTACAATGTCTTGGACACAGATTCTGAAAAAACCTTTAAAACATATACAAAAAATTCACTCAAGATTGAATAAAACCCAGAGAAATTAAATGCTATCTTACGTTGTCAGGCAAGCTCGTTGCTTTTACCAGCAAGCAGTCGAGATACTGGCTCCTCTTTTTCAGTTCTTTCAACACTACTTTGGTAAAATCAAACAACTCTTCATAAGTCAAAGCCTGAAAAATGTGATAATACAGATGTTATTTATTAACCTAGCTATCTCAAGCTTTTTAAGTGGGCTGACTGTTGCATAAAACGTCAGTGGATTCTGTTCTGACACTATTTTATTTCCACATCTGTGGAAACAATGAGACTGTATAGAGGCTGAAGCTTTCATTAGACAAGAAGGAAAACAAACTTCAGTGTTAAAGTACTCTTCCCACCCCCCCAAAATGTGTATAAACCTAAGTCTGCCACAAAAAATGTTAGTCTGTACATTATGCAAATATAGACAATGTGCAAATTAATGCCAAGACAAATTAAATACAATTTTGTGCTGATTAGAACATACTTCTTTATCTGCAGCAGGATGAGCACAAGCATCTATCTTCTGATGGAGCTTCTTCAGATAAGAGTTTAATGTCACTGCCTGCAGATTGGAATTTTGTACCTGAAGCAAAACCAGATATCGGTGATGTCAAATCTCATTCAAGGGATATTCAGAAGCTCCACTTTACTTGCTGGTAAAATCAACCACTGGTACTCAAGAAGCTGAAAACAGTCATTCACAAAAATAACCTTTCACATCCTTTACCACACCACACCAAAACACCGGTCTGCTCAGATGTACACATTCAAAATGCTTCCAGGCCACAGTGTTCCAGCACAGCTGCAGCAACAGTAAAAGCATTGTCTTAAGCTGATAATGACAGAAAACAGGCTTTGAATTAATAAAAAAGTCAGACAATGTTTGTCCACTCTGAATTCAGCCAAAAAATCTCATCAATAGAATAAAAGAGAAATGATTACAATCACTCAAACAGAGTTCTGGTATCTCTGCTTGTACCTCTGACTTGATTTGCAGTCGTATGTGCCTCAAAATTTGTTGTATCTTCTCCATAAAAGCTCGATTCATGAAGAGGCCATGGAACTTTGTTTCAGACTGCTTGATAAGGCTGGTAGCCTTGAGGAATGCCAGAAACAAGAGATAAAATGTGAAAATTAACTCGTTCTAAAACTTTAACAGAACTCACCATTCTTGTTTATTCCCCCCCACCACGCAATTGCCACTCAAAACCGTCTTAACAGTCCCAAGCTGGGAGCAGACTGATTATAAATCACATCAAATGTGCCAACATAACACGTGAGTTGAAAGAATGAAACTCTGCACACCTGCTGCAAGCAGCTCGATTCCACTTGCACCAGAACTTCCTTGACTAAGCTTTCAAAAGCATCGATACGCTTATGTTCTTTCTCAAGACGCTTGCTGAAAGACTTCACCTCCTCAGGAGAAAAGTTACCTCCCTTCAAAAATGACCTGAAAGCAACCAGCAAAGTACAAGCAACAGGTTATGAATCTTCCTTTTCTCAAAGGACAATTTTAGCTAAGCAGCCCTTAAACAGATATCAGCACAAACGTGATGAAAACAGTACAATAATTATGAAATAATTTCTTTTAATAGCAAATTAGATTAATAATAAAATAAGCTTTAATTTTACTGTTCTGCCCATGCAACAAACACCAATGCCCAGAAATATGTAACTGTTTATAAACAACAGCCCAACAAATCTCTATACCTGCAAGCTTTGAGAAAATTCGTATTTGAATCCCTTAATTTTCCTAGACTTTCCTCCAGGCATTTCTGGTAACTCCTCAGGGAAGCCTGTGTCACTTCCAGATGATTATGTAGCTCCGAGTGCAGATTGTTGCTGAAAGAAATTAACCTAACAGCAAATAGAGACAAGGGAAAACAGGATTAAGAGACTGCTAGCTGTAAAGACCTGAACAAAGTCTGAGAACTCGAGAGTATTTATGATATAATATATATTATATTTATATATTATATAATGATACATTACAATATAAAATATATCATATATATATTTATAACATACAATATATTCTATATATTCAGTAAACTGGATGGGACCTAAAGAGATGAAACATTTTTTCTGCTTAAAGACTGCCAGCACTTCAAAAATGCATGAAAATTGTCATTCATTTCATACTCATTTTAGTTTCTTCAGGAAGAGGTAAAGAGAACAAAAATTCTCTGTATTTTATAGTTTCATGAAGCTGAAGAATAATGCCATATAAAATGCATTCAGAATGCAAAGCAGGAACATCTCAGACAGCAATCAGGAGTATTTAACTGTGAATTCACAGCCAGCAACACCTGTGGCTCACTCACTTCTCATTCATAGGAGCATTGAGGAGCACAGACTCCATGTCACAGATTCTTGAATTTAAATTTTTCCTGATGTTAATTTGGTGATCACAAAATTTGAGAAGTTCATCTCTTTCCTTTTTCAGAGCTTCCTCCACTGCTGCACAGTGGGACTCCAGACGCTCTTTGTGCTGCAACAGCTCTGCTGAAAAGACAAGCAGTTTTACAGTACAGTCATTATTCCCTGGTTACTCCAACTATCACTTCCTACAGATAGTTTTTTAGGTTCTTAAATGCCAAGAAATTTATCTTAATCATTTTTTCTTGCACCAGAAAAACTTAACACTTCTTATATTAAAATAAATACATAAATAAATTCTGATTAGTGGACAATCTGTAGCTGCTCAGTGATGTTTCATATAGCTAAATCCTTCCTCTCCTGCATTCAGGAGCCAATCCCTGGCATTTCATCTCTCCTAACACTTGTGCCACTTCTTTTTTTTGAAACACATTTAAAATTAGCTTTTGGATGTTGCAAACTCTTGGTTAAATAATTTCAAGAAGAATGAAGACTCACAAGTCTTGACAATAGAAACAGCGTTTTACATCTTTTACAATCAAGTCTTTGATCAAGGCACTGCTGGGTATTCTCCAAACATAACACAGCACAAGCCAGTGTAAGCTATAGAAAAGAAGCATCTTTTGAAAAATATGTAACATATTATACTAGGAAATGAGTAGACACTCAGCTGCTTCCAATTGTCATCTACTACTGAGTCAAATGACACCAAAACAGAGTTTGTCCCACTTAATATTATCTCTAAGTGAAGACAGGTAATGCTCAGAGTAAGAAGTACCAGCTCTAACGTTGCAGATACTGGTCTCTATATATTCCTGCTTTTGCTGGTGCAAGCAAAGGTGCTGCTTCAGTTCTGAGATCAGCTCCTCCTTCTTGGCATCTACGACGACACGGGAGCTGGACAAGGACGTTGCAAACCATTTCTCCAGGTGTTCAAAGAAGCAGAGCCGAATTCTGTGATTGAAAAAAAAAATTCATTTCCATGAGGAACAGTAAGTAATAAGAATTTATTGAATCTATTCATTCTACAAATGTAATTTCTGACTATAGGCAGAGTTTCATTACCGTTTACACAATACTGGTTGAGTTTTTGAGCTGGCTGCATATTGCCAAGTACCAGGCATTTACCTTCATGGTTTTGCAGGGAATTTAGGCAAATTACTTGCCTTTCTGTAATATGCTTTCTCACTAAATTATTTTCAGTAAAATATGAATGTTCCATAAGAGGTAAATGCCTGTATGGTACTTTGAGTGCCACAGATGAAAAGCACTAAAAAAAATTTCTCTTACTTTAATAAATTTAAATGGAGGGATAGTGTCAAAATAATTAGATACGTTTTTGCATCTTTAGTTTAATGTTTCTTCCAAACAGCTGAAAATTTGTCTATTAAAGGGAAAGAAAGAATATAAACTGGTTTCCTACTAACCGTTTCTTCAGCTCTACAAACATGGTTTCTTTCATAACTATGTATTCCAGGTACATAGGAAGTGATTCTTTTTGTTCATATTTTGTAAGAGAAGTCTCTGGGCTGCCAGTCTCTCCTGCGTCTTCAGCTCCAAGAACTGTGTAAGAGTTTCCACTGAAAGTGGAAAAGGTCTCAAAGGCAATTTTGGAGCTTTCTGCCTTGCTGTTGTTCAACATCACCTAGGAAACAACTGGAAATCATCATCTGTGACCTTTAAAGGTATAAGCATAGAATCAACAAGCTAATATAAGAATCCTAAGGGTATTTACAATCATGTTCTCATTCTCAATTTGGACAACATTCATACTGAGAATATGCTTGCAAATCTCAATGGGCAGAGTCTCAATGTTTTAAAGGGGTTTTCTTACGGTAATAAACTCACCTGAAAAAGTAATGCTTTGATATAAACAAAGCTGAAATCATTCACCGTGGGTTAAAAATAATATGATGAGAGAAATAAGAGATATTTTTTAAAAAGTCTGTGCAATCTGTGCAAAAGGGTTTTACAAGGGTAAAAGCAGTGCATAGGGAATGGTTGTAAATGTGTTAGCCCATAAAAAGGGTCTAAAGCCCTAGGTAGTCAAGAAATAAATGAAAATTGTAAAGACTCCTTTGTGTACAAACAAAATCTAATCTACTTCAAGGAATCTGGACTTACATCGTTGCTATTCATCATAATTTTCTGCAAGACTTCCTTCACCTTCACATTTATTCTCTTGCTCACCCACCTGTGTAAAGCTTACCCCCTGTTCTGTATGCTCAGTGTCTTCACTTCCAGAGGGAATACTGTCCCCATCTTCACTCCCCTCTGTTTCCTCAGTTTCTTGTGCAAAGATGTCCCCACTCTCAGCTGTGTTTTCTCCTTCAGTTTCTCTTGGACAACTCTCTGTCTCTTCCTTGCCTTCATTTTCCTGCACAATGCTCTCAGCTTGCTGCTCCACCAGATGCTCAGCTTCCAAAGTCTTAACTATTTTTTCCCAGTTAAAGCAGAGTGTTACTGAGTGTTACAATCCAAAGAAATAGAAATTGAAAAACAAGCAAGCAAAAAATACCTGTTTGGACCACTGAAGTATTGCCTTGACCTTGAACCATGAAGTCTGTCTCTTCTTGCAAGTTCTAAAAGCAAAGAAACAACACACATACCCCTCAATTTTAAAACAAGGATTTACCTGCTTACAAGAAATTCATATTCCTTCTCAAAATGTATCTATTTCACTAAGATATGATAGTCTTGGATGGATCCCTTGTCGTCTAAATAACCTATAACACTTAAATTGATTAATATAATTTTGTTACCTTGCAGTTTTCTGTTTAAAAGGCAAGTGAATTTGCTGAAATACAGTTTGTAACAGGGACAGAGTTAAAAGTGTGGGACAGAGAAAGGTTTTGTGTTCCTCCTCCCTATTTCTAGCAAAACCACTTCAGTCCTATGCCCAGAAGAATGCTTTAGTTCATGTAATCTAAAAATTAAAGCAAACATAATTTTATCAAGAATGAAAAATTAATTTAAAAGTAACATTTTAAACCAGAAGTAGTTTGTTTTCTTTATACCTGTTTGAAGATTTCCTTTACATTAAAATATTGGCTGATGGATATGCTATAAGAAATCAACTCCTGCAGAACAGCTTCTGGGTAAGCCATTACTTGATCCATTAAAGCTTGCTTGAATGTCTCATACCTGTCAAATTTAAAGTCACTGTTTAAGAGATACAAGTATAGATAGAAGTAAAATTAAATACAACTACAATGTCTTTAAATCCAAATCTACCTTTTGGACTAATCTCATAAACCCCTTAGGCTGAACATTGCACTACATCTCTTTAGCCTGACGACAATCACATCCTGGCTTGTTACTAGAGACTAGTTCATTACAAAGACATAAAGTTCTCATGATCATAAGGAAAGTAACAGAAAGATTACCAAAAATAGATACTTCACCTATCTGAAGGTTATTATCAACTTCTAGTCCTTGCAGCCTTAAAAGAGATCAAATCCATGAGGCCAGAGTGCAGACCTGCTGTCTGATCCCTGCAATTCAAGAGTCTGAACACCTATGCTTACATTTTGAATAACTATCCCATTGGCAGGGATGACATGGTATACTATGTAATAATACTCAGCTGTTTGTTTGGTTTTTTTAAATAATTCCAATATTCATCTGTCTTCCCTAGTCCTTCTGCTAAAACATGGGCATTATTTGCCTTAACCTTGTTCAACATTATTCTCTTTTATGTTCTTACATGAAGTAGCAAGTGGTGTTTTCCCACACCTTCAGCATAAAGAAGACCTAAATAGTACAAGCAATATTCAAATATGCTTTACTTTTTAAGTTTGCACTACAGAATACGTACTTAGCTCTAATGTCATCTAAAGAAGAAAGGGCCTTCTCCCAATTTTTATTCAATGTTTTTTCACAGCTTGCTGTTCTCATTTCATCCAAGATTATATCCAGATTAGCTTCCATCACCTAAGGCCAAACAAAAGAGAACCCAGTAAAAATAATTTAGTAATTACTACAATGCTTCCTAACTACTTAGGATTCAAACAATTTCATTGTGTACATATATATGTTCTGCACCAGGATGGAATGTACCTTACCAAATTATGAGGATTTTTCATAGACAATGAACAATACCTTTGATGTTGCCACCCCAAGTTGCATGATATACCCGTAATATGAGAACTTGACATAGAATAATAGAATATCCTGAGTTGGAAGGGACCCACAAGGATCACCAAGTCCAACTCCTACAAGTCTTTTGACCTGAACAAGATCTGAAAAATAACAGAAACTTGCAACCACTTAATATGGGAAATAGGACCTCTATCACCACTGCCACATCAAGAATATGATATAAATGCTTGTTGAGTGTGAATCAAGCTGTTATCAAAAAAGGTACCCATCAGGATGGAACAACCCTGTAGAAATTCCAGTACAAATGTCAAAGATCACATTTTAAATTTTACATAAGGTATTTTTAATTCCAGAGGGTTCTCTGCATTAAGAAGTCCTTTCTTTACATCATACCACATCCTTATTTTTATGTTTTTACCTGTATTAATTTATTCTGTTTCTGTCTGCATCCATCTAACCTCTTCTGAAGTTCAGCTTCCTGCTGGGACAGTTTGAGTTGATGGACATCCCAGAGACCCATGGCCTCCTGGAAATAGCTGTATAAGTTGCTACAATTCCACTCATTCTGTTTAGCCAGAGCCTCAAAGTCTCTCTGAAGAAAGACATTAAAGTGAAACAGTTATTATATTAAGCTGCTTGCCAGAAGGTGAAATACATGAGTAAGAGGACATAAGACATGATAGAAGGCCACCTGGAAGTACATGATTCAGCTGCTTGGAGAGGGAAAAATAGTGCAAGCAAACTGGATGAGAATGTGGGGTTTTGTTCTAGAAGCTGAGTTCTGCATATGCATCTGGCCATCTACTGTTTTAGGAACATCTGCCCAGTCATTTTCATGTATGGAATCTTTAAAGAGAGGATTGAAAGAAGTTTGGGAGATCATTTGAAGCTAACTCTCTGTCTCTAGTTGGGATGAGCTATGCCCAACTAATCCCTGACAGCCTACTACAAATATAAACCAAACAATTAGGAACTGTTATCCTTGAAACACACCAAATGTTTTTTGTTATGGGGCAGGTGTTCTGTCACACTGCGACCCCTTTCCAACATGGCATCAGCAGCCCAAGATGCACATGGCACTTCAGGAAGCAGCACAGGAAGAGCCCACTCCTCCCAGAGGGTAATAAAAATTGTTGTAATAAACATACAGCCATACGGTCCAGTTCTTGTCCAAACTGACTTTGTAGTTTCTCAGTCAAGGGCAGGAACTCAGAATTCACAACTTCTTCAGCCTCTTCTTTTGTGCAAACATTCAACAGGTTCTTCTAAACAAAACAAATGCAAAGTTATTGATCTGAACATAAGATAACATGAAATACTGTGTGGCTTTTAGAGAGTCTGGCTAAACTTAGGGCTTCTTCTTTCCTTGTGATCTTGCTTTCTGTTAGTAAACAGTATGATTACATTTGGGCACAAAGGGAGAAACTGAGGCAGGAAGGTGGAACCTCCTTCCCAAGACAGATTCAGCACAAAGGCTTAGGGTTCTGCCCCTGTCCTCCACCAAAACGTGGGACAGCTCTCCTTCCCTTGCTGCCATTTCTTCCTGGTTTTACACATCTCAAGTACAAACGCCACAAGCTACTGTGAAGCAAAAAGGACAGTAAGATTTCTAACAGAATAAGGGGTTAAAAAGCAGCTTCACATCACATGCTGTTATCAACAACCCCCCAAGAGATCCCAAAGCACCGATACGAACCTTGCATGACTCTATTTCCACCAAACACTTTTGCTGGACCATCTCATACTGGCTGCGAATTTTCATCACACACTGGGTGTTGTGGGTATCTGCAGGACATGGAACAGCAGATTTACTGGTAAAGATTTCCTTATTTCACAGTGTAGTATGAAATGGAAACGTGACAGCAGACCTGTGCTGGTAATACATCCCAGCAGTGTCTTCACAGTGGTCAACCAGTGAAATAAGATGTTTTAATACAAATCTTGTTATCATTATGCTTAAAAGTAATGAGTTATTTACAATCACTAGCAACTTCTTTGGTACTATGCAGGCTATGATTGTTAGGACAGGATGGGCTCTGGAGAAAGAGAAGGTAGATATACAGAGGGAAGGCACACCACAGGTCTTGGAGAAGGGAGGCATCTAAAATACTCGCCCCATCGTTCTCCGAGAGGTACAAAGGAGTGTTTTTGTATAACTGAACTGATCTGTATTAAAATTCACTTTCTATTTTCCCCAGATGAATTCTAACCAGGTTGGTTCCTGCCAGATGTCACCATGCAAAAATGCTTGTGCTGGCAAAAGGGAGATCACAGAATCTCACAGAATCATTAAGGTTTAATCATTAAGATCTCCAATATCATCTAGTCCAAATGTCCTCTTACAATCACTATTAGTAACTAAACCATGATGCAGTAGTCAGCTTATTCTGGTCATATTGCTAGCTAAGGAAACACATGGAACAAAGAATATAGCAAACACAGACTTTCATAGACTTTCATTGCTTGAATTCCAGATTTTGTGGTTTCCTGACGTACCTATGCTCTTGTTTAAATCCACCAAAGAGCTGTACCATTCCTTGATGTCAGCTTTCGTGTGCTTTGGAGGCAACAAATCACTATCAAAACAGGAAACAAGACTCAGACATCTTTAAATATAAACCAAACAGTCCTTAAAGGATAAAATTATGAATCGGTGTAACCATACTAATGTGCTTTATTTTATTTACAGCAGTGAAAATAAACCAAGATGACTGCTGTTTCCAAGGCTGCTGTTTACTGACAAAGAACTATCCACAGTCTAACTTGTTATTACATGCTAGCCAAGTCCCTCATGAACTTTAGAAAGATTCCTATTCCTTCTCTGTTCCTGTTCAATTTTGTCATACCAAAGTTGATGCAAAGACTTCAGTCTCCTTTCACTAAGTAAAATCTGATCCATTATCATATTTTCCATTTCTGTTTTCACAGTTGGTGGATTCTGTATTTCTTCATTTGCCATAAATTCTCTGTAGGGTGGGAGAATAAATTAAAGTAAATATCAGCTTGAGAAAATACAAATACAAAATATGTTTTATACGAACTGGGTAAAAAAAAAGCTGCTAAGTTCTTTTAGCTTTTTAGTTTTAGAATGTAAAAATTATTAAACAACAATGTTTATAGAAAACACAAGTGAACACTAGTTACTTTGTGTTATTCACACTCCAAAATAGAACTGTATAATTTCTGACCTGAAACCGTGAACTATATAGTTCTTTTGAATGAGCTTCCAGTCCTTGACTCTATCTTGCCACTTCAATCGATGTGATAATTCCTTCTTCATCTCTGATTTCATTAGATTAAAAACCAGCTTGGCAATTGCCCTCTGATTAGCCAACAGTGCTCTGTTAAACATCTGCGTAGTAGAAAGTAAAAACAGGAATGAAAGCAGCACATAACATGCAAAAAAAAGATATTGCCTGTTCTGTGTAAAATGAGGGGAAAAGAATACAGATAAGAAATCCCCTCAAAATTGAAAACTGCCCTATATGGCAATGATTGAGGGGGGAGAAATAATTCATTTCAGTTAAAAAATAAAAAGACATTGTAGGAATATTCAAAATGCTATCTTCTTGCAGGTAAAACAGACTGTCAATAAAAAAGATTTACCATGGCCTCATCATTCACCAGCCTGTGAACATCAGCTGGCAAGAAGAAGGCAATGTCCTCCAGTTTCACAGTGAACTTCCGCAGCACATCTGTCACCTGTGCAACAGAGGAATAAAGAATTAAAAAAACCCAAAAACTCTGTAACTCAACTTTCAGCTTCCCAAGTTAAGCAGTGATATGAACAAGAGTATTTTTTCCACTAAAATAAATTTAATTACCTGATAGATTTAGAAGCAGATCTTAAAATACGTATTTAAAGTTATCGTAAACACCGATTTTTCTAGATCATTCATAAAAATAGTAACTAGAACATTCAATTTTGTTACTACTCAACCAATTTCTCATTAAAACATGTATGATAATGGAGTGCTCTGCAGACAGGCTGTATTCTGAATTAAAGAGCCAACTTCCTTGCAGGTATCTGCAGTGAAGTCATCAATGGCTGTTTATAAGAGGACATGAAATTTAAGCAAACATGGTCACCTCTGGTATTTTTTGTGACTAATCAAACAGAGAGGTTACTAGTGACACTGTCAGACTTACTCATTGTGTCTGTGTTACAAGGGGAGGACAAACCAACAGAGGTGTACCAAACTCCTTGCAGAGCTCTAACTCAACAAGCTTCTCTTTGCTCTGCATCCAGCATTATAAGCCAATCATAATGGCTGTTAAATTAAGCATAAGATTAAGACCACAGCTCACTTTATCTGCTCGATTCTTTTCGACTTGTCTTAGAGATTCATCCATTTCCCTAATCCACTTCCTTCTGGTCAAGGATTCCTGATGGATGATGTTCCACAGTTCTTCCAAACCCTGCAAGAAGGATTTACTCTCAAGCTCACTGAAAAGTAAATCTTAAAAATAAAAAATTAAAAAGTAAGGCAAACACTCCCTCCCCCTTCTCTCTTAAAACCACAGCAAGGTGTAAGAAGCTGTCATGCAGGCCAGGTAAGGAACTGAAGATGAGACAATGACACAAACTGTCTTACTTCCATTGAGAAACGTTCCAGAGCGGTGTCCAACTCAATCTGTTTAAACAGAAGCTCAAATTTTCTATCAGATTCCATCAGTTTTGCCTGAAGAAATTTTCTAGGCTCCAAAACGAAGGGCTCCATCTCCTAAAAAGGTGAAGAAATCAGCCTGATTTTCTGCATATTAGGTCCTGACATTAGGGGAGTGCTCTTGACTATCTGGATTACAAAATCTACGGCTTACCCTGGCAACACAGGCAAGCTCATGATACATGGAGCTTAGTGCTTTATCATGACGGCCTCGCCGGCGTTCTGACAGGCGTTCCAAGATATTACTGCTCCTTTTCACAGGAACTGCCAAGAAAGAAAGGAGGATGAAGTATCTTGGACCCAATGCTGCAGAATACACAATGCATGGACAATGCATCTGTAGTGATTATAGTCCATGACAGATTTCCCCAGGAAGGGAAACCGATGCAAAGGCAGGTTAAAAATAGTAAAGTACATTTTAAAATTTACTTTTTTTTTTATTAATCTGTGATTTTCAGAAGGAAAAAAAAGCATAGAAACTATGAACCAAGTTCAGGTATGACAAAAAATTCCAAGAAATGAGATCTGCTTACATCACAACTGGAATTTATCATCTAAACACAAACTTTGAGTGATCGACAATTTTGCAACCACTTTTCTATGTGTAGACTCTTCAAAAATTACCTACAAATCATCAAACACATGTCAGGTCATTTCTGAGCTTGATTGTATACCTTGTTCAGCTAAAACCATCAGACATATGGTGGCTCCTAAGAATGCAAAGTAAAATATCTGACATTTAGGGAAATCAATTTTACCAACAAAATCAGGTAGGCCTCTGACTTCCTCAGCTGCACTATCTCTGCTTTTCCGAGCCTTTTGAAGTATTGCAGCTTCTCTGAAAAAGAAAGAGAATAAACCTTTGATTTCTACTAAAGATGTAAGAGGGACATGCAATGGGTAGAATATTAAATCTAATTGGCAAAATGTAATTTCTACATGAACATAAGCATCATTCTAACTTCAAAGAATAGGATTCGAAGAATTAATGTTGCTTCTTCTGAGATTAATTGAACTGATTAATTGGCCAGGTCTGATGTCAAACCTCAGATCTGCTATGATGGTATAAAAGCAATAATTTAATATGTGTAAAGTACAAAGATATACATACTGAAAGGTAAAAAAAAATTTTTAAAAATATCTGAATTGTTCAGTAAGAACGGGTAAGAAATGTGGAAATGGCCTTTGTCTGCTCCCTGCTCCTCCCATCAGCTGGGGCACCGTGTTTGTTCCTGAGGGGAGTGAGGATAAGGTTCGGGTGAAACGGATGAAGGCACTAATTTCTTCTCTTGCTCATTAAATAATTGTTATGACATCATCACCTAAACCACTAACATAGTTTGAAAATATGTATCAGAGTGGGCTTATATCTAGATTGCTCTGAACAAAGACAGATGTGTGATTCCGTTTCAAAAGCAAAGCCATACAATACACATGCCATCACAAACATTAGCCAGTTAATCTGTTCATTAACCAGCAGCAGCTCATTAAACTCCTTTTACATCTGGCAAGCAGTCAGGCTGTTACAAGCTGTTAGCACTCCAACCAAGAACTCAGGAGTGTCTAGGTCCTGGTGCAGGTCTTACAACTTCATACCTCCAGTCACAAACATGCAATTGGGGGTTTATGGTTCTCTCCTCTACCTGTGTGACAGTGGCCTTTCTGCAGAGTCATTGTAGGGAATCCTTTCAACTGGCTTCTGCTGGTAACGGGGCGGTAGCCTGGTGTCAGGAGAAATTTCCAAACTCCTAGCCAGACTGAGCCGCTCACTCTTCACAGAAAACCTGGTCTCCTTCCTTCCTTCATCCGAAGAGCGCGCAAAGCGAACCTTCACAGAACTGCAATCAAACAGAATTCTTTCCAGCTACTGAAGGGAGAGTAACAACGAAATAATTCCTAGCAAGAGTGCAGGAGGGTTGGCAGAAGAGAAAGGTAAAGTACAAGTGCTGCTTGGCACATGCATAGCTGTTTTAATCTGAGGCTCTTGTCAAAACGAGTTGTACCTTTCCTCAGGGAGAAGGGCTGATGCCAACTGCATCGTGTGTCTTGCTTACGGCTGCAAGGTGAGGCAGCACTCTCACCTTCCACTGCCGTGTCACAACGGCCCTGCCTTCACTTAGTACACCCCACACCACAGCAGCACCAACAGATGTGTCACAAAACACACGCTGCAGACAGCGCAATTAGCTTCTGCCAAACAAACAAGAACTGGGTAGGCTCAAGCTGAGCTCTGGTTTGACATCACCACCAACAGCCAGCGAACAACTGACCCACGCGAACAACTCCTCTGGCTTTCCCCATTTCTTTCATTTACCTCATCCTCAAAGATCCCTCTGCACTGTCCCCTTGGGAATGGAGTGCGTGGTGCCCCGGCCGCTTAGCAACGGGAATCGCAGCGTGGTTAGCGGTCTCCGTTGCCATGGCAGCGATCCCCTGTAGCTCCGCCCCCACCGCGGCGCATCGAGAACGCCGACCTCTGCTGCTGCCCGGCCGGGAGCTGCCCGGGGGACCTCTGCTACCCACAGGGCTCAGGGACACGGCCCACACCCCCAGCTGCAACCGGCGTTACTCTTTAGCGAAACAACCGTAACAGATCAGTCAGAAGCAGTTTCTTCGTGACAGGAAGTTTAATTCACACACACACATACAAAACAGGCTTTGTTTGTTATCAAGCTGGGAGGCTGTGGCAGCGACTGCCCCCCACGCTGCTTTCTGGGACAGTCAGCGGGGGTTGCTCCGTAAGGTCCATCACTCACAGCTCTGTTCGCAGGCTGGAGCGGCCAGCAGCCCCACACTCACTATAACCCAGCCTTTTTCAAGTCCTCTGGCAGAACCCTGCCTTTCTTGCGGGCCCTGGCTTTCTTCTTCTCTATCTTATCCTTCTTCTTCTTCTGAATGTTCTTGCGACGCTTGTCCTGACGCTGCTGCATCTTTTCCACCACTCTTTCCGTCCGCTTCTCCCACTGCCGCTGGCGCTGGGCCTTCCGCTTCTCCTTACGCTTCAGCGCCTCTTTCAGGCGCTCCTCGTCATCGTGAATCTTCACACCCTCTGCCTTGTACAGAAGATTTGTCCACTTCATCTTGTTCTCCAGCTCCTGAGCTTTCTTCTGGTCCTTATCCTTGAGCTCCTCCAGCTTGTTCTTCCTGGTCTCCAGCCTGCTCAGCAGCTGCTTGTAGTTTCTGCCTGTCAGAGGTGTGATGTTGCCTTTCACACCTTTCCTCTTCTCTTTCTTCTTCTGGATCTTGCTCAACTCATTCTCTTCATGGATTTCAACCCTGTTAAAGACAATCTCAGCTGTGGTCTCCTCCTTTTTGCTTTCTGGCTCTACTGGCACCTCCTCCACTTCCTTCTTCTCCATTTTTGCCTTCATCTTCAACTCTTTCCTCCGGCGCTTCTTTCTCTCTCTCTCATACTTTCTTCGCTGCCTCTTCTCCAGGACAGCAGGGGGCAACTCTTTGGCATCATCCTAAAAAGAAGGATGGACATGAATCAGGAACCTTAAAGGGATAAAGCAGAATTAAAGTGAGATGTCCTCAAGCTCCGAATTTTTGCAACTTCCAGGAAACACTCTACTTGTTACAAGAAGTTGTGGGCTCAACTTTAAGAGTTACTAAGCACAGTAAAGGCACTTCCAGCCTTTTACTCTCTCTCAACACCCTGTAGCTATGCTCCCTTCCAGGCTTTTAGTGCTTTTCTTTTCCCTAAAAATCTCCAGGGTTGTCCCCTCCTCCAAGCCAGGCCCTACTTCTTCTCATGTGTTTTCCCAGACCACAGAAAACACCCAGCAAGACCTGCAGGGACTTCCTCAGGAGATGGAATTAGCTCAAACCCTGAGCCCTGTGAGATGCCAAGTCTTGTCCTCGCACCCCTGGGAGGCTAGGGAGAATTTGGACTGTATAAACACACATATGGATGCACATTAAGAGGTCTCATACTTGTCCAGAAGCTTTTTTAATCTTCTCATGTAGTCTCTGACGCAAGAGATTCATCGTGGAAAAAGAAGAGGATCCAAGTTCACTTTTGCTCCCTGAAAACGAGAGGAAGAAAATACAAATACTTAGAAGACAGCACCAGCCAAACAGCTGGGGAAAGCTCTGAGTGTCTCAGACACTTATCTAAGACATAGATACAGACTGGGAGAAGAGCTTCTTGAGAGCAGCCCTGCGGAGAAGGACTTGGGGATTGTGGTGGATGAGAAACTGAACATGAGCCAGCAGTGGCTCTGGCAGCTGGCAAGGCCAATGGGATCCTGGGCTCCATCAGCAGAGGGGTGGCAGCAGGGACAGGGAGGGGATTGTCCCTCTCTGCTCTGCCCTGTGAGGCCCCAGCTGGAGTCCTGTGTCCAGAGCTGGGGCTCCCAATACAGGAAAGATGTGGAGCTGTTGGAGAGGGGTCAGAGGAGCCACGAGGATGATTAGAGGGCTGGAACAGCTCCCCTACAAAGAGAGGCTGAGGGAGCTGGGCTGG
>VZTU01030169.1:181221-199966 GCA_013400835.1 Zapornia atra
GCCCTGGGCAACCTTGTGTAGCTCCAGGCCTGGAGGTTGGTGGCGCTGCCTGTGGCAGGGGGGTTGGAGCTCTGTGATCCTTGGGGTCCCTTCCAACCCAGACCATTCTATGATTCTATGATTCTCTTCTACAGCTATGGGGAAAGCTCTGAGCGCTCTGCAGATGCTGTGAACAGAACAGAAGTCTAAAGAAACCAAGAGTCTCTTCCCTTCTCTATCCATATTATCGTTCAACGCTGACAGCATGGCATGTCCTGTGGCTGCCTAACAGGTCAGAGGAAAAGTACCAAGCCAGTGGAAACAAAGACTCCAAGGACACATTGTCTTTATGATCAGGTTTTTTGGATTCACCATGGAAAGCTGGCCTGGCATGCCAGAGATTACATCCACATGATAATTCCCAGAAGTTAGCCAAATATGTAGAGTCTCCAATTAAACCCTATTTCCAGAGAGCTACCCAGTAGTGACATTACAGGTGTAGACACACATGTATAAGCTTTTAGGGCATGTGGAGTGTGCAAAATGTTTTCAATTCAGCTGAACTTCTTCAAAGACAACTTACACATCCATGAAGCAACTGAGAAGTACCCACCTCAGGCAGTGTTAGCCAGACCACAGAAACACTGTACTCTTACCTGTAACCAAACTCTCATTTTCGCTCTGTGTAACAGCTCCCTGGGAAGGTGATTTGCTGGCCTGAGGAGCTGCTTTCTGTCCTGGAGTAGGTTTATTGGTGTTAGAGACCGCCTGTTTGATGGAAGGAGCATTTGTCTTCTCAACTTTCTTCCTGGGTTTCTTTTTCTTCTTTTTCTTGAGTGGTATGCCAGCATCCTCGGGCTGGCCTGGCTTAGATACTGCAAGGCAAAGACAAGTGATGCAGAATAGGACAACACAACATACCCACTTCACAGCAATTATTACTGAAGATTAAAGTTCCAGCACTGCAACAGCACATCCCAACCTTCCAAAACTCCGTGGTTTAGGGTTTATTTAAGCAGAGCCAAACATGTCTGCACACTCTCTGCGATCCCAGGCCTCCCACACCCCATCACAAATTGTTTTTTCCTAAAAACCAGCATAAGGCTGGTTGCTGGGTTCAGATTAGATTAGATGTTATGGAGAAAGTTCTTCACTGAAAGAGTTTCGGGGATGTGGAACAGGCTGCCCAGGGAGGGGGCTGAGTCACCGACCCTGGGTGTGTTTAACAGACGGGTAGATGAGGTACTTAGAGATATAGTTTAGCACAGGACAGGAACGGTTGGGCTCGGTGATCTTAAAGGTCTTTTCCACCCCAGTGATGCTGCGGTCCTGTAAAGCGCTCCCCGGGGCCAAGCACCCGCGGAGACAAGCCTACCCCGCGCCCGGGCTTCCACACACGGGCCAGGCCGGGCAGAAGCCAACGCGCTGCAGCTCCGTTACCGAATTTCCTCTTCCGCGCCTCCGGGGCGTGCTGCACGCAGACCTTCCTCGCCAAGCCCTGCAGGTAGGAGTCCTGGGCGGCCAGGCTGGCCATGGCGGCCCGGCTCCCTCAGCGCGCACAGGCCGCGGAGCCCCAGCCGGACCCGAGCCGCGCTGCCCGCGCCTCAGCTCACCGGGAGCATCGCCGCATCCTCCGCGTGCGGCGCCCGGGAAGGAAGTGACCTCAGCGCGCCGGAAGGTGACGGCTGCACGGCGAGCGGGGCCCGGGGCGGTAGGAGGTGGCCCAGCGGAGCGCCTGCCGGGGCGGCATGGCAGCGGGGATGACGCCTCGGGGTGCCCCGGGCGGGCGGTGGAGGGCGCTCGGGCCGCCTCTGGACACCCCGCTGTCCCCGTTTCCCCCGGGCCCCAGCACCGTCCCCGCAGGTAGCCAGGCCGCCGCGCCGCCGCTGCCCGGTCGGGCTGGAGGGCCCGAACCCTTCTCTGGGACGAGCGGGTCGGAGGGAGGAGGCAGCCCGGTAACCGGTTCCGCCTGTGGCGGGCTGTGCCGGGGTTCGTGCCCACGGTGCGGCTGCAGCCGCTGCGCAGCGCCAGGGCCGGGTCCGGCGGTGCTGCGGAACCCGGTCCCAGTGCTGCCCCGCTCGGTGCTGACAGGTTTTCACAGATCCTGGCGGCTGAAGACACACGCTTTAAAAAAATTATCCAAACGAGTTAATTTTATTAAACCACCTAATTACAAAACTTAATGGAATGGAAGAAAAATGAGAAGAAAACTTGAAACGAGACGTTACAGCAGAAGGTTGGGGAAGCTCGGCCGTTGGGAAAGCACCCGCGGCTCTGTGGCATCCAGAGACACCTGAGCTGTGCCAGCCCTGTTCTCGTACAACCACACCAGCCTTCAGCTGCACGGCTGGAGCTGACACGGAGCTGCTGCAAAGGGACAGGGCAGAAGTCAGGCTGAGCTGCTCAACAGCTGCAGGCAAAGCCCCCAAAGTGTTTATTTGGAATGAAACAGCAAGAGTGACTGAGCATCCCTTGCTGCTCCATGCACCCCAGATTTATTAGACAAAACTATCAGCCAACAGAAATGCTGACTAACATAATGTTGGCTCAGGCTCTGTTAATACAAAGTTTCAGTGCAAATGCTGGAAAAGGAATTGGAGTAACTAAAGCATGTCGCTGCTTCAATCTGCAGCCCTGAGCAAGTGGCATCATCGCTGCTGCAGTTTGATTCCTCAGCTTGCCCTTTCTCTGCAAAAGGGAGAATACTGCTCTCTGCCCACGGTCTGCTGGCAAAGCTGCTCCCAAAGGACCGTGAGCCAGAGTTCAAGTTTGTGAAGCACTCAGACAGTGAAGACTGCTGTGTAAAAAGTAGTAGTTAGTAGAACAGAGGTCATCAGATGCCATCCTGAGAGCTTTAAAGCAAGCAGAACATCAATAACCTTGGGAAGGCAGGTAATACACCCCAAACACTCACTGGCCCCACACTTGGCTCAAGTTTCTCTCAAAGCCCACTCCCAACACTCCAGCGTGTAGTTAGTGAGATTCACATGGAAACAAACTAGATTTCTAATGAACTCTACACATAACTATAACGTAAAAGCAAACCTAAACTCTAATTTGTTAGAACAATTAACTTTGTATTCACTTATTGCTCTCTCTCACGGGAGAGGAACACTCATGGCAATGTCCCAGGGGTGGAGAAAGCACCACGACCACCCAGTGAGCAGAAGCCTGTGAATACAGCTCCAGTGCTTTGCAGGAGATGCTTGCTCAGTACAGCAGGTGGAAGACCTTCAGCAGCACGGTGCTGCCAGGAAGAATGCGCTCAGCAGCAGAGGATCCTCTTCAGGAGTGCTCGGCGGGGCCTGCCCCGTGGCCGTTGACGTGAGGGTGCGATGGGGTTGAGCTCTGCGAGGTGGCAACGCTCTGCTCTGCCGCGGCAGCTGTCAGAGGCATGGCGAGGCTTTCGGGGGACAGCGTGGCAAAGTCTTGTCTCCAGTAGGCTTCGCACAGTGGAAGGTCATTGCTGTCACACAGACTGTAGCTTTGCAGAACAACCAACCCCAGGGAGGAGAGACAGCGGGTGCAGTAAGAGAGGAGGGGAGGGAGAGAGAGGGTGGGGGGAGCAAGACAGAAGCAAAGCATTAAGAAAATGGCAAAAAAACGTTCATGGATGTAAGGTCCGTGTTCGCAATTTCAACAGGAGTCTTGTGATGCCTGCCTTCCCTAGGACACCCCTGAAGGGCTGGTCCTGAACCTCACGGGCCTGGGACAAATGTCAGGGATGTTTCAGAGACAAAACTGTTGCTACAAACTGAAACAGAGGCTCAATTCTAATCCAGACACTCAAAAGTCTCTGGAAAGATCTGGGCTGAAGTCCTGGCACCCCAAATGTGGGAGTTCTCCTACTGATTCGAGTGAGACAAGGACATAATTAATAATTATTTTACTTGGAGTTAGATCACCTATGTGAGGAAAAAATCTAAGTCCTGCTCTAAATTTAATTTCAGGAAAAAAGCTAGCACAATTGTTTCAGGACCTGTCCCTGAAGCCTATTTGCACATTTGCCCTTTCAGAAAAGCACTCCACAGAAGGTCTGGGTCTTCTATTGAAGCTCCCCAGCCTGATTATAAAGTACTGATGGCTCCTACTAGTTTCAGGAGAAGCCAGGTTAACAGCTATTCTAAAAGCAGCTTGCTGGGTTTGGCTGCTGAAGACTAGAGCAGGATCAACCAGCAGTGTGGGAAAGTAATGTTTTTAAACAGCTGGCTAACTCTTGCCTGTGCTCTGAGGAAAACACAATGTAGAAGGACCAAAACTAAAAAGAAAAAGATGGAAGAAACTGGAACAAAACCAAAACAAATTCCAGAGAGGAAGGAGCTGCACACACAAGAGACACCCAGGACAAAGTGAGCGCTGGAGCAGAAAGCAGCTTGTGTTCAGAGTAAAACAAACCCAATGGGTCAAGTGATTTTGTTGTTGCAGCTTTATTTGCAATTTTAATGTATGGACTCGAATAGATGCTTTGGGAGATACTTATAGAGTGCAGAAATATGAGACACAAATTGCACAGACATGAAATACGTCGATATCTAACCCCACACTCAAGACAGCTCCTATGATCTCAGAGGGAGCAACGGAACGTAAATGCAGGTTTGGGGGTTAGGATGAAAGAAGGCAAGCTAGACTTGGAGCTGCTGCTTTGGGGAGTAAGCAGACAGAGCACTAGTTGCAAGCACCTATTTCTGAGCTCTTCTGGCAGCAACACCCAGCTGGTTTTGCAGTAGAAGCGAGAAGTTAACAGATACAGGTTTCATCTTGGGGGGGCCTTTGTAAAATCCCTTGGAAAATCATCCTTCCCTACAGCACTGAACACACAGCGAAGCTGGGTTCAATAAGCAAAGACCTTCAGGACTCAACCAGATCTACGATTCCTTTTCTGTCAGTCTTAGACCCCAGACCACGGTCTCCAAGGAGAACCCTGCCATAGCATCCACCTGTGGTGGTTTAGCTCTGGCTGAAGGCCAGATGCCCACCAAAGTCAGTCTATCACTCCCCCTTTCAGTCGGATAGGGGAGAATATATATAGTGAGAGGCTCAGGAGTCTTGGCAAGGGAGTTTCTAAGAAAATTTAGTCACAAGTGTAACTGCTGCTCCTGCTGCCCCAGTTAGAACAGTCCCAAAAAGTCTGGGCTTTGCCTTTCATGTAACACTCTTCCAAAGTTGGGGTGAATGAGAAGCTACTGCACAGCTCACAACAGCACTGCCCAACCTGCTACTCTGTCCTTAGACTGAGAGTTTGTCGGTGTGCGGGACGTCACTGCCTCCCCCAGGGCAGGCAGTTGGGTCTGTGCGGAAGAGCAGCTCCACTTAACACAGAGATTCCTTCAGAACAATCTACTCAGCTTTACTTTCAAAGACCTGCTTTCAGGTCTCCTCATCAAAACCCCCATGTACACATAAAAAGCCTGGCAGCTGTGCACAAGGGGCTGCCTCCTAAGCCCCTTCATTAGCTGCTGGGCAGGAGATGCTCCTTTCCACTGGCTTTTCACAGCCATCAGGAGCAGAGCACAAGGACCACACAAGGCACAGAGCGTGGGGCAGCTCTCACCTTTGCAGCACGTGGAGGTGTGCTGCTGTGGGGAGCTCACTTTTCAACAGTCTTCCCTGAAGGACGACTAAAAATAAAACTAAACCAGTGACCTTCAGGGAAACTGGAGCATGGGAGAGCCGTTTGGCAGGATGACTGCACAGGACCCATGTCCCGGCCTCACAGGACTGCGTACCTCTTTATAAATCCTGTGGGATCAAAACCCACAAGGAAGTAACTGACAGTGCAGAGGCAACCCCAGATGGACTCCTGGGACAGCACACAATGGCTGTTTGTGGGCAAACCAGCTATTGCATTTACAGCCATTTAAACATGATTATCATCACTCAGGACACAGTGACATAACAGAAACCCTTTTTCCCCACATTAAACAATAAGGTTTCATTAAAAATATCTTAGTACTCTAATTACAAAAGGACTTTGGATAAATCACTGCTTCTGTATTTACACAAGCACATAATTTCTTTGGTGCAGAAAAATGGCAGGAAAGAGCACAGGAAGGGACTAAGTGCTAAAAGCAAACTAAGTGCTACATGGTAACAGGTTTCAGCGGAGGGATCAGAGCTCTGTAGAGCTGCCAAGTTTCCTCAGCTCCTGACCACTCTTTGTAAGAGAGCACGGAGGCAAATCCGTTTGGTGTATGCCAACGTTTGTGCTTAGAGGTTTGTTCCACTATGGATGGTTGCTTTACACAGCACCTGGTGCCTGGCATGTGAACAGACCATGCCAGCAAGGTCAGAACCCCTTTAGTCCAAAAGTTAAAGCTACTATCACACAGCGGTGGCTGACTGGTGACAGCGTGAGGGAAGCACACCTGGCACAGGTGAGGCACTAACATCCCACACCACATCACTCTGGATACAGCTCACTGCAATGCTCTATGTGGCCTGTGTAGTGGAGGCACACCTGACCTAACAGGACACGGCCTGGTGCTTGGGTTTGTGACAATCCCTCTTCATTTCTGAGATATTTCTAGGATCCCTTGCCACCCCCCAAAAAACTTGAGTAAACTTTGATAAAAAAACTCTGAACTCTCACCTCTAGTTTTCTTCCAATAACATAGCAGTTCCTAAGCTATATTGTACCATTATCTTTTCCTCTTAAAATACATACATTACTCATAAATAATGGCCTAGCTTCCAAAGAAATTGAGCAACGAGGGTTTTAGTTGACTTAGCTGGGATTATAGGCATTTGGCATTTTTAGAAAGGGAAAGGCAAAAGGAGAAAACCTGGTCATTAAAATTTTAAATAAGATTTTGAAATGTTAAGCTTTTCCTTAGAAGTTGTAGCATTACTGCACTGACTTCGCTTCGCTTGGACAGTGCAGCCAAAATGAACAGGTTCTAACTTGCTTTCTCCTGCTTTCATTTACTGCTTCATCAACTAGAAGTGCTGGAGTGCATGAAAGGAAATAAAATTTAAAAATAAAGTGTCTAAATTCTCTAAAGCCTGCTTCCTAATTACGAGGTTTTAAAAAATATTAAAAATCCCACAAACAGATCCGTAACAAGTCATTATTCCACAGAAAATCACGATGCTTCAGAATTCAATGAACCTGAGTCTCTTTTGCTCATTTCAAACGTTCCTCCCAGGAGGACTCTGGGCAGGTGGGGGCAGTGGACTACAAGGTCAAAGGCACTGTGTAACCAGGTCGCTTTTGAAAGGACTTACCACAAAGATGTGGTGATCTCATCTAACACAAGGACCTAGGTCAGCAAGCTAGCCTCTCTAGGGAGAGAGACAGAGGCTCCTGCACAGGGATATTCAGACAGAAGCCTATACTCCCAAGGAAATTAATCTCCTTTCACACTGATTACAAAGGAAGCCTAAGCAAATTATCTATCAAATCTACCCAACTCAAGCAGGTACCTAGAGTTGGATGCTGCAAGTACCTCCTTCACCATGACATTTATACCCTGCAGGAAATCTACATGGAAAAGGCAGTTGCTTCAGTTGCAGAAAGAGTTTGACCTTATTAAAAACAGAAGTGAAATTTTGTTGGGAACATTCTCTAGACCTGTACTTTAAGGACTACTTGTTTGTCTAGACTAACTACCCCAAAAGGGTTGGAGTCATAAGGCAGAAGTCCACTGCCCTATTTGTACCTGGAAGAGTAATATTCTTCTTCTAGCTCGTACAGGTCAATGGAGATCTCATCCCGTAGTGCAATCAACTTCTTGTCACATTCCTCCTGCAGGCTTCTCAGCTGCTGGTTGCGCTGGTTGATAGCTTCATTCACAGAGGGGAAATCGTTGAGGATCAAGAACTGCTTCAGGTCAGACACAAGTTTCATCAGGGACTCACCAGCTCGGACCTTGTAGCGGGGAGAAAAATCACACAGTGCACAGTACAGCAAAACAGTGCTTTGCTCCAATTCTCAGACAAGATCTTCCAAGTTGCTCCTTCAGCCCAAGCCTTAAACAAAGTAGGAACTCCCACATTATGTGAGGACTCTTGACAGAAGCCCGCAGCTGACAAGCCAGCCTTCCCCCTAGAGAAAGAATTCATCCAACAGCCACCTCAAATACAGGTTTCCTTTCTAGCAGCGGTCCTCATGAGTGTCATAAAGACTGTGCTAGATGCAATAATGAACTCAACAGTACCCACAGGATGTGCTGCCCACCGATTTGAACAGTGGAAGCTACTTACAATGTTTGCAGCTCTGACGTGCATCTCATAGTTATCTTGTTCACCCTGGGTTGCTCGAGAGACTTGAGTTTCATCCTCAATCTAAAGAGAGAGGTGTACATATGCACCTTTACATAGTAAAATCCTGATACACGATTACCACATGATAAGGCATCCCGATTCACACCTGGAATCAGCCCTTGGACATTATGGCACCCACAGATCACCTCTGCTACCCTCCCTGCCTGCTTCTTCGGTTCTTTTCGCTCGGCAGCACGGCCTGGCTGTCGCAGGGCGGAGGGAGAGAGGCCAGCAGCTGCCGGGGAGCCCTGACCGCCTCTCGCTCTCGGGGGAACCGGGAAGAAGGTCCCCACTGCCCCCCTCAGGGTCTCAGGGCAGCTCCCTCTCCCCTCAGGGCCGCCCCCTCTTCCCTCAGGGGCCCGGCTGCTCCCCCGGGCGCGGACCCCTCCCCTCAGGTAGCCGGGCCCACCTTGGCAGTCTTGATGATTTCGGTGAAGTTATCCATGATGGACTTGACGTCATCCTTGAGGCGCTTGTTGTAGGACTGCAGCAGGGTCTCCTTGCTCTGCGGTAACACCCGCTGCTGCGCCATGACGGCTCGGCTCGGCTCGGCTCGGCTCGGNACGTCGCGTGCCTTAGATACTTCCCGGCATGCAGCGCTCCGCCTCTTCGTTCCGCCTCCCAAGATGGTGAGTAGCAGTGGGCCCGCGGAGCCGGGGCTATCCACCGCCATCCGCCCCCATCGCTGGGCACTGGCCTGGCCGCGGGAGCTGCGCGGGTGCTCGGTAGCTCGGGGGAGGGTAGTGAAGGGAGTATTTTGTTCCCGCTTTGCGATGATCAGGGCCGGGGGGGGCGGGGGCGGGCCTGGACCTGGGCCTACTCAGCGCGGCACTGGCCGGCTCAGGCTGCTGGGAGCGGGGCAGCCCGGTCAGGCCGCGGCGGTTTTCCCGGCATAACGTGAATCCCGGGCCGGTCTGGGCGGTCGGTAAGCCGCGCTGGGGGTGGCTTGGCTGCGTGGGGTGTCGGGGAGCGCCAGCCGCTCTTGGGGCAACTGATGCGCGGCCGAAGGCATCCCTGGGCGGCGTTAAACGGCTTCCCGCTCAGGGAGGCTCATGGCCTTCCAAAGTCAGGGCGGGGGATCCGCTGTCTCTGGAAGAGCTCGGCAGGCCGATCAAATGCCCGGGAAAAGGCGTTAACCGGTTGGGCTGAGAGTTCTTTTAAAGTACCTGAGTGTTGGGGGCACAGTAAGAATGGGTGTGTTTCTCATTTGCAGCCGAAAGGAAAGAAGGCCAAGGGCAAGAAGGTGGCACCGGCCCCTGCTGTAGTCAAGAAGCAGGAGGCCAAGAAGGTTGTCAATCCTCTCTTTGAGAAGAGGCCCAAGAACTTTGGCATCGGTGAGTAAGTGGGTATCTGGGTCACTTGTTAAGGGCTTTTTGTGTTTAGATAGATAGATGTTTAAATCAGAAACGGAAGCGTGTTATTAAAGAGCTGTGGAGAGAGCGATGGAGGCAGTTGCGCTGCTGCCTGCAGTTAAGAGCTGCCCATTACTAGGGGTGTGAAGGTGGTTTTGGGCAACCTACTGAATTCCCTGTGTTACAAGGTTTGTTACTGTTGTGATGGATCTTGCTTTGCACGTGGTGTGCTAAATCCATTCATTTCATGTGACGTGCAGATGATGTGAAAGAATATTTGCTATCTGAGTGACGATGCTGACATATCACCACCAAGATCACTGATGCACTCACTCGTGCCTGTTCTGTGCTGTCGCTGTGTGGGTCTTGGGACAGCTTTGAGCTGAAGTCTGTGCTTTTCAGGACAGGATATCCAGCCCAAGCGTGATCTCACACGGTTTGTGAAATGGCCGCGCTACATCAGGCTGCAGCGCCAGAGGTCCATCCTCTACAAACGCTTGAAGGTGCCTCCTGCCATCAACCAGTTCACTCAGGCTTTGGACCGCCAGACGGGTAAGGGTGTACCCCACAAAGTTCTCTTCATTTGGGGTCTGTAATAGCATATGCCTCAGAGAGAAACCAAAATAAGGCTTAACAAGGTATGCTGGAGAGCCTCTCTGGAAGCATTGGAGGGAGGATTAGTAGTGACTGGGGTGATGTCACCAGCAAGCTGCTGCCTAAATTTGCTGGCTCTGTGTACTTAACTGAAAAGGGAATAGAAAATACGGATGCTCCTACTCTAATCCAAAGCCAAGATTATTTTAATTGCATGTTTCCATTGGAGTCTGTTCTTCCAGCTCCTTATGGAACACGTAGCAGTTTTTTCACCTGTACAAACAGCTTGAGAAAACTGCACGAGTGCAACAAGTTGCTTTAAAGGGGGAAGTGCCTCACCTCTGACCATAAATGCTGGGGGGGTCAGCAGGCATTTCCTCATCCAAACAGTGCAGGAGTTCTCCATGCTGGAGGGGTAGATAAAGGCTCTGGAGGCACATTGCTCTTGCCTGACGCAAATGATGCTAATTGTTGCTGTCTAAATACATTTGGTGACAACCACCAAGATCGCTGATGCACTGCAGCCTTTTAGAAAGCAATGCTTAGATGTTCAGGTCGTGCAGCTAACTAGTCAATGTTCTCTTCCAGCCACGCAGCTTCTGAAGCTGGCACATAAATACAGGCCAGAAAATAAGCAAGAGAAGAAGCAGAGGCTGCTGGCTCGTGCTGAGCAGAAGGCTGCTGGGAAGGGAGACACTCCAACCAAGCGGCCACCGGTCCTCAGAGCAGGTAACTTTGTATTTGAACCTGTCCGCTTGTGTATGAGGGAGTGTGGTATTTAGTGAGCAGAGTGGTGAAAGAGCAGGATTGGACAAGCTATTGCAGTGATGTATGAATTTCTTCACCTGAACTCAAAGTGAAGAGTAAAACAGACGAGCTTTTTAACCCTGAGCTTTAGCAAATTGTCCATGGAATGGCTTCTCTGTGCTACTGAACAGCTGTGAAAAGTTTTCTCAACTTTCAAATGAAATTGCGCTGTAGAATCCGAGTTGGTTACGTGAGGCTTATGCAGAAGTTGTAAAAAGAGAGACTGGAATCAGTTTACCTTTAATTTGTGTTTCAGGTATTAACAGCGTCACAACTCTGGTGGAGAACAAGAAAGCTCAGCTTGTAGTTATTGCCCATGATGTAGACCCCATTGAGGTGAGTGTACTCACTGGTATGTGTCACAGGCTGCCTCAGCTTAAAGAAGCTGAGGTCAGAACTGGGCTTGGGGTGAAAGTACATCTTGGGACAAATTTATTGCATGAAAATAACATGCATAAAAAGATGTATTTCCCAGAACTGGAATGCTTATGTATGCTTGTAGTTGCCCTGGTGTTAGAATAAGGCTTGGCCCTTGCAATGATGTGTATGAATTTCTTCACCTGAATCAAAAATGAAGAGCAAAACGAGCTTTTTAACACTGAGCAAATGCCACAGCCCAGGTGGGTTCAAAGAACAGGAAGGTGTTCTCCCTCAGTGACCCAGCATGGTCCCTTTCTTTCCAGCTTGTGGTCTTCTTGCCAGCTCTGTGCCGCAAGATGGGAGTGCCGTACTGCATCATCAAGGGCAAAGCCAGACTGGGACGACTGGTCCACAGGAAGACTTGTACCTCTGTTGCTTTCACCCAGGTGAACCCGTAAGTATTCTGTGTGCTAACTCTGTTCTCTGTAGTGGAGAAGGCAAACAGCCTGTAAGCACAGAGGCCTCTGGATAGCAAACTTGGGTCTTGCTAGTTTAAAAGTGGTAAAACTAAAATACTACCTCTATAGTGTCTAACATGGATGTCTTTTTGTATGAGGAGTTCTGTCAGGTCCTGAAAATACAAGTTATTTTGGCTTACCAAAACAGATGATTACTCTCAAAATCCACAGACAGAACTATTAACCTTAATGTGAAGGGCAGGTTCCTAAAATACTGATGGTTGGAGCGGTTAACCCTCCGCAAGTGATGCTTATGCTTAGCCTGGAAAATCTGTGGCTGCTGGGAGCTTAAATGCTGAGACAAAAGATTTATGGAAAAAATGTTACACTGACCAACAGGGAGGATAAGGGAGCCCTTGCGAAGCTGGTGGAGGCTGTGAAGACCAACTACAATGACAGATACGATGAGGTAAGACTGTACTGCTAGCTTTGTACTCCAGTTTATATGGTTAGCTTCCCCAAAAGCTTCCCAGTGATACGAGCTTAAAGCTTGTTGGCAGTCTTGTACCTAGATTTACATATGTATCCCAAGACTTTACCCAAGGGTGAGGTAAAATGTGAACGCTGCTACTGAGTTGATGTGTAAGTGGAGCTGTGACAGGGCTAGGATTGTAGAGGAGGCAACAGCTTCAGACAGGCTCAATTCCAGAAGTTCTGTGATGGCCGAATCGAGCACCATTCATGGGGAAAGACTTAAAGACTCAGATCTTCCTGTAGTTGAAGGAGCTCTTTGCCTTGTGCAGAAAGGAATGCAATTGAGGAAGCTGATGGAATGATGCAGTAAGTGATTCTGTGAGGCACCTAACCTCTCTTCTCACTTCTTTGCAGATCCGTCGTCACTGGGGTGGCAACGTTTTGGGTCCAAAATCGGTGGCTCGCATTGCTAAGCTCGAGAAAGCAAAGGCTAAAGAACTGGCAACTAAGCTGGGCTAAAGATGTACTGGATTTCTGCCATATTTTCTGTACATAAAAGATTAAATCCCCAGGTGATGTTTTGGTGGTCTCTGTTCCAGGCAGTGTGTAGCACAGCTGGATACAGCAGGTTATTTGTATGGAACAACTGCCCCTAACTACTAGTCCTGTGTTGTAACAACTCCTTTCAACATATCTGTCACCAGCAGCTCAGCTGCACGTGCTGTGTGATCACAGAGTCAAAGTGGGCTAGGCTAGTTCTGGCTTGAAGCTGAGCTTATGTGATTACCTCAGAAATGGTTCTTGATTACTCTATTAGTACTTAGGACTTGGGTACCATATGGGTTATATGGGGTGTTAAAACATCTTACCTGTCAGGAGATCTGTTAAGGTTGGTGAAGGGGGGAAGCATGTAGAACTTCTTGAGCTGCTCTTTCCTGACCGGTCACTTGGTTGACAAGGGGCACTGGGATTGGAAGGCTCCAGTTGAGCTGGCTGCTCCTGGGTTTTGCTAGTTGGCATCTTACAAAGCCATGGGCTGTTTTACCTGCTAGACTTCAGTATCCACAGTAACCTCAGATTAGGGTCTGTTACAAGGCAAGATGCACAAGGTGAGCACCTGTAGGCCCTCTTTATTCTGGTGTGACTGCTGCAAACCACACCTGACTTCAGACATGATTAGACTATTCAGTGTAAAGAAACTGATCACAAAATTCCGTGCTTTTTTGGAAAACAGCAGTGGAGAAGTTAAAGCTTTTTAACTTACAAACCAAGTACAATAGAAAAGTATTCTCGAGGTTTCTAGGAAAGCTGTTGTATGCAGTAGTTACAACTTCGAAGTCCACGATGCAGGCAGAATCCCTGGTAGCAGTTCAGAGTCTGCATCAGTTGCTTAAAAGTCTTTGCAGCTCAACACCTGAAGCTCTGGGTGCTTCAGTTGCTCAGTGCTGATGAGACTTAATGTCTTCTATAATAGCCTGCTCTTGATTGCAGGATGGCAGGGATTAGCCCCTCCCCTCACAGAGGTATCTTCTGTATAAACTTCCTGTACCACAAGAAGGAAGTTGCAGCACACAAGCCATACCTATGAAAGAAAACCAAACCCCACATGTAAACCTTTTCAGCAGGGAACTGCAGTGCAATAATCCCCAACTACTGCCAACTGCTGTGCAAGCATTACTTCAGCTCATCTGGTCTCAGGGATGGAGGAGTCAGGCTGCCAGGGAGCTTTCTGCTCCAAAGCAAGGTGGGGAAGGTGTGCCAGGTGCTGGCAGGGTACCTTACCAGGTGATGATGTACTGCATGTGCTCGTTTCTCAGGCTCACTCTTGTCTGGCCTCCGATGGGCCCCCCTGGGATTGTGCTTCCTGTAGGTACGACAGCACACAAGTTAAATCTAGTCTGCATGGTGTAGAGCTGTCCTTGCTGTGGGAAAGGGGGTGAAGGTGGGAAGTCCTGTGGATACCCTGCTCTTTCTTGGGCAGCGGTGTTCCTGTGTCCCAGGCAAAGCCAGAGCTGTGGGCAGGTGGCTGGTTGTGCTCAAAGTGTTGAGCACACCTGCATCTCTCCTGAGCACGCTGCTTCCCCCAGCGCTGGCTGCCTGGCACCTTCAAAACACCCAGCAGAGTACAAAAGAGGAGAGAAAGCTGCAATCCCTTGTTGGATTCAATGTCTGAAAGGTCTTTTCCAGCCTAAATAATTCTATGCCATGGGGAAGTAATGGAGAGAGACTGGGGGACACTGGAGGTGGGGCTGGGTTCCTCTGTGACTTACTGAAGTCGGCATCGATGAAGACGGGCTCGGCGCCGGTCACCTTTGCCATAGCCTCCAGGTCACGGTAGTGCCAGCGGTTTTTCTCAATGTTATTCTCAGGCACAAAAGGTTTCCGGGTTTCTGATAACCTCACCACCCCAGTGAGCTCAACCTCATCTTCAATCTGAAGAGAAGCACAGAGGAGAAAAAAGGAATCTTTTGAGAGTGTTTTCATGTTCCAGCATACCAAGGGAGGAATAACCGACTGTATCAGTACAGGCTGGGGGTGACCTGCTGGAGAAGAGCTCTGTGAAGAAGGACCTGGGGGTCCTGGTTGATGACAGGGTGGCCATGAGCCAGCAGGGTGGCTAAGAGAGCCAATGGGATCCTGGGATGCATCAGGAAGTGTGTCCAGCATGTCAAAGGAGGTGATCCTCCCCCTCTACTCTGCCTTGGTCAGGCCCCACCTGGAGTACTGTGTCCAGTTCTGGGCTCCCTGGTACAAAAAAGACAGAGACCTCCTGGAGAGAGTCCAGAGAAGGGCTACGAAGATGATTAGGGGCCTGGAGCATCTCCCCTGTGAGGACAGGCTGAGTGAACTGGGACTGTTTAGTCTGGAGAAAAGAAGACTAAGGGGGGACCTAATTAATGTTTATAAATATCTTAGGCAGGGGATGGAGGGGGAATTGGCCAGCCCCTTTTCAGTGTCTGTGGGGACAGGACAAGGGGCAATGGCTGTAAACTGGCGCACAGGAAGTTCCGCACCAACATGGGGAAGAACTTTTCCCCAGTGAGGGTGAGGGAGCCCTGGGACAGGCTGCCCAGGGGGTGTGGAGTCTCCTTCTCTGGAGAGATTCAAGTCTTGTCTGGATGCCTATCTGTGTAATATGAGCTGGGGAGCTGCTTTGGCAGGGGCGTTGGACCCCATGATCTCTCGAGGTCCCTTCCAACCCCTACAATTCTGTGATTCTATGTCCTGGTAGAAAAATACCAGTGCTTGCAGGGTGTGATTATAAATAAGTGGCTGTGCCCTGCAGTGGGGTGGTGCAGTAACACGGCAGGAAAGAGGCAGCTCAAGAACAGCTCCTCCTTTGTAAAAAAACATGAGTTCCTTAACTAAGAGGTGGGAAGAAAGGGGTTATTTTAGAAATGCAATGACTGTTATTTATGTAACTTCCCATCATGCTGAATATGGCTATTGCCTCTCTTGCTGTGTTGGTGCCTCTGGGTACCAATCTCAGGGCAGAAAAACCCCTCGTGTTGCCCTTACCTGTCCCTTCAGCCTGGTCTCTGGTTTTAGTTTCTTTTTGGGCACAAATCCTCGGTTGACTAAAATGGTGACCCTAGAGTTAAACAAACAGGACTCATGAGTGAAAGCAAACATGTTCTAGCTGCTGCCTAGAAAAAAGACAACCTGTATGTTTGGTGCCACTTTTTTTTTTTGGTCACCTGAGTGCACATTATAGGGGAATCTGAACACAACTTAAGTCAAGCCTCAGTGACCTTACAGACTGTGAGAGGTGCCCTTTAAGGAAGAGGGAGCGATTTATGTAAACCCAACCCCCCTGATTCAGCTTCTCAAAACACACCTGAATTGCTCACATGAAGCACGACTTTCACTAACTTACCCCAGGTCTGTGCAGTAGAAAGGAGTAATGACATTTGCTCCATTTTCTGGGTGGGATGTCAGCCTCCCAGCTTCTCTGGCTTCTCGCTCGGGGTCCACAAGTGACCGTGGCAAAATGTAGAGCTCCTTGGAGTGGTCAAAATGTCCTCGGACCGTGACAGGTCTGTACTCCAATTCCCTCAATTCTATGGGGCTGCATGGAACAGGGTGCAAACAAAATGGCTGTGAGGGGCAAATCAAATTAGGGATGTAATCATGGGAGTCTCCTTTTCCCGAATGGTTGGCTCTAGGTTGGCAAACAGAAGATAAACACCACATGGAATGAGCAGCTGGCTGGTTATTCTGTTACTACCACACTGAATCAAATTGAGATGACTGTGAATGCTCTAGAGAGCAGTTCTCCTCCCTGGTACCTGTAACCCAGTGCCACTTGAATGGCACACACACTCAGGACAGGGCCTGCTGTTGATCCAAGATTGCCTGTTGCTGGAGTAATCCCTTCAGGATATGACAGGCACCTGCTACCACCTCCTTCTCCAGGAGGACTGCATACGGTATGAACTACATACCACATTATCCTGATCAGAGATTCACCCTTTTCTCATGCATTTTGAGTACCCTGCTCATTCTTTAATTTAAAGTAAGAAAATGGTGTCTGTCTTTCTAATCTGCCTGCATGTCCTGTCCTGAACTGTCATTGTGTTCCTTCATTTGCATGCAGTTAAATTCAGCATAAGCTCATTAGTGCAGGGTCCACATGGGATATCACCAGATGCCATCGCTGCTCTGTAGATAATAAACTCTCTCAGCTTCCTTACTCTAATGTCAGAGGGATGGGCTCTGCAGTAATTCTTGATGCCAGTTGTGCAATCAAATCTAGTTTCCACTTTCGTCGCTGGACCTGAAAGTATAGAAATGCAAAAATAATTCCTTACTGTAGAACAGAGCAATGCAACAAGCCCAGGGAGCCTTAAAAGCTTTGTTGGAAGTTTTTCCTCATATCTGGCCTAAGCCAGGGTAATGGGAAATACAAAAATGGAGGCTACTGGCTTAAAATTGAAGAAATATTTGTCATTGCAGTGTAAAATACAAAGGTCCCCTTTAAAGATTTACAAATAGGCACTTGGAAAACAGGAATGTAAAATAACAGCTGTTCTTCACCCTGCATGTCATTTGAATTAGATCCAACAGGCAGAGGTGGCAAACCTGACAGCCCTCAAGTGCTCATCTCTTTAAAAATGAATGTCCATTCGTACCTGCCATGTGCCGAGACAGAACGTGGTCAGAGGGACCAGGAAAAGGCCCCACTTGAGTAAGACATCCTCTCCAGATCTTTCAGCAGCTGTCGTAGAACTTTGTGGTCTGCAGAACCTCAAACAAACTTCTAGAGAAAACAGAATGAGGAATAGGATTTGTACAGGAGAGGAGATGCCAAACTCCTCAGGAAACGTCACCGCTCGGTGTAAGGCTGAAACGGCAGAAACACCAATAAATCTTCTCTTACCTTTTGTCTGCTGGACCAGACCAGAACCCACTTTACTTAGGGGATACCCAAAAAATGTTCTTCTGGTCATGCTGTGTGATACCTACAGGAAATAAGAAAGAGCCTTTCTATCACCTCTGCTTTGTAAAATCTGTGTCTAGCTCATATCAGCTGCCCCAATGACTCCATGGAATTTTGTTCACCCACTGACAAAATACTGAGGAAGTTTGCCTTAATGACAAATATCCATACAAAAGGATGCCACAAATGCAGTATAGGTGAGTAGGCATTTGGTTTAGCAGTTTTTTTCCTGGCCTGTGTCTTTGGGAATGGCCTGCCTGAGAGAGTTGGGCTTGTTCGGCCTGGAGAAGAGAAGGCTCCAGGGGGACCTTACCGTGGCTTTCCAGTCCCTGAAAGGTGCCTAGAAGAACATTGTTCTTATAGGGAAGAACTGTTCCCAAGGGCATGGAGCGATAGGATGAGGGGTGATGGTTTTAAACTAGAACAGAGGAGAAGTAGGTTGGGTATTAGGAAAATGTTCTTCAACATCAGAGTGATGGATCACTGGCACAGGGTGCCCAGAGAGGTGGTGGGGGCCCCATCCCTGGAGACATTCAAGGCCAGGCCTGATGGGGCTCTGAGTGACCTGGTCTAGTGAAGATGTCCTTGCTCACTGCAGGGTGGGACTAGATGGGCTCTAGAGGTCCCTTCTGACCTAACGCATCCTGTGATTCCAGTCTCATCTGAGCAGCACCAGTGCGGGTGAGGTTATGACGTTTATAAAACTCCAGTCAGAGCTGTAGCCGCAGCCCGGGGAGCCCTCCCCGCCTCCAGCCGCCCCGGAGATAAAACCCCATCGGGCCCCGGCCCCATTTGGCCCTTCCCGCCACCGAGGCCGCTCACTCCTCGCCCCGCTTCGCCCCGCGCAGCGAAAGCCCCCACTCCGCGCCGGGGGCACCAACCCACCGCAAGCAAGGCCCGGGCTCCGGTAACGGAAGGGCAGCGGTTGGGGGAGGCCGGCCGGGTGCGCGGATAGGATCACGGCCCGGCTCGGCTCTGCTCGGCCCGGCCCCGCTCCGGCCCCCTCCGCCCTCACTCGG
>VZTU01030170.1:0-20142 GCA_013400835.1 Zapornia atra
CCCCTCATTGATGTACAATTGCTTAGAAGTTGAGTAAAGCAGAGTCTCTGCCCCAGACTGACTCCAACTTTCCTCAGAGTCTTTTCAAGAAACTCTGGAGGAAATAGTTTTCTTTCTGATCTTCCAACTGTCTGATATTTTCAATACCTTGAATAAATTTCCATTTGCTTACTTGTTTATTTTTTGAATCTGTTGATGCATGCACATAAAACAAGGTAGAACATATGGTCTTACCTGTAAATGGGAGCACAATTGGATAAATAGCTATTTTTGGCAAGTTTAGTGGGTCTGTCTTTCTAAGTGGATTTTCAAGAAATATTACGGCTTCTGTAGTGTTGGTTGTGTAATGGTTTTTGCATGATTTCCCTTAAAAATAAATAAGGAAGGAAAAGCTCTACATTCTGCAAGTGTTTTGCCCTATTCAAAATGACCAAATGAACCTTTTCACCCCTGGTTCCTACACTTTGATGAAATCTCTGTCACTGAGCTGCAATTTTTCACGTGTAGAAATTACCTCGCCTCTAAATTTTAGATATTGGTCTGTGAGGAAGCAATAGTGAATATAAATTAACTTACTATTGAATAGCAATATTTATTTTTTCCTCTGGTAGTATAGCTGAAAATGGACAAAGTGGGGGAGCTATACCACTAATTCTCTGGAATTTGCCATGACAGTTGTATGAAACTGATAATTGGAGCTCTCAGGCAATTTTTCACACTAATAGCTTTACACAGAGAAAGCTAAGATGTTTCTGTTGTTAAAGGGTCTATATTTTCTCTTTCTAATATTTTTTTTCTTTAGCTTTGTCTTTTCCAAAGTGTACCCATAGCTGAAATTCTGTCCTTGGTCTTTGTTTGAAATGGAAATAAAAAAGTTATTTCTTCCTTCTCACCCCCCCTCCATTTTTTTTTTTTTTAATTCCTTGGTCTCTAGAGAAGACTTTTCCCTTTCACTCTTTTACTTAATCCATGTCAGATGCCTCATCTTTCCTCCTTGGCCTTTCTTATTCTTTAATTCCCACTAGGCAGACCCATGAAGTGCCATGTGCCATGTGCCGAATCTTCAAGTATCATGTATTTAGCATAAAGTGTCATAATTCTCACATTACTTGCTTCCTAACTCTATGAATACAGATGGCTAAGTATAAAAAAGAGGAACCCTGCTAATGCTTCCCAAAGAAAAGTGCAAAGTGAATTCAATATGCATAAAGTAGTACAGAATCAATATTAGAGACACTCCTAACCCATACGCTCATTTTATGAGACCTGAGAAAAATCTAAGTACAGGATAGACATTTATTTGTGTATCCATTCCAATAAAGATTCTAGTTTCATTAAATATCTAGGTTTTTTTCTTCCCCTCTCTGATATTTCTTGTACTTGAAGAATTTAGAGTATCAGCGTTGCCGTATTTTACATAGACCATAGGGCCATCGTTCTCTGGCTCCAGCTGTACCAGCTGAAGAAGTTAGTATCTTCACCTCACCCTTCCCAGAAGCTGCCATCACCTCTTTTCTGGCAGATGTGCTGCTGGAGTAAGTGATCTTTAATCATTTTCTCTCAGTCTCAGCCATGTTAGCAAAGATTTTTTAGCCACATGGTTTAAACTAGTTTAACTTTGCAGAGGAACAGACAAGTACACCACTCATTAAGTTAAGGGTGGTTGGGATGTAGCATCCTACTGCCTTCATGATACCACAAAGCAAACAAGAGATAGAAGTATAAAATACATTTCAATACAACTAGTTTGTGATTCATACCGAGCACATTGAAGGGTTATGTCTGTGTTCTGATGCTGTGCTGAATGTGACTGCTGAATCCCACTTCTTTCCCATTCACTACTGCAAACAGCTACAATAAAAAATGGAGGGCTTGGATAGTGATTGTCTGGACTGGAAACCAGGACAAGGTTGAGTACAGGAGAGACAACTGAGGTCTGCATCTCTTTTCAAATCCAGGCTCCTAGTCTATGCTGTTCTTAGAGCATTGGCAACAAGAAAATTAGGCAAGATAAAGCTTCTGAAGCTGTGATAACTGCTTTGCACATTAGCCTTCTGAGATCCCTCACTGGAAAGCACCAGGTATATTTGTCCTATTTAAAATCTATAGGACGAAATTTTACCATGTATTGAAATGATGAAAAAGTAAATATTTATAATGTACTCACCTCCTTTTGAAGCCCTTTAGGTGGTGGCCTGCTTTTCATTCCTGTGTTGTTATCTTAGACTTTGGACGTTGAAATAAGACTGAATGTTGGATGTTGGCACAGTCAACTTGAAAGACTGATCAAGCTTATTTGCCTCCCGCTTAGAAACCTATCAAGAAATGCCAAGAATTAAACTATGGGATTAGGAAGCCTGACTTTTCTTGTGGCACTAGCATTGACTTAATGCCTTGATGGGGAACAGACTGTGCATGGATTCACTCATGTGGTTTGTCTAATTCTTTTTCAGGGAAAGGATTGCCTCAAATCCTTGTGAAAACTGGATAGAATATCTCAGTGTTAGATTCAGTTTATGCAAAACTTGGGAATACTTTAACACCAGTCACTGATTATTGGATGCTTCTCATGCCTATGGTATTGTACAAAGATCAATTTACTAATCCTTGTACCACATTTGTGACACGTGTTTGAGTCCGTGTTTTGGGAACCTATTTCCAAAGGCAGCAGAGAGGAGAGGTACTGGGTAAGGAAATGGCAGGCTTAGCTGTCAGACACCTGCCATTGATGTGATCCACAACCCTGAGTGGAGGATTTAACTGATTTTCCTGCTAGGCCTTGCTAGCACAGGATGCTTTCTATTAGTTTTTGATGACAGTGCTACAGAGTTCCTTTGGTCAGCATGTCCAAGACATGACACTGGCAAGGTGGAGCTTGACGTGTTCACATCTAGGAAGTTGAGGCCTGCAATAGATCAGCCATGTCATTAAAATGGAAGAGAAGAAATATACTTTGAACATCTATCTACTTCTCCTGTCTCCTGCTTTCTTCTACTAAACCCATGCTTCCCATGGTACCTCAGGATAGTCTTATTGTTACCTTAGATTTAACAAGGGCTTGTTAGGGCAGGACATTTAACCCATAATTCCTTAGAGAAACCTTTGTGTAGAGCTGCAAAGACACCACATGTTTGATGCGACTTAGGCAATCTACTGGAAAAGTGGGACGTAGTTGATTGAGAAATTATTCTGCTCTGTTCAACAGCCCTGTTAAGACCAAATCTAAAGCTATGGGGTTCTAGGTTTTGTCTATATAAAGAGATTCACAAATCCAAGCAGGAAAAGAATGCCATTAGTATGGATCTGGCTGCTGTAATTGGCAGATGTTTTAGATACAGGCACTAACTCACCTCTCTTAACAAGGATGGTGTACTTGTCTTTTGAGACTATCTTACAAAGAAGCAATTTGGCTTGGTTTGGCCTCCTGGGTTCAATTCAATTGCAGAACCTCAGCAGATAAAAGCTTGTGTAGTCCCACTGTGATGTTGGTTTACAGCATTGGTATTATAGCCCTTTGTGCATGTCCTCAGGGAAATGTTTCTCTGAGGACAGTAATGTTCCCTACCCTCAAGGTTATTGCTGAGTGGAAGTCACTGATTATAAATTTCCTTGAAACAGGGTGGTATAGATAATGCCTGATCATATACTATTTATTATACCCTATATCCACTTGATCTTGACCTGACAGTGTTTACTTTTTCCAAAGGGAAAGCTGAAGAATGGGCTTAAGCCTGGGCTTTGGGGAGTTTGGGGAGGTAGAAATGAGATCAAGAAGAAGCAGAAGTGGACTTTAATAAATGATTTCAGTAAAAACCACAGTAAGAAAGTTTGGGTTTTGATATATGTGCCCACTGTAGCCAGACCTCCCTGTACATAACTGTAGATACACCAATCAATTTCCATTAATTTAATCTCTTTCTTGCAGAAAATTGAACAACAGCAACAACAACAAAAAGAGTCAAAATGAAACAAACTACAAAGGAGGCCAGAACAAATGTCTCCTAAACTGAGTGGCACTGAGAGTTTTTCTTTCTTCTTGGCTACACTGTGTGATGTTTTTCTCCATGTTTTCTGCTCCGATTAAGAACACTTTCATCTTCTGTGATGCTGGTAGTGCGTGGGCCTGTACAAAATCATACACCCAAATGAAGACTAAAGCTTCATCTCTACTCAGCAGTGCTGGGAATTTACCATCAACCTTGTCTCTGTATAGAAGAAACAGGGACAAGAAGAACTGTATTTTCTCAGTGGTTCAGGGCATAGGCTTTCAATGATCGAGTTAAGAGAAAGGCAAAGAGGTGAGAAAGCTGTCTCGACCCTATAAAAAGAGACGTAGAATTTCAATCAAAAATTTGGGCATTAAATACTCCTGCTTTAGCTACAGCATCATCACAGAGATTCCTATCATTATGTGGCCATGTCTAAATCTATGTAAGTGTCTGCAATTTTAATGTATGGGTACACACATTACAGTATTGACTCTACTGTGTGCCTGATTCATCTGCTCATACTCATGACAAGTGGTATCTCAAGCACAAGTGTTTTGCACTTTCATCTTGTGGGGGGCTTGCCCTGTTCTTGGGAGTCACTGAATAAACTATGAAAAAGAACTAGCTAGTTTGGGAAAGCACTCCTAAACATCTGCTTTTAGAGTGCTCACCCGTGAAGTAGAAAACCACCTTCCTCTCTCTCTCCAGTCTCCCAAGGGAGTACCTTCCCAACATTATAATTTAATTACTTGCCTCTTAGACACAGCTGATTAGGAAGATATTAGATTGTTTAGACTAAAACTCCCCAGTTTCCTAGAGCTTCTTGTATGTGTCCCTTTCAGAAGTGTAACATTTATGATTGCTAAAGGTTCAGCTATACATCTAGGAACAAACAGCACAACATGACCTACAAGGCAATGAAAAGCACTGGAAAGCACCTACATGCACAGTAGATGAGCCACTTATTTAAGATTTCCAGGGCTGCAGCACTAATGGAAAAACAGTGCTAATGAGACCTTGGGTGCACAAACAATGATAAATACAGTGACTAGAAGCTGATGTTATTTCCCAAACAGCAAATGACCCACAGACAGGATTTGAAGTCTGGATATAACACTGACCAGTGGCAAACTTAAATAACTCAATTTTTTTTTTAGTTTATAAAGGAAAAAGAAGTAAAAATATAAAAAAAACCCTGGGAAGTGCTTTGGTCACAACATATGAAATGTTTTTTTCAAAGAGAAAATACTTGGTAGTAAAGAGCTCTTTAACCTATCTTGGAAACACATTGCAAGTTGTAGCAGCAGGCAGTGACAGCCAGGCAAACGCTAACAACTGGCATGTTTTTAACAGTGGAGGCTATTAGTCACTGTAGCAAACAAGCAAGGGAAGCTGCATGTTCCCTATCTTTTGGTATTGTCACATCAAGTCAGAACATTTTTGTGGAAAACATGCTTTTGTCACACAGAAATGCAAAACCAGGTCAAGCTAGGATAAATAATAATAATAATAAAAAGGCAGATCTAAAAAAAGATGCAGAGAAGGACTATTCACACTGCTGATGGGAAGAAGCAGCTACCTTATGGAGGGAGAATATAAAGTTGGTGAGTCCTCAGTTTGTAGGCAAGAAGGCTGAAGGGGAAAAGCTCAAAGTTATTGAAATAACAATGGTGGTGGATGAGACCAGTTTAATCTACTGATTATAAGAGACTGACTTAAAACAGAAAAAAAAGTTTGTGTGTGTGTATATATATATGTAAAAACAGGGTAGCAACAAACTTCTGAAGTTTTTCTGAATTAACACAGGAATTGTGAGGACTGAAATGATAAAAATATCATGGCCAAAATCATTTAAGGGTATATCTGGGAACAAAGTGAATAGGTAGGAGTTATTTTCTTCAACATCCCTAGTGCAAAAGAAATGGAAGCTGTGAGATGACAAGAAGAAGTCTGCAGACAGTGGCCAGGTTTCTGTGTCCTCCTTAAATAGCATCTCTTGAGAGAGGAGATGCTATAAAACATACCTAATAAGGTATGTTTTATGTTCACATACTATGTTCTTAACTACAGAACAAGGTAATAAGTGGGGACCTGAGCTATTTCTCCATGTGGCCAGATGATGTCATACCTCTTGAAGTGTTGACTGTTGGACTGTTCAGCAGAATGAAGCTGAAACAACCTACCTGCCTCCTCAGGTTGTGCCTTTTGGTTGTGCTGGGAAAAATTATGTCAGTACTGGGGCAGACTGTGCCCATTCAGACTATAAGTGGGAGACGTAACATCCTACTTGGTGTCTAGATTTGGAAGAGACAGTTCTGCTCATAGTCTCTATTTTATAATGTGGATCTTCTAAAGACAGCAGTGCACCTTATTTCATCAGCAGAGCACAGTGAGCTCCATCCTCAGAAGTTTTCCTCCTGTGACCTGTCTCATCTTCAGAAGTGTTTTGCGTTGACTGATCCATGATGAGGAATTCAGGGGCATATAGGAGGCAGAAGGAGTGGGGAGAGGCAGCCCAAAGCTTCATGAATGACTCTCCTTTTGCTTTAGCTGCCATAACATCTTGCTAATACCTCATGCTGAGAAACAACTTTTCGCTCTCATGTTGGACAGGGCAGCTTCTGGACTCCTTGCTTGCTTCTAAAAGCCATATCCTCCTGTGAATGAGTAGGGATTCCTTCTGATTTTAGTCACTATAGAACTGAGAAATGGAGAGCTTTGTAGTACACGTGTCAGATACAGTAGGGAAGAATTAAGAAATTCCAATTATATTTCTCATTTCCTTAAAAAAACCCAACAGCAAAAGAATAAGCAAGATCATGCTAGAAACATGCTTCTATCATCAGCTTAACTAGGGAAAGAGAGGATCCTCTTCTAGATGTGCATATTCTCACCAAAGTAATATTATTTTTACAGGGCTTTTTTGTTACTTCTGTAGAATTTAAAGCATTCTCTCCTAACAGTTTTCTCACAAGCATCCAAACCCATTTGAATCTATCTTCAAAGTCCATCAAATCCAAGATTCACTGATGTTGTACTAGTACTAATACATGTAGCTGGGATTTTTTTCTTTTGTCTGCCACAGAGCCACATGTCACATTTTGCATCACATTAAATCACTGAGACCAAAAAAATAGTTCTTGGGGATTAGCACAGGACTTAGCCCTAGGAAATGTTGGTTCAATTCCCATCTTGGTCACATATGCAGCAAACCCATCATAAGCCTCTTGATCTATCTGGAATCAAATTCGCTGACAGAAAGGCAAGGAAACCTGAAGGTCTCATTTCTCTATTTGTATAATAAAATGGTCATGATATCCTGGTCCCTTGGGGACTTGGATGATTATTCACCCTACCACACAGATAACCCTGATCTTTCCCTGTTGAGTGTTACATAAGAATCTGGAGAGAAAGACTAATCGTACATGAGGTAAACAAGTAGCAAATGGATTATATGAGAGTAATTCCATGTGCAGCATAGTCTAATAAAATTAACATTTGAGTGATGCCAAATAGAGAGCCTTTGGGTATGAGAGTACTGGAAATAAAGAAACAGTGAAGAGATATCTAAGAGGTGAGAAATAAACCAAAATGTGATCTATTTTTCCTCCCTGCCCCATGCTCTTGCATTCAAGATTTTCTTTTCAGGTACTGAACAATAAGTGATGCAGACTGAAAGAAAATTCATCTGTGTCTCTGCCAGATTTTATTAAATGTTGGCCACATAAATAAATGCAGGCATGAAGTAGGTAGAATGGTAAACTAAACACAAAGCACTGACAAAGAGAAACGGCATTTTGCTATAGGCAGAATCACAAGAAGTATTTTCTTGCCTGGAGTGGTAATGAGAGTGCTAATGAATTCAGATGTTTCTGTGAGTTCCCAAATCCCACAAGATGACTTGTAGAGGGAGGTAGGTATTTCCTGGAATCAAAGACCAACAACTGTAAGACTAAGAGGGACTCTTAGTGGAGGGGTGCAAACAAGACCTGTGCATGTCAGTAGGAAAATCTCTCAAGCTTGTGCTGCAAGCAATGCAGACCTGGCTGTCTTTTCTGTACAGCCTAGGGCTCAAGTTCTTGCTGAAGGTCACTAGACATAAGACCACATTTAAGTATGGGTTTTTTTGGCTTGGAAGGAGAAGATGTCTCAGCACCCCTTGCAACTGTGCTACATGTTGATTCTTGAAAAAATTTCCCTTATCTCCCAGAAGGTTCTCTATGTAAAAAATAATGGGAGACATGGAGAACTTGAGCTCAGCAGTAGTACAACTGTGTTAAATACACGCTGCTGCAGAAAGATGGGAGCAGGACAGTCTTCTTTCTGCTCTTCAGCAATTGCTCCACCAGGTGATGTAGCTGTAACCACAAAGAGTTAAGGAGATGTTTTGGCAGGAGCTTTTCTGTTGTTAGTTCCCAACCCCTCCCTGAGAACCTTTGGTCCAGACTTTAGGACGTTATAAGTTTCTCATTGCTTACAGCTAGCCATTTCTCCAGTCACAGAAAGAAGAGTTATGTTCTGTTCTCCACTTGGAGAAGAGCAGGACTTCTAGCATGGCTATGAAAGCTGCTGTGCAAGGACATTTCAGAGAAGGCCCATGAACTCTCTTTCTCTCACAACCTCTGTAAGCCCAGGTCCTGTCCAGAAATGCAGAATTCTATCAAAAGGTGGAGCAATGAGCTTTTGCGTTTGTTCTGTATTAAAAGAACACCTTTAGAAATCTTAGAATCATAGAATAGTTTTAGTGGGAAAAGACCTTTAAGATCATCAAATCCAACCATTAACCAAGCAATACCACATCCAATCACTATACCATGTCCCTAAGGACCACTGTATGGTCAACCACTTCCCTGAGCAGCCTGTTCCAGTGCTTGGCAACCCTTTTGGTGAAGAAATGTTTCCTAATATCCAACTCAAACCTCCCCTCGTGAGACTTGAGGCTGTTTCCTCTTGTCCTATTGCCTCTTACTTGGGAGAAGAGACCAACACCCACCTGTCTACAACCTCTTTTCAGGTAGTTTTAGAAAGGGATCAGGTGTCCCCTGAGCCTCCTCTTCTCCAGGCCAGACAACCTCAGCCACTCATCAGACCTCTAGACCCTTCACCAGCTTTGTTGCCTTTCTCCAGCACCTCAATGTCTTTCTTGTAGTGAGTGGCCTAAAACTGAACACAGTACTTGAGGCCAGTCTCACCAGTGCTGAGTACAGGGGGACAATCATTGCACGATCACAAAATCATAGGAATCGTAGAATTCTTTGGGTTGGAAGAGACCTCAAAGATCATCTAGTTCCAAACTCCCTGCCATAGGCAGTGTCATGCTTCACTAGTCCAGGCTGCCCAAAGCCTCATCCAAATCAAAACCTACCCTCTTTCATCTTGAAGCCATTGCCCCTTATCCTATCACTACACTCCCGGATGAAGAATCCCTCTCCCACTTTCCTGTAGGACCCCTTTAAATATTGGTAGGCCACTTCCCTAGTCCTGCTGGCAACACTAATTCTGACACAGGCCATGATGCTGCTGGCCTTCTTGACCACCTGGGCACACTACTGGCTCCTATTTGTCTTAAAGTGAAAGGTCAGTTTGTCAAGAAAACAGCAGTTTCTGTATCCTTTGAGAACTGAAAGATAGAGCTGGGGAGGCTTTCATTTCAGCCAGTGACAAAATATCTAAGCCACTGACTAGTGTGTATCTAGACTTAAGTTTCATCAAAGAAATCTATGAAACAGGTAATTCTTTCCTATTTCCATATTTTCCATGGGCACAAACTTGAATATAGGAAGTTCCACCTAAACATGAGGAGGAACCTCTTCCAGGGATCTACCACCCTCATAGTGAAGAACTTTTCCCTAATATCCAACTTAAATCTCCCCTTTTCTAGTTTAAAACCATCACCACTCATCCTATTGCTACATGCCCTCATGAGCAGTTCTTTCTCAGCTTTCCTGTAGACACCTTTGAGGGATTGGAAGGCTGCTATAAGGTACCCCCAGAGCCTTCTTCTCTAAGCTGAACAAGCCCAACTCTCACAGCCTGTCTTCATAGGAGAGGTGCTCCAGCCCATAGATCATTTTTGTGACCCTCCTCTGGACATGCTCCAACAGGTCCATGTCCTTCTTGTGCTGAGGGCTCCAAAGCTGGAGATGAGGTCTCACCAGAGCAGAGCAGAGGGGCAGAATCCTCTCTCTCGATCGGCAGGTCACACTTCTTTTGATGCAGCGCAGGATGCATCAGATGCAAGAAGACTATTTTCCTTTTGCATATCTAAACTTAGCTGTGCATATAATTTCTTCAATAAATAGTGAAGAATTTAACCCAGAATCATAAGTGGTGTAACTTTATAGATCTACTTGATCCATTCCCAAATATGTTGATTTAGGAAACTAAAGATGACAACCTGGTATCTGAATTCAGCCAGAAAAATTACAAAGTTAATTTCCAAAATGCCACTTGAACTGAAGAACTGCTGATTAACATTTTTGTTTTCCTTTTAATTAGAAAGCACGTGTTTCAATTAAAATAAATTTCAGTGTTGGAAAATTGAAAAAAAGATTAATTATAAGGAAAAGAAAGTGTATGGTACTTATATTTCCAATCCATGTATTTAACTAAACGAAGTTCTACCTTAAGCTTAGTTTCCCATTTCCATCTTCTTTCTACTGTTAAAGAGGATCATTTCCTTTCAATGTGGATATGACACAGAATCTCATGTTCATCATGACAAAGATTCTTGAAGAACAAGTTTGTGAACAAAGAAATAATTCCACTCAGAAATGTGTAATTGTGATTTTTTAAAAAGGTATAAATGCAGAAGTTTTAGTTGGTATTACACCATCCACACCAAGGAATGCTTAGTGCAATCTTTATTAAAATACTTTTTCAGGAATAAATCCATGTACAGGTTGGGAAAATATTGAAGACAGTTTGTACACAGTGGTATGAATTATCCACCTGGACTTATGCAAAAAGTGTTTCAGCTGTTCCCTGTCTGCATGTCAGGTCCACCTACAAGAGACTAATCACAGCCTTTGCTCTTTCTAATGCTGAAGGCCAGGACTGCTGTTGACACTAGAAATCATCCCAAAGCAGGAGGTCAGGCATAAACACAAGGACTGCTAGACATTCAAGAGTTGCTAACTATTCTGCTTCACTTTTCATACAAATGAGATCTGTAAACAGGAGTTTCTTTATGTGGAAGGTGGCAATGCATAAGGAAGAATTAAGAATTCTTAATTCTTAATTGAATGAATCCTAGACATCTTCTGTTGCAGCCAAGCATTTTTGGCATCCTTCTCCCTTGACATGCACCACAGAGCCTGATCAAAGGCCACAGCTATTTTTGGAAGGAGTTTTGGAGTGATTAAAAGATGTCATCTTTCTCAAACCCAATGTTAAGCCTTGGTACCCTTTCCAACGTGTTATTGCTCCAAACCTTTGTCATTGAGGATGTGTCTGCAGCATAGGTGGAAAACTTCTCATCTGCATACAAAATTTGGTCTTTTCCTCCTTTAGACTGGCAGTGAAAGAGGCGATCTTCAAGTTGAATTGCTCTGTGTTGTGAGTCAGATCACAGCATAAATACAGCTGGAATGTACACAAACGATTCTGTTCATTCCAGTGGTACAATTTCCCATTATGCTAATTTAACTTTCATCTGAAGAAATCCTACTATCTGAAGAGATGTAAGCTTGTCTTCCTATTGCTACAAAGAGAGTTGTAATGTAGATAAGTGTTACCCTGTTCCTACTTAATACAGTTGGTCAGGCACTTTCCTTGCACTACAGACTGATCCATTTCAAGGATCTTTCTTCACCCATGTGCATGGTCTGTTCTCACTTGACTTGAGTCCAGTGGGACTCCCCACATGAGTCAAGGTTTGCAGCATTTCCTTTCCAAGATCCTGTATGGGGAGGGAATAAAGCCAGAAGAGAAAGAGATTGCAATTGAATATGCTGATATTTTTCCTACATAGCAACAAAACCCCCACAAAAACAGCGACTACTTGTCTATCAAGATGTTCCTTAATTACTGTTATTGTTCCAGATGGAGTTCCTCATGGAAGTTGACTTTCTTCTCCCAGGTCTGTTTATCATGGGATCAGGCAAACTATTTGCACACATTCTCCTCTCCTTTCCAAGATACCAGGCTCATCCATGCTGTATTAAGGCTGAATGCTCTGTCATGTCTTCTCAAGACTTTTTTCCACACTGCCCTGACAATAGCAGACATGAGCTTGAGACTCCTGATGACTACTACCAAGCTTGACTTTGTCCTTGGATTACTTCTGAAGGCAGGGATCTCACCTTGGTCATTATTGCTATGAACAGATTCTGCTGCAGCTGTACTTTTCATTCTCTCTTTCAGGTAGGGACCAACTCCAGGAAAAGCCAAGCAAAAAATTATAGCCCTTTCTTTGGAAATTAAAGCAATAATATATTTTGGTTAAGGACTTGGCAAACATCCCACTGACTGAAGTGGGAACATTCAGAGATAAAAGTGTGAGGTGCCACTTCTCCTCTGCCAGGGCAATAACTGATCAAACCTCTGCAAATCAGGAACAAAGACAGATTTTGCAGAGCAATCCATGGCAGGGACTGCAGGAGGGCTCAGCCTGCTGTGCATATCAAAGTTCCTCTTGTATGCCTTGTGTCATTGCAGCTTTAAGAAATTCCTGAGGAAGGGAGCTGCCTTAATAGCAAGTTGTACCACTTTTAAAGCCGCATTTGTATTGCTCACACAGCAAGAGCTCTTGTCACATGGAAGCCATCGAATCAAACCACTGACATGGCAAGAGAATAAGGCGAGATAATGAAATGAGAAATTAAGAGCATGAAAAGTAAATGCTGTAGAAAAGCTGACACTTCATAACACTCCAAGTGAACACTTGCCTGTATTTCAAAGTCGACCGATAAGAAATTATTTGCTTTTCTTATATAACAGAAATAGATAAAGGATTCTGTTTGGATAGGAGAAGATTCCACTAGGCTGCAATTTACTTATGAATGCTCAATATTTAAGGAAATTGCTTCTTTCACTTTGTCAACTGGCATAAATATATGCTAAAGAGGGATTCATTAGAAAAATCCATGCAATGCATGAGCTCAGCTCAAATAATCCTGATCTTGCCAGGCAGGTGTTTTTCATCCTGTCAGGAGATGGCACGTTGAGCTGCAGGAGGCTTGCCACATGGGCTGGGTTGGGTTGCGTTGTTCTTCTGTGAAAACAGAATACAAGTATCTCACCTCTCTCCCTTAAAACAAGTTGCCATTTACTGCATGTGTGCTCATTGTGGAGACAGTCATCCCAGCTCACAGACCTGCAGTTGTCCAGAGTTTCGTGTCTCTCAGTTTGCATCCGTGTGAATAACGGGAACCATGGGGATTTTCTCCTGGACTCTAACCCCCATGGCTGGCTCTGGAGGCTGTTGCAGAGTCCCATTGCCCCCTGATCAGTATTAGTAGAAGTTCCTTGTGCCTCAGAGGAAAGAAGAGAGTCTTGCAAGACAGAGCTGTGTGTGTCTGACTGCACAGGCAATTTACTGAAAGACAATTGTTTCCTCTGTCACTACAGCATGAAGGCTTTATGGATATTTGAGGAGAGATCTACAGCAGCATTTATGGCAACTTACACAAATTGTATACATAACAGATTGAAAAGGATGATCCAAAATAACTTGTCTGCCCTAAATTATCTGTGAGTGTGAAGGTCATGTCTTGCTTTGATGCTTTTCCCAGAAAATTAACTCAGTCCCTCAATTTCTGCTACTTGCCATATCCAGGTGTGTTGTCATCTCTACTGAGCCAAGAAGCATTAGTTCCCCATCTTCCATAAAACTGTTTTAGCTGATCAGTTAGCTAGACTGAAGAAGATGTGGCCCTGCATCCCTATAAGGATGCTTCTGGCTTACTAGAAGTTCCTAGGAAGGCCCAGCAGATCGACACTACCACACAATTTGTTGTCTGCAAACTTCCCCTGCACTCAATCCCTTTGTCCAGATCATTAATAAAGATGTTAAAGAGGACTGGCCCCATCACTGAGCCTTGGGGAACACCACTGGTGACCTGCTACCAGTTGGATTTGACTCCATTCACCACAACTCTTAGAGCCTGGCTGTCCAGCCAGTTTTTAACCCAGTGAAGAGTATACCCATCTAATCCATGGGCGGCTACTTTCTTCAGGAGGATGCTGTGGGGAATAGCATCAAAGACTTTACTGAAGTCCAGGTAGACAACATCCACAGCCTTCCCCATATCCACTAAGCAGGTCACCTTCTCATAGAAGCAGACCAGGTTGGTCAAGCTTCTTAAAGGCGTATCTGCTCTAGTGGGACATAGCTGAAAGCAGTGACGTTGGGATATATGGAGGCATCGGACTGCTCGCTCAGAGTAATCCCTGAAATCTGTGAAGAGGGTCACAGCTTTCAAAGCTAGTAGATCCACCAGCACACACAGGAATGTCATAGCTATCCTATGACAGTCACTCGACTGACAGGCCCTAGGTATTAGGAAAACAGGAAACAGTAGGAAATGAGGCATCTCTCTGGTGGTAGTCAGAAAATGATGGATGCCTCTGACACATGTGCAGGGAAAAGCTTTCTTTCATTCATACTTCTGGATACAGAGCAAAAGATGCATCTAGAGGAAGATGTGACCTTGGGGAAAATGAGAACACCAGATGAATGTCATGAAAGCATTTCATGCCATATAAGAACGTGCTTAATTCCAGATTAGTGACTCACCTGTTATTTTAGATTCCCACCCAGAAGGAGATTAATTCAGGTTCAAGTTCAGAGCAAGTCTATCTGATTCAGGGCAGGTACATTTACTTGATCATACCAAAGGAGAAGTACCATCTCGGGGCCATTATAAATGCTAAGGAGCATTTCACTTAATTGCATCCTACAACAAAGGAGGTTTTCCAACCATTCACTGAACCATTTCATGAAAATAAGTTCTTTTGTGACATTATGTTCCAGTAAAGGTTTTGGAGGGATGGGGCAAGAGGAAGGCTTGCAGTTCTTTACCAGTGATCTGCATACATTTTTTTGAGGGAAGAACTTTTCTTTTTCCAGAAAGAGATGTGTTATCACCACAGTTCTTAAAGAGACAGTCAAAACTTGAAAGAAAGTGAGCATAGGTGAGGAGTGCTTACATTCAAGCTTTTGTTGTCATGACCTTGCTGCTGATGAGGTACCATCCACATTCATTCTGGACAAAAGGAAAACTTTGCCATAGTGGTATCATCCAGCTTTCCCTGTTCCCTAAACTGTAGTTTACCACACTGAATCCCGCCTTCTAGATTGTCAGTGGACATGGAAGATGTTTTATCTGGAGTAGTAATGTACCTTGAGTAACTGTGTCCTAGTCACAAAAGAGGAAAGGAAAAATCAGATAAAAATGAACAAATCCTGAAATTTAGAGGCAATGTGAAAGATGGGATCATTTCTTAAATCTTACATTCATTTCCAAGTCATTCAAATAGGCTGAGTGCCTGACAATAAAACTGTTTTGCAAATGGTTCATCTCAATATAAAAATATTGGAGAGTGTCCAGAGGAGGGCAACGAGGATGGGGAAGGGTTTGGAGAGAAAGTTTTATGGGGAGAGGCTGAAGTCCCTTGGTGTGTACAGCCTGGCGAACAGGAGGCTCAGGGGAGACCTCATCACTGTCTGTGGCTTCCTGACAAGGGGGACTGAAGGGGGCGGGTGCCAATCTTCTCTCTTTGGTGACCAGTGATAGAACCGGAGGGAATGGTATGAAGCTGTGACAGGGGAGGTTTAGGTTGGATATTAGGAAGAGTTTCTTTACTGAGAGGGCTCTTGGGCATTGAAACTGACTCCCTAGGAAAGTGGTCACAGCACCGAGCTTGGCTGAGTTCAAGAAGCATCTGGGGGATGCACTCAGTCCCATGCTCTGACTTGGCTGGCCCTGTGTGGAGCCAGGAGTTGGCCTTGATGATCCTTATGGGTCCCTTTCAACTCAGGATATTCTATGATTCTATGCTTCTAATGTTCATATCTAAGTTTTGTAATATGAAACAGAGGATTTTCCAAAATTCCCTAATCCTTACTAAGCTACATATCTGCCTGCAAGACTGTCCAGTTTCCCCTGGAAACCTTGGGAAGGGGCTCAATGAAGAAGTTAATCAAAGAAAGATGATAATACACTAATTGCTGAATGGAAGACAAAGCAACTTCTCTGACATTTTTAGAAATAGCTGATATTTACATGGAAATAGGCATTGCTAGCCTGACTCATGAACTTTAAATGTAAATTGAGTATCTGGAGTGCTTTTTACATGGGCATTTGAAGTAAAAACAGAAATTATACACTTGGGTGGTTTTTATAAAGCCCTTTAATAGCCATTATTATAATCTTAAAATAATAATTATAAAGGCAGTGGGCTGGCCAAAGGGCTCAAGAACAATTATTTGGCTTTCTCATTTGTAACTTTTAAGTTCAGTTCACGTCTCAGTATGTTTTGGGTGAACTCAAGGGCCTTGTGGGCAGAAGCTTGACTAGTGAATTGTTTGATTATGCAAAAATGGCCAACATTTCTGTCTTGACACTTCCATGGCAAGAAGTTGGTGCATGCCCTAGTTACAAATGGGTCTGAGACTTCCAATAGAGGTAGCTGTCTTGTAAACTCAGTACAGTAATCTCAAATTTACTTTCCCCACTGTTCTGCACTCCCCTCTGGGCCTGGGAAACAAAGAATAGTGATGAATCTGCATGGAGGAAAAGCAGAAATGATGTCTTAATAGTAAAAAATGGGCTTCAGTGGTGAGATGTAATTAGGCATCAATGTTTCACTCTACTCCCTTGCTCCTGAACAAACTCAGCAGATGGTCCTTGTTTGTCTTTCCACAATTGCTCACCTTGTCTATTTAGATGACAGACTCTCTGAAACATATTTTATTCTTGTCTTGTGTTTACAGTGTAGCTGGTATGCAAGGGGTTCAGATCTTCCTTGGCATATTGAGGCAATGATATTCTCTTGCTCTGTTTAGTTTTCTTTCTCTCTGTTCACTACACAGGATTTAAAAGAGAAGTTCCAGCTGAAAAATATTTTATCATTTGTAACACATTGTTGGAGTTGAATCTGGTACAGGATGTGAAAAACATCAAGAAAGCCTTCTACAGGTACATCATAGAATCATAGAATGTATTAGGATGGAAGAGACCTTTAAAGGCCATCTAGTCAACCCCTCCCTGCAGCAAGTAGGGACATCTTCACTAGATCAGGTTGCTCAGAGCCCCATCAAGCCTGACCTTAAATATCTCCAGGAATGGACCTTTCACCACCTCTCTGGGCAACCTGTTCCAGGGATCTACCACCCTCATAGTGAAAAACTTTTACCTAATATCTAACCTAAATCTCCCCTTTTCTAGNGACCTTATCACTGCCTACAACTACCTGAAAGGAGGTTATAGAGTGGTTGGTGTTGGTATCTTTGACCAAATGACAGGTGATAGGATGAGGCGGAATGGACTTGTTGTGCCAAGGCAGGCTCAGATTAGACATTAGGAAAAAGTTCTTCACCAAAGAGGGTTATCAGGCATTGGAACAGGCTGCCAAGGGATGTGGCTGAGTCACCAAGCCTGAATGTGTTTAAAAGACTGGTAGATGAGGTGCTTAGGGATATGGTTTAGTAGAGGACAGGTATGGTTGGACTTGATGATCTCAAAGGTCTTTTCCATGCTAGTGATTCTGTGGTGATGTCCAGAGTTATCTGCCCACCTCACTGACTTTGTGATTCCATGGTACTGCCTCAGCAGCTCCCTGGAGAAAAGACAAATTTCTGGATAAGGTTCAGGAATAGCATTTTAATTTCATTTCCAGACACAACAATTTTTATTTTGTCTGCAACAGGGGGTTGTAAGCTTGAGGACTCAGTCATATTTGGTCCATATGCTAAGGTATTGAGTCAGAAACATTCACTTTACAATGGCTGAATGTTAGCTGATGTGCATCTGAGGGCAACACTTCCACCTCTGAGTTTGCTAACTGACTTCCTGTCTTACTGCTTTTGTTAGCTCAAGGATTATACTGCACAACATAAATATACCTCTCAGTATCCTGACTGTAATTCATTGACAATTACTCCTTATCTTTCAAGGGAAGACTTAAAATAAATTGAGAGATTTCTTGTAAGCTACCTAGATACCTTGCGCCAATCTGCAGGTCATACACTTTCCCATGGTTTCTTTGATACAACAGTTAACTCCTTCCAACTCTGAATTCCTGGATTCCTCTAAAACATACTTCCTTTGAAGGGAGGTAAAAGTGAGTGGAACTGAGAAACGAAGGGCACAAGTACTTTTCTTCCAGAAACAGCAATAGAGGCTGCATGGTGCCTTGGATAGCTTACTCAAGGTTTCAAGAACTTTTTATGTTTTCCTCATGTCCTTGCTTTCACAAATGAAGCTTATCATTCATACTTGCTTGGGGATTTGGCTGCATCTGTTGATCTGAGAGACAAGAATTTCCATCAAAACATTTAAAATCTCCAGCAGTTCAAGGAATATGAAGCTCAAGATGTGGGATTTAAAGTACAAACATATGTACATAAACATATATATATATGTTATAATTATGTTTATTTATTGGCTGCTTTCTTCTATATTTAGCATACATACTGGATTTCTAGGTAAATTGCAGTGCCCCTCTCATCACTCTGTTTAACTACGTTACCTAAGAAAGGCAAAACATCAATTTGCCTATTCCCTCTGAGAATTACACATAAAGAAACCTGACAACTTGGGGCCTTATTTATTTATTTATTCTAAAAATTTTATTATTCTGTTCTTGCTGGCTTGCATTGGAAGCTGAAGAGAATTACAAGGAATAAAACTTCTCATCTACTCTGAAGCTTAATGTTCTTTAATGGTTTCATATGTTCTGAATTGGTTAACAGGGAGAAGTGGTTGGAGGCTGAGTGTCTTGCATGTTGCTGTATATCTTTTATTACTGTACAGAGTTCCCTGCACAAAGAGTTGTTCTCCAAGCCATCTGAATACTTGTTTACCATGAGGCAGCAGCTGTCCCCATTGTAAAGAAGAAGCAAGAGAGAAACTACATTAAATTCATTCATCCCTAGCAGAAAGGAAACAAGCAAAGGAAAGAAAGATTCTATAACCTTCTGTTACCCATGCTTGGAAATAAAGAACCACTTTTCAGAAATACCTGAAAAGCTGGTACATTGCCCTGGAAAGTCAAGTAAAATTGCTACAAAGCAGAGTTGTCTAAGCACATTACTAATATTAAGAAAAGTTCAGCAGTAAAGCACATAGCAATTGTATTTTTAAAAATGGTATTTCTAAAATACACCACTTTAAGCAAACAGCTAAGTGTCCAAATCATGAATAACCAGTATTCCCTGGTCTGTGTTATGCCTTCAGATGGACTACAGTATAAAGGAGAATAGGAAGACAAATGTCACTGCCAGCTTAATATATGAAAGTCTCCCTTAATAAGGTGATTGGTGGAAGAGATTTGGGAGGACCTCACAGATGGGACAAAGTATCTCTTCCCCTGTTGTGAGATTAGGCTGTTGGGACACACAAAAGATCATAGCTATCCCAGTGACTGTTGAAGTCTTTGTGGTTCAACTAAATCAGAGCAGGAGACTGAGCTGTCCATGTTGGTTTGAAAAGCTGCAGGTGAAATCTATGTGTACATTGTAGTGGGAACACTTTCTTTTTTTTAAAAAAATAAACCAAGGAAATGTTTCTGAAGAGAATTGTCCTGGAAATAAATTTCAAAATCAGTTAAAATTTGTAAGAACTAAACATGGCCTATAAACATGGCCTAAATGAAGACTGGAGAAGGTTTTTCCTTACTCAGTCTTTCTGTATATTATAGGGTGAACAGGCCTGAGCTTACTTTACCTGCATTAACCAGAGAACTGGAAATGTGAGCGTTATGGCACAGAAGAAACTGAAGCTGGTGGCCATGAGCCAGATTACACATCCATCTGGTAGCGTGCTAGAGGAGAAGAATTTATTAACTGTGGCAGTGTTGTACATACACAGATACTTTTCTGCTAGACAGTGGCAACATCTAAATATTCTGTAGATTTGCCAAGTCAGACCTATACTAGCCAAGGGGGCACTCAACTTTTTCTGACGCAGAAATCCACTGCTAATCTCAT
>VZTU01030180.1:5567-33075 GCA_013400835.1 Zapornia atra
CCTCCCCCCCTTTTTTTTTTTTTAATCCTAAATTGCATCAGATGTAACTTAACATTTTGGTTTTGGCTTTAGATCTGACACCTCCTCTGAGCTCCTTTTTGTACCTTCCCAAAGGCTGGTACTCTTCCTGGGCTGGCTTTTTCATCTTCACAGCCATTTGAGGAATTGATTTGGCTTTTGTTACAGTTGGCTTTTGGAAACTTCTGTTGTTTTGATCTATGCAAAAAGGAATTAATTAAAAAAAAAAAGAAAAATCCTTTGAAAATTTAAAACAAAATGACAGCAAGGTTTGAAACCACAAGAAGTAAAAGGCCCAGAGAGAAAGAACTTGAGCCACGTCTTTGGACATTCCCTTTGTGCCAAACGTGGTTTATACAACTTCCAGAAACCCCAGTTGGGGAAACACATTAAACAGAAGGTTCTGGATGTAAGGAACACCCTGGTTTTGTAGTTACTTGTTACTTCCTAGCCTCTGGACAAAGGCCTCTGGCCTCTATTAACTGAGTGGGAATTAATCATGTTAAGATCCTAATTGGTAGGACCACATGCCCAACGCAGTGCAGCACTGGTGACGGCGTGGGGCTGCTCTCCGGGCCGTGTGGGGGGGTATGGATGGGATGAAGGGCTTTGGCTGCCTGCAACGTTCAGCTACAGCTGGGAGCTCAGCTGTGGAACAAATGCAGCTGTGACAGGGCCTGTCCTGCTCACTGAAACGTGGGCTGACAGGAGGCAGCATCACTTGGCTGCTGGCTAATCTCTGGTGACAGAGATGTCCAGGCAAGGTGGACACTGGATAATTTGACGCCTGGATGGATGATTCAAAACCTTAGCTGTCTTCTCTCCCAAACCCAGCAGAGGGGGAAGTACAAGCGTTTCACTGGCTTGGCTGATGTGATGGGTGCCTTCTCTTTCCCAGGTTCCTGTGGAGCTGTGTGTGAGGCACTGCAGCCATGTCTGACTTTGTGGAAAGTGAAGCAGAGGAGTCAGAGGAGGAGTACAACCAGGATGGGGAGGTTGTGCCCAGAGTAACCAAGAAGTTTGTAGAGGAAGATGAGGATGGTGAGTCTGCCTGGCTCTTCTGAGTCTGCTGAATTGTCTGTGTGCCTTGCTGCTCTATTTTACGTCTCATGACTCTGCAGATGGGGCAATAACTGCTATAATAGCATGGCCATCTGTAGTCAATAGATTCAGCTGTTTAAGTGCTTCCCTTCCTGAAAGTGCTGAGGTTTTTTTTTATATTTGGCAATAGAAAATACATGGCTTCACCCCTGTGGGACTTGCAGTTGCACAGTTTGATAGTAAACAGTACAAGGAGAGGGATTCTCCCAGTGTGACTGTTCCACCTGTTCCCCCTGCAGCGAGCATGAGACAAGAAGTGGGGCTGTAGCACGAGCTGCTGCCCGGATTCTGTGTCAGTAAAAGCGCTCAGTTCAGGCTCTCTGTGCACAGTGGGAAGGGAGGTGCTGTCTGCACAGAGCCAAGAAAGTCTCAGCACTCAACTAACGAATACATGTCTTAACACTCGCTGCTCTCCACCAGATGAGGAAGAGGAGGAGGAGAATCTTGATGATCAAGATGAGCAGGGGAACCTGAAAGGCTTCATTAATGACGATGATGATGAGGAAGAGGAAGAGGAGGAAGAAGCCAGTGACTCTGGAGACTCTGAGGACAATGTTGGCCACAAAAAGAGAAAGCGCAGTGAGTTTTATGATGATTGTTCGTAGCAGGCTGCAGATGATGCTCTCACTCTGCCCTCCAGAGTTCACCCTCTGCCCCAGCTGTCTGCAGGGGGAAGTTACACAGTTACACCCTTCTCAATGGTTGGTCCATTCCCAGATTAGTAAGGGGAGAGCGTAACTCATCTCTGCTTTCTTCTTTTAGCTTTTGATGACCGCCTGGAGGATGATGATTTTGACCTCATTGAAGAGAACTTGGGCGTTAAAGTCAAAAGAGTGAGTTGTGTTCCTACACTGCTGCTAATGGTGTGTCTCTGCATGAAGGAGAGTGGGCTCCTGCCTGGGCTGAGCGAGTGGTGCTTCCTGGCTCTTCCTCTCCTCTTGCCAAGGGAGAGCTGAGCGCTCCAAGAAAGGGAACTGGCTCCTAGAGTTTGCCAACCACTTCCTGCTCATTCCTGACATTGCTGTACTCCCCACCTCTCCAAAATGGTCTCAGAGGACCCCATCTTACAGATACTTTCTGACCTCAAAGTCAGTGCAAGTTGTTATGGACTCTAAAGCTCCTTCCACATGTGTTAGACACACATCATGCCAGGCTAACACTGGTGGGGACAGCATGCAAGTGTCATGACACGGTCCTCACCAGGCAGTTATTGTGTTGTGTACATGCTGTGCCCAAAGAGCAAGGCTGGGCTCCATCCTGCTCACTTTCAGGTGCCTGCAGAGGAAGTGCAGCTCTGGCCTGGAAGAGACCACACAGAGCTCAAGTGCCAGGCATTTTGGGGTGCTGATGAGTGTTTTTTTCTTGCAGCAAAAATTCAGGCGTGTGCGAAAAATGTCCGATGATGAGGATGATGAAGAGGAAGACTATGGAAAGGAAGAACATGAGAAGGAAGCCATTGCTGAAGAAATCTTTCAGGATGGTGAAGGCGAGGAGGGAGGGGAAGCTGTTGAAGCTCCTGTTGCTCAACCGGAAGAGGAAGAAGAGGAAGAGGAAGATGAATCTGGTGAGTATGGATGGATAATTGTCTCCAAAGGTTCGTCCTAGGAGTAAAGTACAGGAACAGCGTTAAGACTTTCTCTGAGCTGAGGAAGGCTGTAGCCCTGTTGTAAAGCTCTTGCTGGTCTGATGGATACAGCTTTAGAAATAGATGTTTCTGGGTGCAGGTTTAGTCTGTCCATCTACACCACTTTGTCCAGAAGCACGTTACATGTGTTGAGGCGTTGAACGCCTTCACTCTTTCGTACCTAGTAGCACAGTGCATGCTTGCCCTGCTTCTCAGTATCACCCTGTTGCCATGCTAGTACCACACTGAAAGAGCTTCAAGAAGTCTGTCTGTCTACTGACCAAAGCAGCAAGGCCTTTTCTGACTGCCTTTTCAGTACACTGAGCTGCACATAGTTGTCAGGTGGCGTTCCCTGTGTTTGGAAGTTTGTTCTAGCTTGTTATTGTGGTTCAGACTCCTAGAACGTCTGAGGTTGATGTAGGACATGCTGTGGGTAACTGGGCAGACTGACAGCCAGCAGCAACCTAAGTCTGTGGTGGAAGCTCATAGTTGTACTGGCTGAGCTGAGCTTTGTCAGAGGTACCACTTGAATGTGTGGGAGTCCTGACCACTGTGTTGCTTTTCAACATTCAGATATTGATGACTTCATTGTGGATGATGATGGGCAACCTCTAAAGAAGCCAAAATGGCGAAAGAAGCTGCCTGGATACACAGATGCGTAAGTATTGCTTGGAGGTTGGCCTGAAACCTTGAAAACCGTGCTCAGCCTGCTTGATTCTTGCAACTGCAGAGTGATTCAGCTTGTGGTTGGATACTGCTGGTCTCTTGCCCCAAGGGAACCTGATAAATTTAAGCATGGAGCTTTTAGCCTTAAAAGGAGTCTGACTCCTTCCTTTCTCCCCTGGATTTTTTTACAGGGATACCAAACCCACTCCTTTAAGAGAAGTAGTTGCATGTAAAGCTCAAGAGTTGTGTACCTATCCGTGAATTTTTAGCGTAGGTGCAAAACTGAAGCTTAGACTTAGATGCTCTGTCTTCCTCTGAATGGTTAAAAGATGTTCTGTGAACTGCACTGTGGGGCTGAACAATAGTTTTTTGCCTTCCAGTGCTTTGCAGGAAGCCCAGGAAATCTTTGGTGTGGACTTTGACTATGATGAGTTTGAGAAGTACAATGAGTACGATGAGGAGATGGAGGAGGAATATGAGTATGAGGATGAAGAAACTGAAGGGGAGACCCGTGTACGACCCAAAAAGACTGCCAAGAAGCGTGTCAGTCGACGTAGCATCTTTGAGATGTATGAGCCCAGCGAGCTGGAGAGCAGTCACTTAACAGACCAGGACAACGAGATCCGCATGACAGACATGCCTGAGAGGTTCCAGGTGAGGAAGAGGGGCAGAGGTGCAAGCAAGGAGCACTTCATCTCCCACCGAGTACAGCACACCTGGGTCCTGCAGGCCAGCTTTCTCACCTGGCTGGATTTTAGCATCTCTTCTTTCCTTCTTGGAAGATCCCACCTGTCAGATGTTCAGGCTAAACCCACATTAAACCATATTGGTGACTTGGTGAAGTGTTGAGGTGGTGCAAACCCTGTTTTAGCCCCCATTGTAGGTTCCTTTTGGCCACTGGGTGCCAGTGTTGCTGTGCTCCCGGAACTGGTGCGGGGGGGCTTGTGCTGAGATGCCCTTGATGAGGGATGCTGATTGCAATCACATGAGTTGTATCTCTGGACAGCGAGAGTGAAGCTGTGGTGCCAGAGAAGATTTAATAGGGGTTTCTACCCTGCCTGTACACCAGCCAGCACATAACTGTTGATGAGTCACGTACTCTGTACGAAGTGTTTCTGTAATTCACTCTGAAGGCTGAGTGAGCTGGGGCTGTTCAACCTTGAGAAAAGAGACTGAGAGGGGATCTGATCTCTCTTTATAAATATCTGAAGTGTGGGACACAGGTGGAAATGGCCAACCTCTTCTCAGTGGTCTGTAGGGACAGGACAAGGGGCAATGGCCTCAAGTTAGAGCATGGGAAGTTCCACATCAATATGTGGAAGAACTTCTTCATGGTGAGGGTGACAGAGCCCTGGGACAGGCTCTGGAATATCTCTGGAGATATTCCAGACCCGTCTGGACCACCTCCCTGTGCAACCTGTCCTAGGGACCCTGCTTTGGCAGGGGGGTTGGACTCTATGAGCTCTGGAGGTCCCTTCTGTGATTGGGTAATCCAAGCGATTGGGATTTTCAGTGCTCTCAGTGTGGATTCCTGTTTGTGCTTTTGGGAATTGTTCTGGTACCTCATCTTTTTGTCTTAATTTTACCCCATATTCAGGCTTTGCATGAGCAGTCAGTGCTTTCATGCCCTTCAGTGTATGTTAATGCAATTCTGGGCAGAGGCCTGTTCCCCTCCTTCATAAAATGGGACATCTGAAGCTGCCAGCTTTTCAGAAGGATCCTTTTTTTTCCCCCGTGCCAGTGTGCCCAGCACAAGGGAATGCTCTGTGTAATGTCTTCTGGCCATATGTGACCTGTTCAAACATTGTGTCGTCTTCACAGATGTCAGTGATGATTAGAGCAGGCCCCCTGAAAGAGAAGCGGCTGAGACTAAACGCCCTGCAAGGCTTTGGAGCTGCTTTGTATCCTGTTATTCTATGGCTGCAGTGAGAAAAGTGGTAACAAGGTTAGAACAGGCACAGAGAGGTGGAACAGAGGGTTTGGGAGTCTGGTAGGAAGTGGGGGCACCCTGACTTGATCCTCACAGAAGATTTTGCTGCATTGCTGGCCTTTCCACAAGCCTCTGGCAGAAATCTTTAGTCTAGAGAAAGCTGATGCAGGTTTCCTGCGTGCTGAGGAGAGGGAGATGTTAAATTTCTGTCCTCAAAAAGTGCTGTGGGTCTGTGAGGTGCTGAGACCCCATAGGCCACCTGCAGCTCCAAACAGTAATTTCCAGGCTTCTAGAAAACACAGCAGTGTGTGTGCAGTGTGCCCTGGTGTTGCATGTGCCTCTGCTTATCCCGTTGTCTTTGCACAGTTGCGATCCATTCCGGTGAAGAGTGCTGAAGATGATGAGCTGGAGGAAGAAGCTGACTGGATTTACAGGAATGCATTTGCGACGCCAACCATCTCTTTGCAGGTAAAGGACTGGGCCTGGGATTTCTGTCCCAAGAGGACTTGAAGCTGCTGCAGATTTGCAAGAATAATTGTCAAAAATGGTTGTAAGATTCCTAAGCCACTGAGCACTCAGGGATAAACTGGTGTTAGCTATGATCTGCTTTTAACTGGCACTTACCTCAGCCAGGTGCTGCTGCTCCATTTTCCTTTAAGCCAGTCAGGGCTAGCATGCTTTTCTGCAGTCTAAAATCTGAGCATTCCTGCATTCCCAGCTAACTAAAAGGCCTCTGTTTTCCAGCCTTAGCCTGGGCTGGGTTTTGGGGGTCAGCTCAACACAATTTGTTTCTCCTTTTAGGAAAGTTCTGACTACCTTGACCGTGGACAAGCCAGCAGCAGCTTCAGCCGTAAGGGACCCAGCACCATCCAGAAGATTAAAGAAGCCCTGAATTTCATGAGAAACCAGCATTTTGAGGTATTGCACAACAATAGTAGCCAAAGTAGTAGAGTTGCTGTCTCCTTATCCAGACAGGATTAGCAGAGAGGGGCTGCTGGAAGTATTTAGAGTAACAAACTAGAAGAGGCTGAGATAACTTGTGGTTGCCTCTCCGGTGACAAAATGGTGCTTCATTTGAAAATGTGGCTACTCTTACGTGAGGTGTGGCAGCACAGGTTTTTAGGGCCTGTTTTTTATGGCTGACTGTTGGATTTTCCTGATGCTGGACAAATGCTATATGAAGTGGAGCAATTTCAGAGCACCCTGAGCCTTGCTTGTTCCAGTCAGTCAGTTCTCTGAGATATTGCCTGATGTTGCTGAAGGTATTTGGTCTACTTGAAATGTATTGTTTAGTGGAATGGCCTCAAGAGCTGGGATATGGCTTGGTCCATCTCCTACACTGCTTCCCCATGAAGTTTGTTCTTCCACATGGAACAGAAGTACTGGCCTCTTGGCTGTCCAGTCTCCTGCTTGGTGGTGATGAGTCTCATTTCCGACCTAGGTCCCATTCATCGCCTTCTACAGAAAGGAGTATGTGGAGCCAGAGCTGCACATCAACGACCTGTGGAGGGTCTGGCAATGGGATGAGAAGGTGAGGAGTGTTTTCACTGCCTGTTTTCCCACCAGTGTTTAACATGTCTTCCCTACCTACCTTGATACTTTGAGCAGATTTTGGATTGGCCATGGAGACCTTGTGTGCTTGTTTTACCCATGGTACTTTTGCATGTTTGCTGTCATGTGGTGGTGGAGGGTTATCTGAAAATAGAGTGTTCAAAACAGTCCTTACTCTTCACTGAGTTCCTTCTGTGCAGTGACCTTTCTGCAAGGAGCCCGGGTTCCTTCTCTGCTATTGAGTAGATCCAAACCTTGATTTACCTTTTTTTTTGGTTGTTGTTAATACAATCCATCTCTGAGATGAGACCTTCCACATTTGTCACATTTGGGCTTGGCTGTGGATGAGGAATGATGATTATTCTCATATGTCAAATATCCCAAGATCCTGGGTGCCCCTGTTGGGGAAGGGTGGAGCCAGGTGTGTCACACAGCTCTGGTGCATTTCACTGGATGTCTTTGTTCTCGCTTTAGTGGACTCAGCTGAAGATCCGCAAGCAGAACCTGACGCGTCTGTTTGAGAAGATGCAGGCCTATCAGTATGAACAGATCTCTGCTGACCCCGACAAGCCCTTGGCTGATGGAATAAGGGCCCTGGATACTACTGACATGGAGAGGTATGGTGCCATGTCTTTCTTAGATTCATTCCAGAATGACTTAAAGTGTACGTTAACTCACCCAAAAAGCACAGGCTGTCTGGCCGCTGCAGCGCGTTGACTTTATCTTCCACACAAAACCAGCCATGAGAAATACTTAAAACTCTTTTGGAAGATGAGCCCAAGCACTCCCTCTGCCTGACCTGTACCAGAGCAGGTTCCTTGAGCACTCTGGCTATGGCTCAGTGACCCACAGGGTGTAACGTGTTGGCCTTGTGTGCCGTAGGCTGAAGGACGTGCAGTCCATGGACGAGCTGAAGGACGTGTATAATCATTTCCTGCTGTACTACGGGCGAGACATCCCCAAGATGCAAAATGCTGCCAAGGCTGCTCGAAAGAAGCAAAAGCGTATCCGAGAGGATGGTGAAGAGGAGGAAGGTTTGTCCCTACATTTGATCATCTCCCAGTCGTGGGCTGGTTGAAAACCTTGATTTAAAAGAATAGTAAACAAGTGTGTTGAAAAGCCTGTGTGTTTGCACAGAGCATTGCTGCTGTTCACTTCTGTCTCAAATTAGGCCCAGGTCTTTCCAGGCATCGCTGAAAAGTCTTAAAAGTTTGCCACACAAGGTGCTGCTTGTCTGGTAGACTAAATACCGGTCCTCGTGGCAGAGGCCAAAGCAAGGATCAACCACCTTGATATGTGTTTTAATGTGCAACCCAGAGATATTGCTGTTGGAACACAAAAGAGTTTTCATGTTTTCAAGGTGGTTTTCTAAATCTGAATAATTTAAGGCTTCTGTGACCTTTGCGATGTGTTTGTGGAATTTAGGGACTCCACTGCACAGCGTAGGTTGTGTTTGATCCCTTCACTGTGGTTCTGACACACTGCAGCTGTCAAGATACCTCTGTAAAGGTATGCTAAACATATCCTTCCCATAGGTGAAGGGGAAGATGCAGAAGATGATGAGCAGAAGGGGCCGGAGCTGAAACAGGCTTCCCGTCGGGATATGTACACCATCTGTCAAACAGCTGGGCTCGGTAAGGGCTGTGTGCACTGTCATGCTGAGCTTGCAGTGGCCTGGCCTCCCTGCTCTTCTGGGCCACATGGCTTACAACAGAATCCCTAGGTTGGAAAAGACCTTTAAGATCATGGATTCCAACCATAGTTGTCCTCTACTAAACCATATCCCTATGTACCTCATCTACCCATCTGTTAAACACATTGAGGGATGGTGACTCAACCCCCTCCCTGGGCAGCCTGTTCCACATCTTGACAGCTCTTTCAGGGAAGAACTTTTCCCTAACATCTGATCTGACCCTGCCCTGGGGCAGCTTGAAGCCATTTCTCCTTATCCTATCACCTTGTCACCTGGCTGAAGAGACCATCGCCTACCTCTCTACACCTTTCTTTCAGATAATTACAGGCAGTGATAAGGCCTCTCCTCAGCCTCCTCTTCTCCAAGGAGGAAGACTGGTAGTTTTGCTCAATATAAGCTACAAAGCCCAGGTCCTCATTGGTTTTTCTTTTTAACAGATGGCCTGGCTAAGAAGTTTGGTCTCACACCTGAACAGTTTGGAGAGAATCTTCGAGACAGTTACCAGCGTCACGAGACAGAGCAGTTCCCTGCAGAGCCGCTGGAGCTGGCCAAGGATTATGTGTGTAGGTCAGTGTGTGTGGATCTTTGTGGAGGTCCTGCAGATGTGAGGCAGGGAAGGGATCTGGGCATGTTTTCAAGTCCCAAGCCTTAATATTGCCTTTTTGTTTTTAGTCAGTTCCCAAGCCCTGAAGCTGTGCTGGAAGGAGCCCGGTACATGGTGGCTTTGCAGATAGCCAGGGAGCCTTTGGTCAGACAGGTCCTAAGACAAACTTTCCAAGAAAGAGCTAAAATCAACATTTCACCAACCAAAAAGGGGAAGAAGGTAAGGAAGGGAGCTCTGACTCTGAGGGTCAATTCAGGGAAGGATCTAAATAATGTATAAATGCTCATTTTTGTATCCAAAAACTTCTCCCATGTCAGTGGCAAGTCTGAATAAATCTCAGAGCAGCACATGAGCTGGGTCGTTGCAGAGGCCAGCTCAGCAGCACGCTGTGTGTTTAGTCTGGGCATTTCATCAGACCCAATTCTTGCTGTTGAGATGTTGCCTTTAATTACTGGAACAATCTCAGCTTCTCTGGGACTGGGAATGAGTTCCGCTGTGTCCTGCTGGGGAAGGGAATGCAGACTGGCAGGCATAGGGGTGAATGGGGATTGAATACAAACCATTGTCTGCCACAGTATATGGAAGGGTCTGTCTTTGTGAACACTCTGCATGCATGCTGACTGTCTCCTCTCTCTCCCAGGATATTGATGAAGCCCACTATGCCTATTCCTTTAAATACTTGAAGAACAAGCCTGTGAAGGAGCTGCGAGATGACCAGTTCCTTAAAATGAGCCTGGCAGAGGATGAGGCACTGCTAACTATAGATATCAGCATTGACATGAAAGGAGTGGAGGGGTGAGTCCTCGCTGGCTGTGCCATCCTTGCCTTGGCAGAGCTCGTTCACCCACTGCTGCTGTGGTGTTAAAACTCTTCTGTAACCCAAACTGCTCCTGGAAGTCGTGGCCTTGGTGGCTTCCTGCACCTTAAAAAGCCAAGCAGCCTCATAAGGTCTTGCTTTCTTCTACATCTTTATGAAAACTTCAGCAGGCAGCTCGCTTGTTCGTTTGAAGCCTTTGGGATTTTTGTGAGAGGTGATGGTTGTTTCCCAACCGCTCTCGTTGTGCAGCCCCTTGGATCCTTCCCTGTGCATCTGAGGAGCCACGCTGCAGCCTGGGTGTGCTGGAGTGGCTTCAGGCTGCCCCATGTTGCACTGATCAGGACCTCTCTGTGCTGCCAGCATGGTGTTTAGCTGCTATCTGTCTAGCAGCATACCTTTGGTAGCTAAAGGAATGTTTGATGGGAAGATTTGCTCTTTAAATTTTCTAGGCAGCTCGCTGAATCTGAGGTGCTGCTATTACATCCTTGTGCAGGAATCTGGTGGTGGTGTCAGTGCAGGTGTTTGGAGCCCTTCTGCATCTCCTTCTCCTATGTCTTGCAGTTATGGTAGCGACCAGACGTACTTTGAGGAAATCAAACAGTTCTATTATCGGGATGAGTTCAGCCACCAGGTGCAGGAGTGGAATCGGCAGCGTACGATGGCCATCGAGCGGTCCCTCAACCAGTTCCTCTATGTGCAGATGGCTAAAGAGTTGAAAAATAAGCTGTTGGTGGAAGCTAAGGAGTATGTCCTCAAGGTGAGATGGCAGACAGATGGGTTTGAGTCAGAGCTGGGTTACAGATGCTAACAGTCCTGCAGCATGGTGGAGATAGCTGTTCACAGGCTGTACATGAGCTCTTGGGAAGGAGGAGGAGACAGCCTGGGGTCTGAGTCTGGTTCTTTCTCAGGGATGGATAAAAAAATGAGTATCTCAGTGAGAGGATGGGTGCTGTGGTGCTGGAGAGCTGGTCTCTATCTTGGCAGAATACACTGCAGTGGATTTTCTCACTCCTCTCTCCCCTTCTCTGTTCTACCAGGCTTGCAGCCGCAAACTGTACAACTGGCTAAAAGTAGCCTCATACCGTCCTGATCAGCAAGTGGAGGAAGATGATGATTTCATGGATGAAAACCAAGGGAAGGGGATTCGGGTGCTAGGCATTGCATTTTCCTCAGCCAGGTAGGAGGAAAGGAATTGCCTGTGGGTTTCATGTACAGCTTCAGCCGTCCTCTGTGTCTGAGTGACCTCTGTTCGCAGGGACCACCCCGTGTTCTGTGCCCTTGTTAATGGAGAGGGTGAGGTTACAGACTTCCTCCGCTTGCCACATTTCACAAAGAGAAGGAACGCCTGGCGTGAGGAGGAGAGGGAAAAGAAGGTGAGCTTTGGGGCACCTGTTGTCGAGATGAATGTCTGCATGCTGATTTCGGTACCATCCATCTGCTGTGGAGCAGAGAAGGAACAGTCAGTCAGAAGATAGCTCAGCCCTTGCTACTCTTGCAGGCAAAAATACTAGCTTTTTCTCTACCCTGTAATTATTCTGGCAGAACAGTTCCTTCCAGTTAGATTCCAATTCATATCTTCTGCTCCTCTGACAGGAAGTGGCAGGGCCTTGCCATTCCCAAATTCTGCTGCTTGGGAGCTTGTGAGCTTCTGTGGTCTCAGCTGCAGAACTTTCTCCCCTTTCCCTAATTGCATTACGATAGCAAGAGGCTGTGGGATCTACTGGAGCCTGGGGCAGGCTTTTCACTTCCATCCCCTACTTGTGGATTCCCTGTAACAGAGAGCATGATGCCATGAGACTTCTGGCTGCAGAGCTTTCCTGTTTGTCCACAGTGATCGGCAGCTGCAAGGCTGGCCTGTGGAAAAGGCATTTAGCCATGTTCATGTCATGGTGGCTGTGGGGAAGGATTTGCCTGGTGAAATAAGAACCCGTTTCTGGTAGCTTAGTACAGAAACCCTCTAGCTTTTCTACTCTGCTCTGCCTCACATTCCAGGCTCAGGATATTGAAACCTTGAAAAAATTCCTCCTGAACAAGAAGCCTCACGTGGTGACAATTGCAGGCGAGAACAGGTCAGTCTGTGTTCCTTCCACTTCCAGTCTCTTTGCAGTCCTTCCCTCAGGCTTGTCCACATGTCACTGTTCCTGTCCATGGTGTGAGGTAACCTGTTTGGGTTATCTCCTGAAGCAACACCAGGACCCAGCTTTGCTCTCTCCCCTCAATCCCTTTGGCTGTCTCTCCCTAGGGATGCTCAGATGCTGATGGAGGATGTAAAGAGAATTGTTCATGAGCTGGATCAGGGGCAGCAGCTGTCCTCTATTGGGGTGGAGCTGGTGGACAACGAACTGGCCATCCTGTACATGAACAGCAAGAAATCTGAGGTGAATCTTCTGTCATTCCAGCTATCCCTTTGTTGCTCATTTGTGCTGTCTCATTCTCCATCTGTCGTACTGCTTTGCATCATCCACCACCTTGTATGATCCATCTAGGCAGTGACGTACCGGTCTTTGGATCAAGACAAAACACCTTATTATGGCTTCTCTGAAGAGATCAGTGCCAGCAGATATGCAAAGTAGATATTGATGTAGTCTGAAATGTGTCTTGCTCAGCTGAGTGGATGGGGTTTTTATTCCTAGTTGCAGTAGAGCCCTGGGAGCTTTTGTCCACCAAATCACAGAATCACAGAATCATAGGGGTTGGAAGGGACCTCGAGAGATCATCGGGTCCAACCCCCTGCCAAAGCAGCTCCCCAGCTCATATTACATAGATAGGCATCCAGACGAGACTTGAATATCTCCAGAGAAGGAGACTCCACACCCCCTGGGCAGCCTGTCCCAGGGCTCCCTCACCCTCACTGGGGAAAAGTTCTTCCGCATGTTGGTGCGGAACTTCCTGTGCTCCAGTTTGCAGCCATTGCCCCTAGTCCTGTCCCCACAGACCACTGAAAAGGGGCTGGCCAATTCCCCCTGCATCCCATGCCTAAGATATTTATAAACACTAATTAGGTCCCCCTAAGTCTTCTTTTCTCGAGACTAAACAGTCCCAGCTCACTCAGCCTGTCCTCATACAGGAGATGTTCCAGGCCCCTAATCATCTTCGTAGCCTTTCTCTGGACTCTCTCCAGGAGGTCCCTGTCTTTTTTATACCAGGGAGCCTAGAACTGGACACAGTAAATGCTTCCCTTGTTCCACTCCCAAGTCTTTGCTACTTGTGCTGCCAAGTGTTAAAACACCAGCAGAGTTTTCCCTGATGCTTCTGGCCTCTTGCAGAACGAGTTCCGGGACTACCCACCTCTGCTGCGTCAAGCAGTCTCCCTCGCTCGCCGAATTCAGGACCCCCTCATAGAGTTCGCCCAGGTCTGCAGCTCCGATGAGGATATTCTCTGCCTGAAGCTCCATCCTCTGCAGGTAACTTTCCTTGGGCAAGGGAAGATACTTCTCTGCAAGAGAAAGTGGCCTGGGTTGCTTTGCTGTCAAAGAAAAGAATTCCAAGTTCAACTGGCACAGGTTCTGTTCCATGCCTCTGTCAGGCTGCACAGCACCTTGGGGTTTTTTTGGCCTCCTTTGGCTCATCTGCACCCACGCTGTCCCTGGGTAACTCTGAGGAGTTGTACAGCTCCTTAGAGCCAGCCTGTTGTGGTTGGCTCAGCTTTCATAGGGCAAAGCATCACACGCCTCTCCTTTCTGTCAGGAGCATGTGGTGAAGGAGGAACTCCTGAATGCCCTCTACTGCGAGTTCATAAACCGTGTGAACGAGGTGGGAGTGGATGTCAACAGGGCGATCGCTCACCCTCACAGCCAGGCTTTGCTGCAGTATGTGTGCGGCTTGGGACCACGCAAAGGCACTCACCTGCTAAAGGTAAGGAGGCTTCTGTCCCTGCCTACAAAAACAGGGTGTCACCAATAACATGTAAGGTGGCCTGCTAGGCACAGAGTCAGGATCCCGTGTGCCACATGCAGCTGGCAGCTTCGTCGACATGTGCTTCAGTATGTGAGGTCTCACTGAAGCGTGTGTGGACTCACAGCCTTGATAAACCCAAGCAACTCAGCAGATCCATCAATCTGAGCTAGCTCCTGATCCCCCAGGAACAGCAGCGCTGTTACAGTATCAAGACGCCTCTGTACTGTAGAAAACACAAGGCAAAAAGCCAACGCTTTTCCTGAGAGTTGGAGCTGTTCCATGTGGAGCCATCTCCTTTCATACAATGTTGAAACACACGCAGGGGGCAACACTTTGAGTTGTGAAGTGCTTGATTAAGGGAGATGCTTTGAAGGCTACAGTGACGTGCGAGTCGCTGCTTCTCCTGAAGAACCCTTGTGTTTGAACAGCAAGGTTTATGCTGTGACCTCTCTCTCCAGATCTTAAAACAAAACAACACACGGCTGGAGAACAGGACCCAGCTGGTTACCATGTGCCACATGGGACCCAAGGTGTTCATCAACTGTGCTGGCTTCATCAAAATTGACACGGCATCGCTGGGTGATAGGTGGGTATTGAGTTCCACTCAGTGCCAGGCAGGGTATGGAGTTAGGCTGAATCCATTGTTTCCGTGCGGCCCATGTTCACAGGAGTTCCTGTGTGGCCCCTCTGATCTCTGGCCAAGTTCAGCTATTGCTAGTTATTAATCTGGTTCTTAAGGGCAGCTAAACTCACACAGAAATGCGAGCTGCAGAATGTGAATTGTATAGCTTACTACAGCTTGAAAGACCCTTTGTGGCCAGGAGGAACTACACTACAAACAGTTGTTCCCTAACATAGTAATCACGTGTGTCCGTTGGTAACCCGTGTGCACTTCTGCTTAACTTCTGCCTAGTCCTACCACCAGTATTTTGGTTTTCTGAAGTCTCAAACATAATTTGGCAATTTAACAATTTCTTTAACTCATGGCAATAGTGGGGAGTTTGTAGAGCACTGGGTTACAGGTAATGAAACAAGAGGTGTGTTTGGGGGGCAGCAGTAACCTGGTTCCTACGTCTTGTAACTCGCTGCTTTGTGCAGAAGGGTCACTTGTTGGAAACATACTTTCCCTGGGGCTGGCCCAGTGCCTCCCATGCCTTTGAAAAGCAGCCTGAGAAAGGACACCTGGATGAATCCTTGTGCTGAGGGATCTGACCTTGCTCAGTGCCTGCTTCCTGTAGGATACAAATCCCAGAGATGCAGGGGGGGCAAAGTGTAGCCTCATCCAGACAGCTACCTGCAGATGGCTACGCTGCCAATTGACACCACTTCATTTGTAGGAGAGCAGCTGTGAAGAGCTGTGTGCTCAGAGCAGCTGTACCACCCAGAGGGATCAAACCTAGACAGATAGCCTCCAGAATGCCTGGCTGTATCTGTAGTACAAGAGCTGCAGCCTGGAATCTGTCGTGTCTTGCCTGGGTTCCTGTTGATTTAGCAATGAAGAGTTCATTGTCTCCTTTTTAGAGCAGCTTGTCCCAGCAGTGGCAAAGCAGCCACACAGTCAATACTTGAACCCAACAGTGTGATTAATTCTTGACCTGAAGGAGGTGATGCTGGAACCCTGTGGACCTTATCTGAACGTTGCTTTGGTTTTATTTCAGTACTGATTCCTACATCGAAGTCCTAGATGGGTCCAGGGTCCATCCTGAAACCTATGAGTGGGCAAGAAAAATGGCAGTGGATGCCTTGGAATACGATGAGTCAGCAGAGGATGCGAATCCTGCAGGAGCTCTGGAGGAGATCTTGGAAAACCCTGAGCGCCTGAAAGACCTGGATCTTGATGCCTTTGCTGAAGAACTGGAAAGACAGGTGCGCTGGGGGTTCCTGGTGCTGAGAGACAGAGGGGAAGCTCTGCTGGCCAGCTCGGTTTCTTAAGTTTTATATCTGGTTTTATCCTTTTTAGGAGCTGAACATTTAGCTCTTGCCATTGTAAAATATATAAACAGCCATGATGAGTACCCAGTGTCTGACAACAAGATGTAGTACGTGCTTACAGAAAGTACGCTTGGGGCACAGGGACAGAGGAGGTGGGAGTCAGTAATTGGACCATTTAAACTGTTCTCCCTGAAACAATCTGCCCTACAAAGAGAGGCTGTGGGAGCTGGGCTGGTTCAGCCTGGAGAAGAGAAGGCTGCGGGGGGACCTCATTGCAGCCTGCCAGTCCCTGAAGGGAGCTTATAAGCAGGAGGGGATTCAACTTTTTAAAAGGATAGACAATGGCAGGACAAGGGGGATGGATTAAAACTAAAGGAAGGAAGGTTTAGATTAGATATTACGGGGAAGTTTTTTACAGAGAGAGTGGTGAGGGGCTGGAACAGGCTGCCCAGAGAATTAGTGGATGCCCTGTCCCTGGAAGTGTTCAAGGCCAGGTTGGATGGGGCCCTGGGCAACCTTGTGTAGATCCAGGCCTGAGGTTGGTGTCTATGGGGTTGGAGCTCTATGATCCTTGGGGTCCCTTCCAACCCAGGCCATCCTATGATTCTATGATTTCCTAAATGTGTTGGTACTTTGGACCTCCTCAGCGTCCTGTGACTGAGTTCCACTGTTTTCACAGTGCATTCCTCTTTTTTTAAAATTTGCTTTTTGACAAGTTCCTGGAGTTCTTTCATAAGTTATACCAGATTCCCTGTTTACCTCCTTCCTGCTGCTCATGGCTTTGTAACCTTTCAATACCCCACAGGGCTACGGTGACAAGCATATCACGTTATATGACATTCGAGCTGAACTAAGCTGCAGGTACAAGGACCTGAGAACCCCATACCGTTCTCCAAACACAGAAGAGGTCTTCAACATGCTGACCAAAGAAACTCCAGAGACTTTTTATATAGGTACGTCCCTGTTTAAATCCCTTCTTTTTGTCATCCTAAATTGACTTAGGATGTGTAAAGATGGGGCAGAGGGATCTCAGTGAGGGTGATGTTGGGATGGTGCTACAGTGGCAGATACGTGAAGCAGCTTTCCAATTACTTGGGTAGTCTCCTAACACCTTCATTTACAGCTACCTTTGATTGAGGGAAGTGCCCAGCCCCGTGGTTGACTTCTGTTTTTTCATTCTTCCCTTCTCCCATCACACCACAGGCAAAATGATCATCTGCAACGTGACTGGGATAGCCCACAGGCGGCCACAAGGAGAGAGCTATGACCAGGCAATACGAAACGATGAAACTGGCCTTTGGCAGTGTCCTTTCTGTCAGCAGGATAACTTTCCAGAGCTCAGCGAGGTGAGTCTGCTTCTCCTAATGGGCCTGTCTTTGTCAGGAGTCTGCTGTCAGCAGGCTGAGCATTTTGTAAGGGCTCTTAAGAGCTGATGTATGAGAGCCAAGATTGTGTCTGCACTGCCCCAGGATCCCAATCCAAGCATGGCCTTTGGCTGCACATATAATCTGTTCCACTTTTGACTAATTGCTTCAATATAGATCTGACAGGTCCCGTTACAGCTGCGTTATGGATTTTAGGACTAGAAGTGAAATGGACTTGGGGCTAAGCTGACTGCATCTTTGCCAATACATAAAGCAGGCTTGTTTGTGGTCTAGGACTGGGTTTTACACAGAGAAGCTGCCTGTGACACTGAGAACAGAAGGTTGTTCCACCACCTTCTCAATGTTAAGAACTTGTCTGGACTCCCTGCTGCTTAATGCAGCTGTACTTTAGGTTTCTTCTAAACACTGCTGAATTCCAGCCTTGGTAATCCGTGACTTTAAACCCTTATAGTGTTCATTAGAAACCAGCCTTAGCTGCAGGCTCGTGTTCAGGGTCTAAAAATGTTCTGACCTTCCTGATTGCAAAGCCCCATAAGCTGAGCAGAACCAGAGGGGGAAGATGGCATTACTGGGTAACATTCATGGAAGTCCTCTGTCCCTTGCCCTTCCACATGTCTCTGCTGGCTGCATGGGTGTGCTGACACAGCTTTTAGACTTGATTGAGTGTGAGCTGCCGGGTCTATTTTGTTTCCATGCTGAATGACTTTTATTTTTGCTCTACTCAAGGTTTGGAACCATTTTGACAGTGGTTCCTGCCCAGGTCAGGCCATTGGAGTGAAGACACGTCTGGATAATGGTGTCGCTGGCTTCATCCCAACAAAGTTTCTTAGTGACAAGGTGGTCAAACGTCCAGAAGAAAGGGTGAAGGTATGAAAGCAGTGAATTTTTCACATATCCAGCTGGAAGAGCATGAAGCCAATACCAAAGATTTGAAGTTTGGTTAATAACACTGTTCCCTAATTGACTTTTCAAACCTTATTTTCATTTAAGGGCTTGAAGTCGTCAGCGGGTTCAGGCTCTGGTTAGTGTCCTTCTCCCACAGTGCAAATCTCTCTTGGCAGCTGGTGGGGAACCATGTTAATTGGTTAACATGTTGTGCTGCAGGAGAATTTATTATAGTCTGGCTGAAGTCTGGGTTTAGGAGACCAGAAGGCATGCTAATTCAGAGCTGCCCTTTGTCTCTGGCTCTCTGAAGAGTTCACAGAATCGCTTTTACATACACAAGGGTCACTTTCCCTCACAGCTTTTTTTTCTGTCTCATTCATTTGTGGAGGTCATCAGAGTTACTGGTCCTGTTCAGGACAGGGATTGGGCTTCTGAAAGAAACAGAATCACATATTGCTATCCCGTGATAAAAGAGAGGTTTAACATCTTTGCACTCTTTTGGGGTCCCCCTGACAGTCCATACAGGTGATGGATAATCCTGTAAGCTCAGAGGTCTGTCAGCATTTCTTTTAAAGAGTCATTAACATCAGCACAGTTAACTGGACTAAGACATTGCCTTTTTTGTGATGGTATTTTCTGTTTCCCATTTAATTAGAGCAGTCTTTTGGGTGTGTTCCACTCTGGTTTTGAACAGATTTAACTGCTTTCTTGCACATAGTCAAGGCCAGTTTTGCTGTTCCCGTTGTAAAAGGTAGATAGATAAGATAGAAAACTTAACCATCCTTGGTCCCCAGACACGTGGTTTGCTGCATGCTGTGAGCACAGGGAGAGGGTGTGCTGTCTTTTAATTCTGTCTTGGGGATAATTGATTTTTGCTTGGTATAAAAGGATCTCTTTTGAAGGTTGTGTCAGTCTGAAGTGTGTGAGGTCACTTGCACCTTCTCAGTGGCAGCATGACCCCAAACAGCTCATTCTACAGCGGAGGGAGGCTGGTGTGTCAGCCAGACTTGCTGCTCAGCTTTGCCTGCCCCTCTCCTGTTAGGTGGGAATGACCGTTCACTGCAGGATTATGAAGATCGACATTGAGAAGTTCAGTGCAGACCTGACCTGCAGGACCTCAGACCTGATGGATAAGAACAACGAGTGGAAACTGCCTAAAGACACCTACTATGACTTTGACTCTGAGGCAGCAGATCACAAGCAGGAAGAAGACATGAAAAGAAAGCAGCAGCGGACAAGTGAGTAGTTGTTCTCTCCCTTGTAATGCCAGCCTTCCCAGGGTGCTTCAGGAGAGTAAGCACGGTTAGACATGCTCTTGGAATGAAGCAGTTCCTCTTGGAAGCCTGAACGCTCCTCTTTGCCCTCTAGCATACATCAAGAGAGTCATTGCTCACCCATCATTCCACAACATTAGCTTCAAGCAAGCTGAGAAGATGATGGAGACCATGGACCAAGGGGATGTGATTATTCGGCCAAGTAGCAAAGGGGAGAACCACCTGACAGTCACCTGGAAGGTGAACGATGGGATTTACCAGCATGTGGATGTCCGAGAAGAGGGCAAGGAGAATGCCTTCAGCCTGGGCTCCATGCTTTGGATTAACACAGAGGTAAGAGCTCTGCAGAGCATGCCAGGGAAGGAATTGGTGGGGAAGGAGAAGCATCTATTGGCAGGGATTCCTTCCATCCCTCTGTGTCAGGAACTGGACAGGCCTTCCATCTTTGCAGCTGCTCTCAGACTATTGGAGAGTAACTTCCATTGTGGTTCTCCAGAGTCTGAGCCAGTACTGGAGTCTTCTTTTTTTCTCAAAGCATCCAGCCTTGCTCTGCAACCTGAGAGCTTCATACTCAAATCAGAGCTCCTCATCGTGCACTTCACACACCTCTCTAAATGTGTTTTGTTCAAAGGAATTTGAAGACCTGGATGAAATTGTTGCTCGCTATGTCCAACCAATGGCTTCTTTTGCCAGAGACCTGTTGAATCACAAGTACTATCAGGACTGCAACGGTGGAGACAAGAAGGTGAGCCTGTCCCAGGCTGCCATATCTTGTGTGGGAGATAAAGGAACAGAGCATAAGTTTGAGTCTGGCACTAGCTGCTGCTGGACTGGGCTCATTGGTCTTTCTCTGGTTACTTGAGGTTTGCTGTCACATTCCAGTTGTAGGTCTCAGGTGGGGGCTCTGTCTCATAGCAGTGGCATTAGGACATGGGAGCGTGGTGTGCTGCAGTGGTGTGTGGGGCAGCAGAGAGTCACCCTGCCAGGAAATATCTCTGAAGGGGAGAGTAGTGGCTTTCTGGCACCTGGTGGTATTTGTGCATTGGAAGCAGTGCGGTTGGTAGTTGTTCTTGGATCACTGGCATCTGGCTGGAGGGAAAAAAGGGCTTGATTGCAGCGTGGAGGGAGGTATCTGCAGGCCCTGTGTATTGCTAAAATGCAGGCTCTCCTGAGCATTTCCCTTCCCCTCTCTCTAATTAGAAGCTGGAAGAGCTGCTGATAAAGACCAAGAAGGAGAAGCCAACATTTATTCCCTACTTTATCAGTGCCTGTAAAGATCTACCTGGCAAATTCCTCTTGGGATATCAGCCTCGAGGCAAACCAAGGTAAGTGAGAGGCAAGCCCAGCAGCTGCAGCTGAGTACTCGGTTCCACACTTCATCTTATCACTGCCAGTTTCTGCTCCAGCTGTCAGTATCCCCTAAGTCAGGCCTGCCCTTACCCAGGGTTTGGCCTCCTGACAGCGGAGGACCCGTGTCTCACCCATGAGACTCCAGTGTACGTAACTATCTGGCTGCCACAGCAGGACTGCTCTGTGCAGGGGTGTCACTGGGGCATAGGCAGCAAGTGATAGATTTCTTTGCATGGAAAGGCATGATATTTTGGAACAATTCTTTGAAAACCAAGACAGTTTCGTTTTATAAGTTGGTCTGCTCCTTATCTGCTTAGTACAGCCATCACCTGAGTTTCTGGGTCTTGCCTTTTCTGGCTGTGACCTGTCAGTGTGAGGGTGCTGTACAGTGGCAGGTATGGCTCTGAAACAGCCCATCATCTCTTGTGTTCTCCTGCATTCACTCCTCACAGGATAGAGTATGTGACAGTGACACCAGAAGGATTCCGCTACCGGGGCCAGGTCTTCCCTACCGTGAACGGACTCTTCCGATGGTTTAAAGATCATTACCAGGACCCTGTTCCAGGTGAGCATCCCAAGAGCTGAGTGCCTTGGCTGTTTATTTTATGGCTGTCACACAGCAGGAGCAGTTAGTAAAGGACAATTCCATGTTCTTTGTCCCTGAAATAGAGAAAATCCTAGGATATAAGTGGGAAGTTTCACAGCAATGCTCAAGGGTTTGGCTTCTAGGCATTTGCTGAGAGCCCTCCTGAGAATTAATCTTCTACCCAAGTGGCCCACAGAACAAGGGCAGGGCTTGTCCCTTTCCTCTCCCTTAGCATCCCTGACCATATACGACCCAGCACAGGCCATTCCCTGGTAAAATCACATCTCGACAGTATGAGTGTTGCCTTTGTTTTTTAACTCCCAAGTTTCAGGTCGGTAGCTGCTCCTCTGGCAGAACTAATCTACTTCTCTTGGTTTATGTTTTATGCAGGTATTACCCCCAGCAGTAGCAGTCGGACCAGGACTCCAGCCTCCATTAATGCTACTCCAGCTAACATTAACCTGGCAGGTCAGTGCAGGCCTTTCCTGGTTGGAATCAGGGTGTGGGCTGCTCTCCCAGGCTCCGCTTTGCCTAACACCATGTGTCTTTCATGCAGACCTGACCCGTGCAGTGAACGCTCTACCACAGAACATGACGTCCCAGATGTTCAGTGCCATCGCTGCTGTGACAGGCCAGGGACAGAACCCGAATGCCACCCCTGCACAGTGGGCATCCAGCCAGTATGGCTATGGAGGCAGCGGAGGCGGCAGCAGCGCGTACCACGTAGGTGTCACTGAAGTTTCTGAGAGGAGGTGGTGTGTGACTTCTCCTCACTACCAAAAACCATCCTGTGGGGGCTCAGCTGGGGGCGTACAGGGGTTACTCAGTGCTTGGGATCATCCAGTCCTGTTGTGTACCCATGGTGAGGCCTGGCTGGATTCTTGGACCGGGTTTCCTCTTGCCTCCCATGTCTGAGGAAATGAGGCATGTAGTCCAGCTCTGCTCTAGGGGAGCCGAAGACCAAATCAGTCTGGCCCCCAAGGAATGTGGCAGGGTGGAGAGGTGGGATCCAGCAGTGAGGGTGCACAGACTCCTGATTGTGCCCCCTGAGTTGGCAGTGTGAGGTGCCAGTGAAAGAGATTAGCTGTGAAACTATGCGCTGAGTTTGCACGGCTTTTCAGCTCAGCCTGCTAATCTCCGAGCCGCACCGGCAGGCGAACACCTCGGCCTGACCGCACACCCAGAGGCTTTGCAGGGAATGAGATGGAATTGGACAGTTTTCAGCTCATGCTGAAGCTTTTCCTCATGTGTGCTGGTGTGTACACCCCCCGCCAGCTGACCCTGAGGCTAAATCCAGCTGCGGGGCTGACGTGCCTGGATACAAGAAATGCACCCTGGCATTAGAGCTCTAACGAAGAGGTGCTGCAAGACAAGGCTTGCAGGGAGGAGTCAGCCTCCTTTAGACCACCTGGGAATGCTTTCCCAGAGTTTGGCACAGTAAATGCCAAGCTGGGGATGGGCAGGGACTGTGGATAACCCAGTGTATTAATCATCAAGCTAATCTGAAGGAAAAGGGAGATGAACACCAGGAGGCAGAGAGATTAAGCCCTGAGTTAGACAAACAGTGAGCCAGCCAGCTTGGGATGTGGGAGGGAGCCATCTTGGGAGCTGCTGAACCTTCTCTGCAGCCACAGAAGTGCTACTCATCTGTTCTTCATGCCCGCTGCAGGACAGTCGTTTCTGCCGGCTTGCCCCAAGTGTCTCTTGTGCCCATCTTGCAGTCCTTCTCTTTACTGGCCTTAAGCATCTCCCCTTCCTCCTTGTGCAGGGTGGCCAAGGAAGGCAGGCTGCTGTGGCCCTGCTGCCCCAGGTTGGGTGGGGCGTGTTCAGCAGGGTGTTGCTCCTTCTGCCCCGCAGCCCCCCCTTCTCCATGCAGCGGTCACTGCCACCCTCTCCATGTCCAGATGAGGGGCTCTGGCAGGGTCGGGAGTGTGCAGCAAGGGTGTGCAACAGCTTCCTGGGCAAGAAGGGCAACGCAGAGCGTGCCCAACCTCTGCCCCACAGCCTGGAAGGGCTTGTCCTCTGCCCCCTGACAGTGTCTGCTCTCTGCAGGTCTTCACGACTCCAGCACAGCAACCGGTGGCCACCCCACTGATGACCCCCAGCTACTCCTACACTACCCCCAGCCAGCCGATTACAACGCCCCAGTACCAGCTCCAGGCCAACACCACACCCCAGTCCACCCAGTCCCAGACACAGTCGCAGCCGTCATCCAGCTCCAGGCAGAGGCAGCAGCCAAAGTGAGTGACTCCAGCACAGAGTGCGCGTATCCCTGTGTCTCCCTCCTATCTTGGTTGCTTTTGGTGATATAACCTGCGTGGTGGGGTCACCTCACACCTTCCTGCATGGCACCCTTGGGGATGGCAGGGTGGGGAAAGTCTCACACCACCGTGTCTCACCTCCTGTCCATGTCATTACAGGACCAACAGTCACGCTGCGATCGACTGGGGGAAGATGGCCGAGCAGTGGCTCCAGGAGAAGGAGGCTGAACGGAGGAAACAGAAGCAGAGGTTGACTCCTCGCCCATCTCCCAGCCCCATGATCGAGAGCACACCCATGTCCATCGCTGGGGACGCCACGCCGCTGCTGGATGAGATGGATCGATAGGCTGTGCTGGACCTGACCTGCAACCTCCCTTCCCTTCTCTAGGAAGGGGAAAGGAGAGTGAACAGTTGGAAAAAAAACCCAGACTTCTCTTACTTTAGCCACATAACTCCTGTTTTATACGTTGTGAGATGGTGGGAAATGACTTTCGGGGACGTGCACCTGAGTGAATGAATAGACTTGGCAGGGCTGGTCTAAATATATATACTATATATATAAATATATCATAGGAAGAGATGCTGCAGCAGCCTCTGTGTTCCAGGCCCTGGTTCATCGCTTTGGAAGCTTTACAAAGGCATTACAAGGTCGAACACCTCTGACCTTGTCCACTTTCACCACAGAGCCTAGGAAGCAAGTGTAGCCAGAAGTGCAGACCATCAGCCTGGAGCGAGCCTGTTCCACTTGGATTCTCCCAGACCCTGACTGTCCACCTCTCCTTGTCCCGAGAGCACAAAGAAAACTCACAGGGGTTGTGATGAGCAAACTGGAGTTCTCAAAAAGTTCCTGGTGGCGTTTGCTCCCTGGTTGTGTCTGTAACAGGCTCTGTGGAGTCTGTGCCAACCCCCCTGGCTGTGTTTGTAGGGGTCGAACACAGCAGCTCCGGGACCTGGGGGCTTGCAGGAGAGAAACGCAGCTGTTGTACCAAAGGCTTGCTCTCTCCTCTGGCTTCTTTTGGAACAATATTTATTTAGTTTTGATTATTATTAATATTTTTTTTCCAGTTTTGTTTTAAATCAGACTGCGAAGCAAAACACCGGCCAAGGGCAGCTTTCTCCAGCGTGAGCCAGAGAGGGCTGAAATGCTGCAAGAGCAGCCCCTCCTAGGGTGGAGACCACCAAGCAGCCCGGAGTGCATGGCATCCTCCTCCGTATCCGCTTAACCCTGCCCAGTTGTAACCCTGGGGTGAATAAATAGTGTTTCTACTGAAGGTTGAGAGGTTTTCTGCCTGCACCCTGTGCTGCCTGCCTTGCCCGCTCCTCTTAGCGATGGATTTGCTTAGAAACAGTTCAGGGATGAGAGTCGATGCTCCTTCCTTTGTTGCTTGGAGTTTGCCCTCTGTGTGCTGAAGCTTGCCCAGAGAAACCCGATTTCTGTTGAACTGATAAAAGAAGAACCTTTTGTTCTGAAAGGTGGCGTACAGATAGATCATACCAACAGCTGGGGCACCTCACAGAGGTACTGGGTGGGGATCTGGGGGGACGGGGGGCAGAAACAGCCCACTGCAGTATTACAGAGCAGCTGGCAGCACCGAGAGCCGTTTCTGAACTGGAAAGTTCCTGCTGCACACATTTTCCTCTTTCCCGCTTTGTTAGTAGGATTTTGTGTGGAGGCCCGAGTCTTTGTTCCTTCCAAGTGCTCCTGGTTTGCCCCTCTCCTAGGAAGTGAGCAAGAACAGCACATCTTAAGAAACAAAGATCTTTTTTTGCATGTAAATGCTCCTGAAGAATGGCAGCGACCCGGGAGACAAAGCAAAAGCTCTTTCCACAGAGGAATTCAGGTCCTGGCTTCCCCTCCACCATCTCTGGGGCCTGACACTGCCTTCCCCCCCACCCCTGCAACAGGACAGCCAGGCCCCAGGACCCTGTTTCGGGGCTCACAGCTGCCGTGGGCTGCAGGGGTACTGACCTTAACGCTATTTCTTTTCTTTATTTTACAAAAATCTGTATGATGGGAATTTGATGGGGAGCAGCTCTGTACCGGGGATGTGTCGAATCCGTACAGGGAGGGGACTAGTTGTGTGTCGTCAGCTCCTTTTTGGCTGTCTCTTTTGGTTTTAGTTTTCCCCTGACTGTCAATAAAAGTTCTACTTTTGGGAAGGTGCTCGCACGCCCCGTGTCTGCGCTCCCTGCGGTGACGCCATGGGTGCATCAGGGACTTTACACCCATCAGCGATGCTCCAGAGGGTGCAAGACCTTGCTACAACCTTGGTATTCCCCCCCTACCCCCACACAAACACACACTGGGCTCCTGTGGTCTGGTTTCCCCTCCCTCCACCCTTGCCCCGGGCTCCTGTGGTCTGGTTTGTTGCAGAGATTTGGGAATGAACCCCAGGATCCTCTGGGAATGGTGAGGCTGGTGTGGGGCAGCTGTGCCCAGCCCTGCTCTTTGCTTGGGGGCACTTTGCAGGGGGTCGGTGCCAAAGCCCTGGCTGTGGGTACTGCCCGCAAAATCATCACCCAGTTACCAGTGAGGGGAATGAGTTGGACTGGGCAGGGGCACGGGCAGCTTGTCTCTCCCCAGGCAGTGTCTGCCTTTGTCCCAGGGCTGGAAAAGCTTCTATTGTTCCACTCCAAAGAGCTCCTGTGATGGGTTTGAGGAGCCTCCGGGGTGGGACAAGGCCCCTGTTCCACTGCTGCTGGGGGCTGGAGAAGGACGGAGGCAGTGTCGGTGTCCCAGCCTGGGAAGAGGTGGGGGGAGGGGAGCTGAGAAGGTGCAATTCATTAACTGCTCCTCCAGAGAAATCCAGCCCTGGTGCGCTGGAGCTCAACCATCTGCCTGGGGAGCTAAACCCAGGGCTGTGCCAGCATGGGGCCAGGGGCTGTCCCCCCAGCCAGAGCCCTGACTCACCATCCCCTGAGCCCAGGAAGGTGACGTGAGCCGGTGGGAGCAGTGAAGAGCCACTTGTAGCCCCTCAAAACCCACCCAGCTCCAGGCACTTCCCCTCCCACAGCCCTACAAGCAGGGTCAGCCCTGGGATTCCCCCTGGATGCCTCCCCCTGGAGCGGTCTGTCCCCCCAGCATAGACAGGGCTGAGGCTGCGCCATCTGCTCGAGTGACCAACTTTATTATACAGCTGAGACCCATGTGAGGTGAGGGGGGAGTCAGGGCCGTGGCTGCCATGCAGGCTCTGACTCAGCTTTGCTTTTCAGCCTCTTCTTTCTGTTTCTCTCCTTCCTCTTCCTCTTCCCACTGGCAGTGGGAACTGGGGATGGAGGGGCCAGAGCCATCTGCCTGCCCAAACCCTCCCATGCCAGGGCATTGCTCAGAACAGTGTTGGCTGCTTCCCCCAAGTCCAGCAGTGGGGCCTGTGGGTCCTGCCCAGTGGAGGTGATGGCTGCAGGGTGGCTCAGCTCCCCGTTTTTGGAAGGTCCTTTCTTTTTCAGGCCTTTCCCCTTCTTTTTCTTGTCTTTCTTCTTCCCCTTCCTCTCTTTCTTGGCTATCTTGGGGGGGGACAGTGGGCGAGCGGGCACGTGATGCTCCGCTGGGATGGCTCCTCCACCCATGTTGCTCCACGGGGGGCTCAGAGGGAACCCCACAGGCCTTGCTGCCCGGTCGATCAGCTCCCCACCGAATTCATACAGCACTGGCTCCTGGGGCACCGCGATGGCCACCGTGTTGTACGCCCTGCACCTGCAGAGAGTGGGGTGAGGCAAGCCACAGCAGGGCCGAGCAGGGGGTGGTCCCTGCAGCAGGGGACACTCACCAGATGTAGAGGTAGGGCTCCACGCACTCCTCCTTGTAGGTGAACTCAAAGCAGGGCACCTGGATGACGTTGAAGAAGGCCTGGCCCACCACACGCGAGGCTGTGTCATTCACTTGCTGCAGGCACTCCTTCAACCTGCCACACAGACAGTGTGAGGGGCGGGTTTG
>VZTU01030182.1:0-42220 GCA_013400835.1 Zapornia atra
AAAATGTTTCTGGTTTATTTGGCAAAACACACTCATTTATCCAAGATGAAGATGTAGTCTGCATCAAAAACCTTGTCCTGATTGCTCGACAGCTTTTAACACTTAACACATCTCTAAGCGTGTACTGGAAAACTACTTGGGAGGAGATGTATGTACATGCATCTTACCACAAAACACCCCAGAAACTGATTAATCTGTTTTGCTAATCAAAGATTTCATCTTCACATCATAGTACAGCCAGATTAGTAAAGCTGTGATGGTGGGACACATGATCATTTGCTAAGTAAAGTCAAAATTAATGACAAATAAAACCAGGTTTCCTTTGTGGTTATTTCCAGCCAGCTGCATCCAAATATAAAAGAACTATCAAAGGGAGATGCCCATTAATTATTAACTCAGAACAACTTCAGAAAGCACTTCTTAAACCTCCATTGACATCAGCCTGACAGGCTCCTAATCTCGGAAAGTTGTTGGTAAGAGTTGCATTAGACTCAGCATGTCACCAATTCTGACTTGAACAACTGCAACTCAAGATGCACTGCAGCATAGATATGAACACATGGGAAAAACTACTGTCTCTTAAGACATCTGTGAGTAACATTTACAGCATAACATGATGTATAATTCCCTGTGTAGATTTACCTCTGCTGTCAGCATAATAGAGTTGTCAACAGTCTAATTGCAGGATGCAGTATGTAGGAGGGTCATCCAAAAAAAGAAATCTCAGTGGAAAGTAACACAAATCAGCTGTCACTATTATAAAGCTGGACCAACCTTTGGCTAAACCATTTAAACCTCTAGATTAATCCTTAGATTTATCTATATAGATTGGATCAAACTCAATGTTTGACTGCAGACAAAAGAGGAACTTCAAAATGAACTCTATCATTTATGCCCATCAGACAATGCATTCAGTTAATGATCTGCAACTTACTTTAGCCTGGAAACAGTGTTTAAAAAAACCTAACTGTTGCATCTTTTTTCATGATCTACTTTGACCTTTGTTAACAGCTTTTGTTTCCTAAAACATTTTTCTTGGAAGGAAAAATATTTTTGAACAGAAGATTGTTCTTGTTTTTTCCTTTCCCTTTCTGCCAATGTACATGATTAAATACCTACTTCAGTCCAAAAGTTAACTTGCAAAGACATTATCTGACTATGACATCAGTAGAGCCTAGAATTATTTACTATAAGATCTCTTTATTCTAAAATGTATATGCTAAGTCAAGCTGTTTAATCTGAATATTTTTTAGAATTTTGTGCCCTGATTAAAAAGAAAATAAATTCAAAACAACCGGTGTTGGGAAATAAGCGTAATGCTGTGAATTGTGTTGGCTTTTAGAGCAATCTGAGTTACTGAATTTATTCTTCTGTATACTGAAAACTTGACATCATGGGACTATTCTAACTCTGCTGTTTCTTTTTTGTTTTAAAAAAGCCAAGGAACCACAGACAAAGCTATCCAGCCCCCTCCTCCCCCCTGCTGAACAGGACAGGCTAGTAGTTTTTATTCTTTTAAAAAGAAAAAGATACTAGCCATTCTTTCATCTTATGGGGAGACATTTAAATTTAGAATAATTACAAGACAACAATAAGCAGCACTGAGCATGAATAACAAAATACAGCTCAACTTCATGTTTTAATGCAGTTTTTCCCTCTCCTCAGTGATATTAACCCTTCTGACTACTTCACTGAAGAGTCTTCCCCTTATTTCCTTAGACCATGATGTAAATGATAAATGATCAGAATATTAACTGTTTATAAGCATAGATGAATAAACAATGAGTTCAAGCACATCTTTTTCATATACTAACTCAAATTTCAAGACTGCATTTCTTGCTGTATATGATATAGGCCTTGTAAGAAGCTAGGCAGATCAATTATAGTAGCTACTAGCTGGTTGTAAAGAAGAGAAACGTTACTGGCTTATCCCAATGAAACTAATGAAACTTTCAAGTAAACTAGAATCAATATAATTTCCTCGTTAAAAAAAAGTTTCCTACCTTTGCTGGCCTGCTTCATCTGTTTCATTAAAGATGCAACTTTTACTGATGCTTCTGCTCATCCTATGTTTTCACCAGTGTGAAACCTAAAATGCTCTTTGCCTAAAGTGTAGGTTAATATAATAGCTACTTGAAGCAGGAAACCTCTGCAATGTGTCTATAGTTGTCTTTATTTAGGCCTGTGCAGCATTTTGTTTGTCCTCTAGCCTTTTACGGCAGCTGGACCCTGACCTTCAAGTTCTTAAAAAGAGGGGGGGAAAAGTATTCTTTTCAGATTCGAAGTTCCTCCCTTTTTACACTCCCACTGACACCATCCCATTCAATACTAGAGATAACTTTATTCATCTATACATCATTGTATCAAATTCAATAGGCAAACCGCTTCAACATGCTTCAGAACTGGACAGGGCACTAATATCTTAATTTTTTCTTAATGCAATGAGTTTCTTATCACAGCCCTTTCAAACACAAAACAAACACTGTAACAAAAAATGATCCCCAAGTTTTTCTCACCCTGCTATTTCACCATGAGATTGTTTCTTTGTTTGATGTTTTAGTGGACAGCTACAGATACAAAGCTGTAAAACTGATTGTATACAGCCTTACCTAACATGAGTTAGGAAGGAAAATGTGAGGGGGGAGGCTAGGGGAATATTTTATAATTGCACACTGTATCAAAAAGATTTACTTTGGGCTCATACCAAGTGTGTGGAAGTAATTTGTTCCTGAATTGGTGATCATCCTTTTAACAGGGTATCAAAATTAAGTCAAGAAAACAGAGTGGAAATGTCATGTCAACTGCAAATCTAGCTGATCACTCTCTGGAAATGATGGATCTTTTTCCCAAATATGCCAGTGTGAATTTCATACATCTAAAGCTACAAAACCCCAAACCTGTCATTAACTGCCAGGCTTGACTTAAAGTAAATGACACCACCTCCATGAATGTTAGTACAGCTCTAGCAGCAAGGAATCCAGCTCTCCCTAGTTGGTGTGTTTGAAGTCCTGCTCTGCTGCAGATGAATTTCAAGGGGAGAAACTGAATGCTTGTCCAAAGTGTTTGGAGTGTGGTTTAAACGCACCAGCTGGGCTCCAGAAAAATATTCTATGAATATACTGATAAGAGATAAGTATTTTAATGAATGTCTTCAAAGGTTTTGTAGTGCCTTTTTATTATAGCATGAAATATGTACGATTAGGATACCCAGCTCGGGCTGGTATGTCTCATTGACATCTTTGTCTTTTAAATGGAAAGTAAGGCTGGAGGGGAAAAAGTTGGTTAAAATACAGAACTTCTGAAGTGCTTAAACCAGCTAATGGTGCTAGATCACTTTAGATTCTGGGGTTGAAAAAGAAAGAAAGGAAAAAAATCAGACTTACATCCCTGACTGGGTGTTTTCCACTATAGGCCCTACATGTTTATGTAAAGGGTATTGCAAACGTTTGGAAGGATTTGGGAGTTTCAAAAAGAAGAAGTTTATACATTAGTGCTGCAAGTTGCAAAACACTGTTGATATTCAAATGTTTATTGTGTAAAATCTGGGATAAGCTTCAGCATGAGAGCTCCTTTAAGTGCCTACAACTATTGCTAATTCCCCTCAGCATTGAGGCTTGCACAAAGGCCTTAATCCAATTCCACTTTTTTTTTTCAGAAAGCCTATGCTATTTTCTCTCACATAAACTAACAACACTATCCCATCACACTGCAGAATGGGTCAAAGAAAAAGGGCTCTGTGTTTATACTTCACCAACACTTTGTGTTTCTTGGCCAAGTATGGCAAGAAACTTTAAGTGGGTCCCCCAGGCCCCACACCATCTTTAGAAAGAAAAATAAGCCTTCAGAGATTGAAAACAGACTATTTTAGGCACTAAAAAACCTATGAAATGTCAACTATTCTTTCAGTCACTATCCGTGAAAAGAAATTGATCACTCAAGCTTCATTCTTCCAGTTCTGATTTAAATTATGAAACACAGGAATTGCTTTGATACAATAGTGTATTCTACCTTGTGTATAACAACATCCTTGGAGATATTCTTTTAAGAGTGTCCTCAGACACTAATATTTTGTGTGCATATTTTATTTTACTACACATGAGTACCTACTCATCAAAATGGCTTAAAGCAATAAGTTCCATCAGGGAAAATAAATTTTATAAGGTCTCTAGGTTTACTTTTCTGAAGTGCAAGAGAAACTGGCTTGCTTTATGAAGCATGTTTGTAAGCTTCATCCATAATCTGTCTTGTACAGGAGATCCCAGTCCAGCTCTAAGTGGTCAGGTATTCTCTGTATATAAACCTTCACTTATTTCTGACAATCCCAGCAGTGCTGTCAAGGTTTAAACAACAACAAAGACTGAGCTGCTTTGAGGATTGACCTTCCACTAGCAGGAGGGGAGAAGCTGGTCTGGTTCCCATCTGATCATCTACGAAATGTAACAACAGAAATTCTGCTGTAACTAGTGGGGATGCTAAAACACCAGAGCATAAAGCAGCTTTTGAAAAAAAATGTTGGTGTGGGCTTTTTTAGTTCTAAACAAGAATTAAAATGTCTTTTATAATTGGGGTCCTTAACTTTTACCATGAGGAGACAAATGACATCCCTAGTACCAGCTGTGCTAATTTAGACAACACCTCCTGAATAAGCTCAGAGTTATATTGGCCCAGAAGGAATCAGAGGAATTCAGCCTGGAAAGGAATCACTTAGTGAAGCCTTTGACAAGCTGGAAGTTATTCTCCTTTCACGTTGACTTTGCTCTTGAACATGTGTGATAGTTGCTGAGCCAAAGCTTAGTGGTTTTTTTCTTTGCTCCTCTCTGATTACATTTATATGGCTACTACAGGAGCGACTGCAGCATGCTCACAGGAGGTTTGAATACTTCGTCACGAATTGTAGGAAATAATCTAAGTTTCCCTGCTGGTTTTGCTTCCCTGAAGAGTTTTAGTATGTCCCGGAACCTGTTTTTCCTCCACCTCTTTTAGGGTTTGTCATCTGCTTAGGGCATTCAGGAGGAAAGGAGAGGACCTGCTGCCCCTCATGGCCTTGTACTGCCACCTAGAGCTAAGTGCTGCCAAACCCTGAGCACTGTCCCAGCTCTCACTTCCCTCAGGGATCTTAAAAGCTAAACAGCAGAAGTTTCCCCCCAGATTTTGAGCAGTGTCAATAAAAATTGGAGGTCCATGTTCTGCACAGGAAGGAGGCTGAAACAGATTATTTCAGCATCTGCACAGGTTGCTTGCTAATTTACATGAAATTAATCCACTGTTTTATCAGAAATGTGATGTAGAGTGATGATGGCTTCTGAGACACTACTTATCAAATACTGAGAAAGCATGTTTTCATGTTTTTGAGGATAGATTATTTCCTACAGTGCTGTTTCTGAAGTATTTAATGTATTTGTATGGGCTCTTCTTCACTGGTGTGCTTTTAGCCTTTTGGATCATCTTACACCTGTTACCACGTGGGGTTTAGCTGAGTGCTGAAATCAAATTTTGAAGGTTTGGCTCTTTTTGAATGGCTTGAAAGGCTGTGGCTTAACACAGATAAGAGGTTTTTTAATGTGCTCGGGTTAAAATTATCCTGCATAGGCAGCTAACACAAGGCTTAAGTATCACTTAGATCCTGCTCAGTTTACTTTGAGCTTTATGTCAGGACACAGACAAATTTTGTCCATTGGAACTTGTCCATAAAAAGCATCCTTCTGGAGCATCCTCCTTATTTTTCATGACTGATATAAATCAAAAGAAATACCTGCGTAAAAATATCAACATAGTCCTGCAGAGGACACATTAAAACTAACCCCCCCAAATATTTGGGAATGCGTACCAACATTCTTCTTGAGAATTAAATTTTTTGGTACTATGGAAGTTAAATTAAATACATACATTTTATATTCATAACACATGAAGAAAAGTATCTTGCCCCAGGAAATAGAAAATCTGGGAATTTTTTCATAGGATCATCAAATTACTAAATCTTTCTAGTGAGAGATTAATTTCTTCTGCATTGTGCTGTGTGAAGTACTTATTGTGGAGAATTTATAAGAGTTGATATTTTAGTTGACTGACAAGTCTCTCGATGTATTTAACAACTTTAATTATACTTGTCATTTTAAAAATGAGTGAAAAAATGTACAAAACCAACAGAAATATGTCAGTTGGTTATTAGTTACAGTGAAGTCTCTCTTTTCTCTCTCTTCTCTCGGGTGGAAACCATCTCTTCTGTTAAATAGGGAGCCAGTTCAAAAACTTGAGACCCATCACTGTCTTCACGGTTTTTAATTACTCCTCTGCCTTTTTCTTTTGGATTGTCTCTGTATTATGTGACTTCTGAGTTTTTTAGATTTCCTCCTTGCCTTGCTGTCAGCACGTAGCGTCTTTCCTTTATCATGTCATACAATTCAGATCTCTGATTGTCTCGTTTGGGTGCAGTACTTGCTTGGCAAATGCAGCCCTTCTTTGTGAGGGGAAATGCGCCTTGTCATCAGGAGGAAAGGAAAGGAGAAATGAGCGGTGCTACTGGGAGCAAGGAAGCAAACTGGAGAAAGCGTGTAGGAATTGGTGGGTGAGTTATTTGCTAGCTAAAAAATGAACTTCAGGTCCCACTAGAACTTGTGAAAGTGAACATATAGCTATTTTATAAATTAACTTTCTTTAAAGGCTGCATTTTCCTTTCCCCTCTATTAGGTCTTTCTTGCATTTGTGGGTTCTTTCTATCTTCACTCCTTGACATCACTTAAAGGTTTCCGTGAAATGTGGATGTCTTAAAGGGTTTCCTTTTGGCTTGGCATGGTGCTTGGAGGTTCCTTCTGTGAGCGCTGGAGGTTTGGATCTAATATCAAAGGGTTTAAAGCTAATGATTTTAAGTATGGTTGAATTTTATTGCTCCTCTGGTGGGCTAAAACCTTCAGCAACTCTTTGACCTCTTCCCAGTCAATCCAATTCCATCTAATACTCTGTGACTAATATGGTGGATATTTAATCTACTTTGCTGCTGAAATTACTTTTAGAGCCACTTTTTTCCTTAAATCTTCCTCTTTAGAGAAATTGCTGATCATAAGCTCTAAATATGTTGCCCACTACAACATAGGTTTTGAAAGAAAAAGCTTTTCTTTTAGTAAGAGAAAATGAAAAGGCATAATTTCTTTTTACAACGTAAATGAAATGAGGGGATATAATTATATTACAAAAGTAAAAGGCAGGTTAGAATGAAATATTGACAGAAACCCCTCTGATCATGTTAATATCGGTATCATGATGAATAGCCACACCTTAGCCAAATAGTTCCTGTAATACAGTTAAGCTTTGAAGAGAAAATTAAAGCAAGGTCCTAAAGACAGTATTTCTAGGCAGTGCTTACCAAGTTAAAATTTGGAATGTGGGTCTTGTTTTATTAAGTATTACCAAGAAGCTGTACCGAGTCTTGTTTATGCCATATTTTTCCTTTTGAAAGTGACCAAATTGAATAGTCGAGGCCACGGTTACAAATTTGCCATAGTGCCTGAGATACTTGGCTGCTTTTCCCTATTTTCATTTCTTAAGAAATCCAGCTTGCAAGGATTCTGCACTCTGCAAACATGAGCAGAAGGGATTTGCTTATCTGATTTATGTGAGGACCCACCAAATTGGGTCATGGATAATGATCTCTACATCCAATCCTGTGCCTTATAATTTAGTCATGGGCATAGGCCCATGAATCCAATGGGCCTGAGTCATTTGAATGTAATGGAATTATTTATATGCCTGAAATTAGGCATTTAGGCAACCTTTTGAAGGAGTGTGACATTAACCTTTTCCATATGTAACCCCTTTAAGTGCACCATCTAGCATTATATTGGGTGAAGAGATACAGAGTTTAAGTCTCAGCTTCTGTCTGAATACAGAGCAGGTTGATGGAACAGCGAGGGGGATATGAAATGAGATTTCTGGTCAAAGTACCAGAAAAGATGTACCCACTGCAGGTGTGAAAGTTGAAACTTTCAGTAGAGAGTGACTGGAAAGAAGAATCTGAATTCCTTTTGCCTGTCTTTATCAACAAGAATTTTATTGGTAGGATAACAACACTGTAAAGGGTGGAAGTAAAAACAAATCTTCTAACTGCTCAAAAAGAAGGACTCAAAGCAGCCTCAGAATAGGATCAATGGTGGAAACAGAAGATTAGCTCCTAAGCCAGGTAGTTCTAGCTATGGGTTGATTAGCCTGTGCAAGAGAATGTGATCTGTAGGAGCTGGGAACTAGACTCTGATCTAGCTCAGTTTTCCTGTCTTCCTAAAAAGTTACATGAAGGGTTGGGATGCATTAAAGGAACAGTAATGGAAAGGATTGTGCTCTACTACTCTTAAAGCGAAGGACTTCAGTCTTCCGATCTTTCCATATGGTAGATTTCACGTGCTGAAACTGAGGAGTGCGGTGACCCAACCCACATGTAATAAACATCCATTCCACTTTGGTAGTGTGTGCTGAGGCAGTTGGTGGGTGAACCCAAGGTATTCTGCAATACAGGCTTTCTTAAATAGGGACCCTGGCTCACTGGAGCAGGAGGCAAGCTCATAATGTATTTAGAGTATATTCTGTGTCAGGAATACCTGGGATGTGTTCTGAGATATGTGGATTTCCTTGAGGAAATGGTCCCAGCAATAGCATTTAGCAGCTGACATGACTAGTTGCTACTGAAGAGCACACAGGTATAGCATAATCTTACCATACAGGCCAAGAGATAGTGTTGAGGTGAAGATCACGAGATTGTGTGGCTCTTACTAGAAGACCACCTATCCTGTAGGCCACTTAAGGCATAGCTCAGATTTTCTGTCTGGAAAATGAGATTAACCATACACAACCATGACATAATTTTAAAATTTTAATACACTGGTATTTTAAGCAAGTTCAGCTCTTCAGAGATGTGGTAGAAGTTGAAGGTTACTCTTTCACCTTCTTTATATATGGTTGATGCCTTGGGCATAAATAGCATATTAAAAATGCAAGCATACATCTGTAAGTTTCTAGCATGCCTCTTTTTGTCCACTCAATAGACCTATAATTGATGGAACACAAATGATGTATTAAATTTCTTGAACACATGGATAAAATAAGCCAATATGAAAACCACCATGTGCAGTTAATTTATAGACAAATATATTTGGAGCAGGTACAAAGAAAGGTGTAAAGTACTATGTTTTAACAGATTTTCATGCCATATGCATTTGCTTTTACTGCCTAAAGAAAAAAAATGATTGAACCAGATATCTCTTAAAAAAACTTAATGTTAAAATACCTTTGGAAAATTATCTTTTTTTAATTATAGGATCACTTCTCTTCATGGGTTATTAGTATGTTTTAATTATTTTAAAATATTATTTTACTAAATGAATGGGTTTTGCCACTTTATTTCATTTAAGAAAGAAAATTCAGAACAAAAACACCTGAATGTCAACATTCTTTCTTGTATTTATTGCATATCTCTGGAAATGACCTAATTTTAGCAATTCACGTGAAAACAGTGGTCCGGTCTCGTAATTTCAAATTAAGTCTGACAGTTCAGAAGTTTAAACCAGTTTTGCTTGTTTTAACAGCTACACTTCAGTGATTCTGGGTTATTAAACTCTTTGGGAAACCTTCCACACTTTATTAGGGAAAGGAAATTTATATAGTGGAAAGAAGAAAAATGTATATAATTGCCAACATATACATAGTTACTCTGGTAATAGCATCAGTTTATATAGATTGTTAGTATCCAATCAAAACTCTATGTACATATGCTTTTGCATGAAAGATACTGGCATGATGAATCACTTCCCTTAAAACTACCATCAGGGCCAACTGACTGTCCAGTAACTTATCTGGGAAGCAAAACTCAGTAAAGTGAATTTTATCCACAATGTTACTTCTTCAGCTACAACTCTACTCAAACATAGATATTAAATTTGGTCAAGCTTGCAACTAAGCCTAAACAAGTTTGTTCACTACTCAGATTCTTTGGTAAACTTGTGGGACAAGGTTCAGTGATAGAGCTGGGACAGGAGATAGGAAAAGCCTATTTCATGGTGTCTTCTTTGGAGGCCATAGACATGTTCAGTAGGATGTGATGTATGTCAGGCTTGTGACTCTTCAGAGAATGGAGAAGAATCTTGCTCATCAGAGAAACTATCAGGTGCTGCATTCACTTGCATATGGCTAAAAGCCAACTCAAATCTCAGGCTGAAGCTCTTGAAGGAAGGGTACAGAAGGAAGGAGCCTGCAGGCATGGTGGAGTCGGAAAAGAATTGTTTCTGAAACTGGAACTCTGGGATGAGGAGGACAGGCTGAAATATCATTTAATGTGTCTTTAGGCTATAGAGACACTTATGTGCAGGATCTTTAGCATAGTTACTGCAGAGATGAGTGGAGGTTCCGTTGGCTCACCTTGCCACAGAGGATCTAAACCTGGGGTGTGGGACAGCATGAAGTTTTTTGAAGTTTCTGGTGTAGCATCCTTTTTGTGCTGGGGAGATGTGCCCTATTGCCACCCTATAGCTACCTCCACTTAGATTCAGGTAGAAACTCAATTTGTCATGAAGGCCCAGTCTTATTTCTTCCCATATTAGTGTTTCATGTGAAGGTCAGGTTAACTCTTAAATTTTCCGGACAATCTATTTCGATTAAGGCCTTTTTTAGATATCTTGCTACACAGCAGGTTTTCAAAACTTTGTTTCTTTAAAATTTCTTTAGGAATCTATAATTTCCATATCAAGTATTTTGGTAATAACTAAATACCACTGCTACATATGTTGCTAGTTTTCCCTCCTTTTTTTTTCTATCCTTGTTTATTCACACAAGATTTATGAGCAAATTTTACTCACAGCTGGTGATCTACCATGACTCTTATCTACTCTTGAAAATTTCTGAATATAGCCCTGTTCTATTTCCTTCTGGTTTGTTGATATGTGAGCTCTGCAGTAGTGGATCGAAACAGATTGTGTAAGGCACATCTTCACAGAAATGCTGCTTTCTCTGATTTCCTATTAACAGCATGGGAAGAGCCATCACCCAGTTTTTAATCCCTTTAACATATGCACAATTGGTTTTAATAAAAATATCATCCAGTACTTGATTGTGTCTGTACATTATTAACAAAATGTGCAGCCCGAAAATATCTGTCAAAAGTTTGCCAAGGCTTATTTTCATGGCTAGCAGAAGACCAGCATCCTTGCCCTGAAGGAGGGGTTTTAAGGGCTGGAAAAAATATTGAAGTGACAATAACTGATAATATTGGTGTGTAGGAGATAAGTAGGAAGAAGATAGTTTGCTGTGCTTCACTGTCTAGGTAAATACCAGGGTTTCAATAAGCATTCAGATGCTTAGTTGTCTTTTCATTATCCCTCATGAGTTATTACTGTGTAAGCCTAATGTGGAACTGTGATTTAAGTGGTGATAAGTAACTTCTGGTGAGGCTTGCTGCAATGGTATAGTGAGTTCCTGTTCACCTGGCTCCTGTACCAGAAGTTACTGACTGTAGTAAACTTGAAGTGCTGCAGTGAATACCTGATCGCTAACTGAGCAGCACAAAAGCCCCTGTTTGTTTTAAAGACACCTTCACTGGCTTAAACAGTGATGATAGTCACACAGCAAAAGGCAGTCCAAGTCTGGGTGTACTTCTGCCTTTCTCCTGGTGCAGCTCTGGCAAGGGCAGTTGCTTCCAGAACCACCACATCTGGATTCACTAGAGCTGTCAAGACCCTCATATTGCAAATTGGAAGCTAAGCATGTTGATGGGCCAAGCGTGTTCAGAAAACCTAGGGTTGTGAACAACCTCTGTTGTACTGCACCAAATGATACTTGCTCCCCTCTCCCCAGATAATCTATGAACCAAATGCCAATGATTTCCATTAAAAAGCCCCCTTGAAAGGCAGGAGTGTGTGTGAACACGTGCTTTAAAAACTCTGCTTGCAGATACATTTTCTTTCTTTGATCTATCTGAAATAAATGGAACACATTAGTGCTATTTAACTTTGCCCCTAACTGTTGAAAATGGAAAAAAGCTGACTGTAGTATTTATTTTCAAAAATTGTACTGCCAAGTTTTTTTTTTCCAAGAGAAGAATGAAAGAACAAATCTCTTCATTCCTGCCATGATCATTATAGTTTATTTTCAGTAAGACAATATTGTCTCAGTATTTGAGACTCTCTGTACCGGTGGGCAGTGTGAGCCTGATTGCAAGAGGTCATTCCAGGCAGTTCATATATAGGCTAATTATTAGGACAGGAGAGAAGAAAGACAGTTTTAATGTACTTATGTGTCAAGGGCTAGTGTTACTGCAAAAGCTGGTTGGAAAACCACATATGATGAGTGTGGTTTTAATACTTAGATGTTGAGAATGTAATGTAATCAAAGGGTGAATGCAGATAATTTCTGGGCTGTTTTGGGATTTAGAATGGTGAGGAAAACTGGAGTGATGTTTTTAATCCTTAGTTAGCAAAGGGAGAGGCAGAAGGCTCTTGGTATGTAACTTGTGGGGGAAAAATATACAGAGTGGTACAAAGATACCAGCAGAGCTTGATATCCATTGTGGAACGATGTTTGCTCTGCAGAGGGTAAAAATCTAAGACATTGAATCAATCTGGATAGAAGAAAAAGATGAGCATTCTGAAAAGACTGTTCCATAATGTGGCCTGCAAAAGAGATGACTGAAGCAATCACAATTTTCATTGCACGTATGTATGGGAATGAAACAAAATAATGAAACTGTGCTTTACCTTAGAAATGTTTTTACAAGTCCTGTATTTGGCTTAAAAAAAAGAGGGACCAGATTTGTGAAAATGTAATCAATCATTTTTCTCGTTTGTCAGATAAGACAGTTTTCGAACTGAGAAAGATGACTCCTGGAGATTTGCATTTATGGGAGTTTTTCTGAGTAATTTAAAATGATTGTCTGAGAAAAGCTAATGTAATTAGTCTCACAATATACTTCCAGGTTTACCATAGCCCTTTTGACTAGAAAACGAATGCTAGAAATAAGTTGACACATTTGCTTTTCTCATGCTTTAGATGTAGGAATCTTTTATCTCAGCTGATATAACTTGTTTCTCTTCTCCATTTGAGCATCCAGTAAAGATTTAAATGGCATCTTTATTAAGGAAGCAGTGATTTTTCAAATTCTTATGGATAATCCTTCCCTCTGACTAAGGATGCAGAGGTAAAATCTTGTGAGGAAGTTGGTTGATTTGTTGACTGTCCGGCATCTGCTAGTCCAAGACAGACACAAGTATCTTGAATACGTTTCTCTCAATGGGTTTAGGTACCTAAAGGTGTTCATGTAACAGTATGCACTTGGCCTCAGTCAATCACTGGATTAAAAGCATGTTTCAAAAAGATATACTCATCCTATGGACCTATGTACATGCATTTTGGTGCATATGAATCTGAGTTGGGAAACAAACTCATTTTGTGAAGTTAGGTATACTTGAAATACATCTAAGAAAATATCTGTCACTCAGACTGCTGCCTGTTTTTAATGAATGCACCATTAAGCTTACAATGGTGGTGGCTTTAAAAGAAAGTCACACCAGCAAGTCAGTGGGAAATGCTAATCTCTTCCAACACAGGAGCCAGCCCACTAGATAAAAACACAGGGATATAATCAAGGCACTATAGCAGCAACATGATTATTGTCTTTGACAACACGATGGGTCTTTGCGTATAATGTAAGCCCAAAATTGGACTATGGCAGTGAGATTGAGATAATGGCAAAAAAAGAGGTAAAGTAGTTTTGAGTGCCAAATTACCCCCTCCTGAGTCTGATCAAATGCCCACTGTAACCAGTGCAGACATCCATTGACTGTGGTAGACACTGGAACAAACTCTGTAATTCAGGTCTTTCCTAGTTGGCTTCTGCTGTTTATTTTATCAGACTGCCGCCAGAATTACCTAAACTAAAAGTCAAACTACACTTCTGACTTTTCTCTTATTTTGTTTTTAGGTGAGATAAGGAAATCTGAAGGTTTAACTCACAAATCGGTAATAATCAGGGGGAGAAGATGCTGCGCAAAATAAGTTCCTTCCACAATGGGTAAAGAAAACCTTTAGGAATCAAAAGCACAATAAAATAAGTTTCACCAGGAGCCAGAACCTGCTCTCCTGTACACAGAAGTAAATCAGAAATGGCATGTTGAAACATCTTAGGTCATACCTGTAGGAATCATGTAATAGAGGTGACTAACTTTGCATGGCAGGACAGCCATGTGGCTCTCCATTACTTTTTTGAGCATGTTTTGACACTGTTTTTCACCAAGCATCTGCTGGCTGCTAATGAGGTCTTGCGTGAGAGTCCGTGATAGGTTGAAAGTGGCTGATACACAAGTCTGGCAATATTGAGATAAATATTGATTTTTTCAGACCTTTCCTTCATCAGATTCCTACACGGAGAAGGGAATTTGGGTTCTTGCCTTGTAGATCCATGAAGAACTAGAACAAGTTTTATGTTTTAAGCAAGATGGAATGTGTAAGAGCTCTATGTGGGAAACTGGAGTATATAGTAGACTGTATCTTAGTAGTAGCTACATAGTTAAGGTATATGTAGCAACTAAAGCTGCATCAGGGAGGCTAAATTTCAAGTCTGCTGAAGGGCCTCCACAATCTGGGCAATCTGTTAAAGGACTGCACATGATGAATGTTGTCCCTCTTTGTAGCTGAATGCTTAAAACTCATTTTCACTCTCTGTTCTCTCAAACTGAGGTTGTCAAATTGGTGCCAAGTAAGACAAATTTATAATATATATTATGTATCTTGGAAGTTGGTGGATGCTAGTTCCACTCAATTTAACTGTGTTGCTTTTGAGGACAATTTGTTCTGACCTGGAGTGTGAAGCCTGTATATGAATAAGTTGTTTTAAATATGTCCCCAAAAGAACTTATAAAAGTGATTTTTGCTATTAATCCAAGCAACTCTGGGAGGGTGGGTGGGAGGGAATGGTTACAGAGGACCAGTTAATGAGAGTACAGGTTCATGTGCTGGTGTTGATTATTTTTTTCCTTTCTCAACTCAGCTGAAGAAATCTCTTGTGTTTGTATTAGTTGGTTTGGACCCAAGAGAGGTAGAGACAATCCTTGTGGATGTTTTTGAGACTTTCTATAGGACTTTGGATAGATCACATCTTTTTTTCTGTGTAACTTTTTTGAGGTGTAAAACTATCTATTAGTAAGTTACTCTTTGAAAGTATTGGCTCTGCAGTCTCAAAGTGTGCAATATTTAACAAAGCAGAATGAGAACATCATGCTGAGTAACACACTTGAGAAAATTGCAGCCTTTCTTCTGTTTGAAAGATGGACTTTGATTTGTTGTTCAGGTGTAATTTTGCCTGTGTGTGTGTATCCAGCACTCTTCATTTTAACTGTACAATTTACCTATGTAGATTTTATCAATAAGAACTCTGAAATGCTTGTGGCCATAAAAGCAATATAACATTCTTGTCCCTGACTAGATAAGCTAACTCTTCTATTTAAAAGAAAGACACTCTAACTTTCCTGGATGAAGTAAAAGATTAAGAGAACTTTAAACAGTTAGTTTTTTTTCTGAGTGGATTTCCTAGGAAAATTACTCATAAGTTAATGAGTAAGGCTGTATTCACTTAATTTCTTTTGTAAAAAGCAATTCTGTGTCACTTTGTTTGACAACTGTGAGGTCAGATACTACTTTGGTTTATCTGAAAGCTTTAGAGCTCTGGTAAGGTATTTAAATGCTTAATTCAGAGTATGGGAACTGTACTGGCACGCAAGGGAGGTGAGCTCATATTCTATGTTATTTTAATTTGAGCGTGGGGGTGTTTTACAAATGAATAAAAGTTTTATGTTCACTAAGATACCATCCCCATATGAATAATGATTAGATTAAAATGTAAAGCCTAACTTGCATAAATCTACTCTGCAAGATCTTGCTATGTCCTGCTATTAGACAGGAAACATCCAGTCCATCCAAAAGCAAGCAAACAATAAAAAGTCATTAGCTGTGTTTTGTGGCCTCTCAGGCATAATTAGATGTTGTCTGAGAGTCAGTCACCTGTCAGTGTTATAAGGAGGTATGTTGCAGAGAATACAAATACAAAACTCTTAGGCTGGTCATGAATAGTTATGACAATTCTGATTGTGCTACAGCTTTCTGTTACATATCCTCTAAGGTACAGCAAAAAAAGTCTGCCATTTTAATGAATGTTCCTGGTGCGTAGAGAAAGATGATAGTCAAGCATAGGTCATCTATAGCCCTTAGTATCAGCTGTAGCATACATGCCATTATATCATAATACCATTTTATCCCTCATGATCTTTGATCAGTGCTAATGATCAAAGTTTGCGTAGCAGCCAAGAGAATCGTGAGACAGTAGATATTTATAGCTTATGGCCAATTCTGATTACTCTATAGCAGCTTTCCCAGTGTTCTGTAGCTTGATTGATGTCATTGGCATGCTTCAGCATTCAGCATATATCAAATAAATTTGCTATGCTTTGAACATGAAAGGGAAGTAAAACACTGATAATTTAAGAAACCAGGAAAGTGGAGGAGATAGGAGATACACATTGCTGCATGTCCTTTGGCAACTAACACCATACAACGCTTCTCGATACAGTGCATGCATGCAAATTGCTAAGCATCCTCTTTAATGCAAGGCTTTACTTCCACTGTAAGAGTGTTGCTATTCAAGGCGGCTGATAAATGAAATCTGAACTGCATATGCTGCATTGGAGAGGAGGACAGGAGCAAGAGACAGCTGTTTGGGGTGACTGCTTTACAAGCAGAAGCCATTCAGTTCCATCAATCAGACAATGTGAAAAGCCCAAATCCAAAGACACCAGCATCCCACCCCCTTTGATCCCGATCCTAATAGTGTGCCAGTCACCGATGGAAATGCGTTACAAAGTGAGAATGGTCCATTTTCTTCCTTCCTTTTCTGAGAGTCTGTATTTATCAGATTTAACTAGTTAATGATTCTGCCCTCTCTCTTCTGTGTGCCACGAGGAATCTCGCTGCAGAGGTGACAGTTGCTTATGGTGAATGGGCAGTTAAAATGTTAAGCAATCCGTGGGATCTGTAGGAGCTGTTTTGTTGGGCTGAGTGCCCTGCCAGGGTATAAGCATCAACTCCCTTCAAAACCAATAGCAAAATTGTACATATGTTTTCCTTAGCAAGACAGTATTTCGTTAAGATGTGCAAGGCCATGCTGTGGGTATGTGCATAGCATATTGATTTGAGTTGTGGTGGCTTTCTGCTGAGGCTGTGACTCTGGCTTTAGGTGTTCTGTGCCTGTCCCTACTGCAGCTTTTGTGTCTATTGGCATTTTCTGCCAATAACTAACCAGTTGCCCGCCAAGTAAGGCTTCCCTACCTGTGAGTCTGCAAGCAGAGTTGCAGTATGTCTTTGAGCTCACGTGGCACCTTCTCAGCCCAAATACATCAGTCATGTCACTGTGTGTGAAATACCTGTGATGCTGCTTAGGTGGACAGAATATGAAGGGAGGTAAAGTGTGCCTTGTGCACAGGTGTGCCAGAAGATGCTCTGAGCAGCAAAAGAGGGGTGTGTGTATATATGTAGACTTGGGCCCCTTGCATTTTTGTGATGTAAGCTTTCCATCTGCAAAACAGGTGTTGCAAAATATTCCTTTAAGATATTAAGATTCCTTAAGAGTCCAACTGTACCTGTCCTCTCTGTCCTTATGCCCATGTAAGCTTTTTTGGTACCTGTATATACCTAGCAGCTAGTCCAAGGCCTCTGACTCCAAGTCCTGCAAAACTGAAAATAATACTTCTATGTGGAAAAGTGCTCATGAGACCTGTCCCTCTGTAAAAGTTACTGTCTCCTTTTTATCCCAGTGTGTGACATCCTATTATCAGGCTTTCTTACTGATTTGCAAGCATGAATGTTGGCAGGATAATAAAGAAATGGGCAGCACACTTGGCTGATCTCTTGCTTTTTTCTTCTTTAATAGCAATTTTCATGGCAGTGAGTACAATAACAATAGAGTTAAGATATGTCATTAATTTCCATAGATGGTAGATGGAGAATGTTAAATTCTAGGCACCTGAGTGGATCATCAAACTCTTCTACCACATAATGACTCTAAATAATCCTATTCATCATAATTAGTACCGTTAATAATGTTAAAAATAAACACTTGTACCTCAGACCATTAGTAATAGTAATCTTGTCATAGTCCATGAAAATTACTAGACCCAGTTATTTTTCACAGTGGGGCGCAGATATGAGATATATAATTAAAATATTAGTTACGTATTTGATAGAGCTTTGACTATCATTATTATATTAGCATTGGCCTCATTGTTATACTTGCAGTATATTACCTTGTATACATTGTGTTTAATAAAGTGTTAAAACGTGTCTTTGGGTTTTTGAGATCAATATATGTTAGAAAGAAAAATGTATATGAATCCAGAGGTAGGGAAGAAATGGGATTCAAACTGTGATTAAATGAATTTCCGCCATTCAACCTTGTACTAAGAGGTGACATGAAGCTGACACAAAGCTAATCCTAGCCATAAATCCCTAAAATAGAATTTAAGTGATACTTAGGTGATATTTAATGGTTATTTTTACCTCAGATTAAATGAAAAGAATACTAGTCAGCTGAATGAGGGAGATGAGCTTGAGAGAAGAGCTGTCTATTCTAAAGTTTTTTACTTTTATGTACAAGTGTTTTTCTGTTAACCAATAGAAGAGCTATTTTAACACACATAGGCATGGGTAGTGCATTTACATGCTAAACTGAAGTAGTGTAAGCAAGGGGCAGGCTTGAATTGAGAATAAATAATAGTGACACAGCATATTTCATTAAAAATGATAGTGCATTTAACATTGAAGAAACCTTTTGTTTCCATGGTGGTTAATTGTCTATTTATTCCTTACCTATCTGTAATGGAGTTTTGCAGGATGAAGTTTCTTGCCATGATTTGAAAAATGATATCATATTTTTTCTGTAATAAACTAATGTTTCAGGTTGTTTCAGATCACAGCGTTCTCTAAAAAGAAATGCTTTGAAGTAAAGCACTGCACTGTGATATCTGTATCCTTGATCCTGAAGGATTTTGAGGAGTTTTCCAAGATTCTGGTCTCATCTGCTCCAATTCCTTGTGAGCAACATTCGATGGATTTCTTGGTGTCTTTTAGGAATGAATAAATATCTGTAACTGAGGACAGTTGTTGCCTCCTTTTCTCTATGGGAAAGGACAAGAATGCATTTCTCCTATTTTAAAAACAATTTTTCAGTAGTTTTTTACTGATGCTTTAAAACAGTATCAAAATAAACGGTTTCCAGACTTGACAGAAGTAGATAGAAAAAGGCTTCTATTAATTTTTTTAGTATTTTCTTAAAGAAACTTTCATGTATGTTTATTCCAAAACACTTCTGCACCTTCTGAAGCTTAAAGGATAATTAAATAATGAAGTTACTAAACTTTTGTTAACACAAAAACCCCAAATGCACCCAACCAGGTTATCTTCAAGGGATGGGGGAAGATGTTTTATAAATATAAAACCGGGTTGGATGGCCAAAAAGACTTCTCTACAATTCCTACCAACGCTGAGAAGCTAGTTCTACCCATGTGGTGTGAAAGGAGTGAAGGTATCACTTACATGGGAGCAACTGATGGCTGTAAACTGCAAGAATTCTCATTTGCCCAACTGATAAGTTGGAATGAAAGGAAAACCAAAGATCTTGGCTTGCCTTCAACTCTGTGTGTAGGCATGCCACCCTAGCATTGATTCCAGTTTAAACTTCTCATATCCTGATGGGGGGGAGGGGGGAGCTGTTTTCCCATTCTTGCTGAGCTGCAGAGCACTGAGACACCTGCACATGAAAGCATGGTGTGTATTTTCCCATGGAGATGGCGTTCAGGCAGGCAGCTTTCATGACCTACCCATTAACATCTGTAAAGGTATAACATGGTGGAACATTCCTCCTCCTCAACAGACATATTTCTCACTCAGCCTGAGTCTCCTCTTATGTGCAGCTTTGCACACATAGAAAGAAATTTCTTTCAGGAGTAGGCAGCAATATTAAAACCTTATGCGCTTCACACCAGATATGAGTGTGGTTGTAAATGAAACCTTATCACCTGCTTTAAACCTGATAGCATAAGTGGTGCTCATGTTAGGATTATTTTTGGATTTGACCCACTTTAGTAAAGTGGCTTTATTTGGTGAGACAGGCTATGGCTACTTCTTCTGTGCCCCCAACCCATTTGATGATTTTGGGGAGAGGATACTTGGAATTCTAAAGGAATCTAGAGTACTGTTGAGTGTGGGATATCTGCTTTAGTAAACCATTAACTGAGTGGCTGCCAACATAGTCAATATAAGGTAGTCACCTGAGGACAGTCAGTGTAAGTGCAAGTGCCTGACCAGAAAGCAATGAAACTCTTTCAACAGATTGGGAAAGCAGCTGATTAATAAACTTTGCCAAAAATGCTATTTTGGATGCTTTCTGTGCTCTCGGACTAAAAATGCCTTGTGGATTTTTTTTCAGTATTATTCAGGCTTTTTAGTATTTTTTACATTTACCCAAAGCTACTCAAGTGTGACATCCAGTGGTGGGGCTGCAAAGTTTAGAACATGAACGAGCTTTGTCATTAAATGGGATTTTAATTGTAGAAATGAGATGTTTGCTCTCAGTAAGTTGAAGATAATCTCTTCCAGATTTCAGAGCTGGCATGACTGAAGGCCTGGACTTTTGAGGAGGCTGATGAACTTAAAACCTCTATAAAAAATTCAGCTCTTCATTAGATCCTCCTTGTCACTAAGGCTTATTATAGCTGCTTACTTGGGATTAGCAGAGACAGAATGTATTTAATATGTTATTAAACTAGTTAGACTTACATTAATTTTGTCCCTATTTGTGTTAGTGTACTGGGGGGAAAAAACCCCTTAGATGTTCTAGATGTACGTGACTTTATTTTGCTTAAATATGTTTGGTAGCAGGTTTTTATTGCTATGTCTAAGGCATAACTTGGCATTTTAAAATTTAATGTAAAGATTATTACATAATTCCCATCTTCCCTGAAAGAAAGGAAGCTTCATTTTACAGTATCCCTTGATATTCCAGGCTATAGCCACTTAATTCAGGAGTTTACTCGGATCATTTATTGACTCCTTGCAAACAGTATTGTGGTAATGTGTAAGAATAGCAACAGCATATATTAAAACATCTTTATAATCAGAATAATAATGGAGAGCCTGTAGATATGAGAATCCCAAAGTTTTCCCAATGCTTTAATAAGTACTGAGCTACCGTTACAATTCCTGAATTATTCAGAGCTATAATTTGGAGTCACAAGGCTTTAGTATGCTGTAGATGTAGCATTAAGGCTTCCAGGGTCATGGTAGATATTAAAAATTGTTATGGAGAGATCTAGATTGCTAATCACACAATGGCAGAAATGTTGTGTAGTGCCTTAGAATTACAAATAATTTAACAGGATCCGACCAGTGTGAAGTCCCCTCCCACTCCCCAAAACACAGGTTTATAGTGATGCTTCTGTGAGAATAAAGGGGTGCAAAACATCCTCAAGTGTGCGTCTCAAGAACCCTATAAGCAATGGAATAAGAGGAGCAGAGCATATACAGGAAAAAAGCCTCTTCATGAACTGAAATGACAGTAACTAACACTACACTGAAGTTATAATTATAATTTCGTCACAAGAGTAGAGAAGTCAAGGTTTCACAAGGAAAAAAAAATCTATTTACAGAAAAATATTATGCTTTTCATTTGATAGAAAAAGTAATTATTGCAAAGGGACCCATGGAAGATCTTGAAGACAGTCACCCTCCTTTTAATAAGTGCTTGTGGCAGCTAAGTGGGGATCAGGAGTATTCTTTATCAGGTTTGCATTCAAGTAGTACTAAATATATGCAGGTAGGAATTAAATAGTATCTGAGTTTAATTAAAATTATAAAAAAAAGGGGGGAGAAGAATGGTTGGTAGACTGCTCGACTGCATTTTAACCAGTAACCTCAGACCCTAATTAGAAATGCTTTTCATATCTCCTCCATGCAAGGGCTTAATCTGACGTGAGTCTGTGAGCGAGGGCTTGGGGGACCAGTGTTAATTCTGCATTCGATCTTGGTTTGTATGGAGGCAGGCAATGCTGATTGACCGAGTTGCAGCACAGATCCCATGACCTTGCTGGGATTTTCATGTGAGGTGTTAATTGAGAGGGTGGGTTAATCTTTGAGCATCATTGTCCCCGAGCTGAGGACAAAGTTTGTGCTCTCTGTTTCCTTACTCAACAGTATATTTGATCTCTACCTCCTCCCCTTTATGACAGTTTAGCAAGCCTGCAGAAAATTTGCTCTTGATAAATTTATTGGTGGAGGATTATCTCTTGCTGGTTTTGTTTGATTTTGTGATCTTGTTTTGGAGAAAGAAGTGGTTAACTGGAATGAAAACTAAAATATCCTTCACTGTTGTCCCCCCCTCTCTAGTCCACTCCAATGAGACTATCATATCGGGTGGGGGGGGAGTGACATCTTGAGATTAATTATACTAAAGAAAACTACAAGGCATGATTTCAAAGTTATTTCATCTGAGTGCTGGGAAAATGTAAGCTCTTTTTATTACTCCTGAGTGGAAAGCCTAAAATAATTACAAAAACAAAGAGATATTACAGGGGACAGAGCTTTTACAATAATACACAGGTTAGAGTTTTCATACTGGATTTGTGTAATGCAAGAAAAGACAGCCCTGTAGTTTTGTTTTTTTTATAAATAATGAATGGCTTTTTTCTTCATGTGTTGTTTTACAGGCCTGTCATTTCCAGTGTAAGGAGTAAATTTTTACTCTGGGCAGGGCTAATGTATACTGGCTGACCTTAAATATGACTCCCAAGTGAGTAGGATGGTAGTTAAAACCATCAGAAGCAAGGGAGCTCGCACAGGAAAATGCTGTGAACTGGAAAAGTAATAAAAAAAAGCACAAATGATAGCTGTCTTTGATATGTGAAGAATTTTTTACTTGTTTTATTGAGAAAGCTGTAGATGAGTTTAATTAAAATGCTTCAAAACCCCAACGCCCTTTTGGAGCAGTTCTGTGAAGCCTGGGCAGTGTGCTCAGTGCCTAGCCCTTTGCCAGACCCACTGCCTGCTGTGTGGAAAGGAAGGAGACAGTCCTGCATGCAGCAGGGATGGTGGGACAGCTTTGGTCCATTTTGGAGAGAACGGTGTGTCTGTTTGAGTCTGGATGGCTGTGAAATGCATTCAGCAAAGGATGTTTTTTACGTGCTTGCCTTGGTGTCTGCGTGTTCTTTATGAGGTTTTCTCCACCTCTTGTCTATGCCAGAATCATCCCAGAGAAAGGCTATGACAGGGTGAGATGTTTCTGTGTAATGCCATGAAAGAGTGATGCCTTGATGCCACCAAGTTGTGATTCAGTGCAGCCCGAGCTTCACAGCTTCCAAGGTTTGTTAAATAGTTCCATGGCAAAATCAAAATCTTTAGGAACCTGCCCCTTATTGGGGAGGTTGGGAGATTCTGTTTTTTTTTTTTTTAGGAAATGTTACCACATTACTAGAGAGTAACCTTAATCAGTGATAGCTGCTTTGGCTGGGTGGAAATCTGCAGGTCAGATCTTGGATTTATATCTCTATATAGGTTCCAGTTGTAGAGTTTCTTGTAGCAGTAGTCAGCAGTCTTCCAAGGCTGTTACACCAGATTGTATTTTTCTTTTTTAAAGTTTAAGAATATTGATAGAAACTCAGTGGGAGCTAGGAAATGCTGGCATTTCCTTTGGTGTCTATATCTTGCTTCAAATTGAGGCTTTGGAGTCCAGCTCGTCTGAGCTTGGGATTCACTGAGAGCCAGGAGCTGGGGGACCTGGCGCTTCTGGGTCTTCCCTCAAGATGCTCCGACTCAGTGATGCTGGCCTTGCCACTGCCATGCTAACGCTGCTAAAATCCATCCATGAGTTATCTGTAACTGCTGACCACACTCCTAAGCCAACCTGTAATTTTGAGGGAAATTAATTTTGGAGTTGTGAAAAAGACAGAAATTTCGTTTCATGAAGGATTTGGAGAGTTTGAAATCTGGCTTCTGTTCATACTGGAATGAAATGTGACATTTTCAAATTCTTGGCAGAGGAAAATTCTCAAAAAAGCTGCCTTTCAGATTGATCAGAATGGCTCATTCTGGGCTGGACTTGCTTGATTTCATAATCTACTAGGGAAAACTTGACATAAAAGTAATTTCAAAAGGAAAAATCAAAAAGGTCAATACNAAAAAAAAACAACCTCAAAGCAAATTGGCAGGATTCATAAACCTGCTTTAGTTCTATGAATCCACGTTTTCCAATTCAAAGGGAGGCTATTGATGTTGGGGTGTGTTGTGGGTTGTTTTTTTAGAAACACACCTAGATTATTTTTTCAGTTGCATATGAAGGGACCACAAATTAAGCTAGCTTCTTGGGATCTGTATTGATTTCCAGGATTTGAGGAATTTCAGTAAAATATATATTTATGGCCTTATTGTTTTGCATGAGAGGTGAGAATTATTTCTGGTTGGCAAAAGCCAATCTATATGGGCTACAGAAATACAGTCTGTGTTAATTGTAGAAGGTTATTGAAAGGATATCCTTAATCATTGGGGTGATATTTTAAAGGTTTCACAACAGCAATAGCTATTTTTAATGCTATGATTAACTTCTGTTTAAATGTGCCCTCTTTCCTTAGGAAAAAAGAAAACTTTAAATTTCTTCCCTCCTGCCAATACTGATGGCTACTGAAAGACCCTGTTTATGCTTTGGGGTAATTAGGTGTGTTTTTGAAGCTGAGGGAAGAATGAGGACAGTTAGGAAGAGGGTGTAAGATATTTCCCCTTTTCAAGCCACAAAGACTTTAATGGAAGAAACCAACAGCCTGATGTGGTGTGCTCAGGCATGCTGAGGTACAGGAAAACCTGAGGGTGGGCAAGTTTTCAAAGCTGGAGGCGGAGGAAGTGTTAGCAGCAAGGGCCAGAATAGGCATGTGGGAGAAGAGCTGCTTGGCTCTCCAGGCTTTGTTAGGTCCCAATGATCTGCTGCATCCTTTTGTCTGAAAGAACAATTCTTTGCAGTTGGTGAAATTAAATGGAGTGACCTGCAGCTTGAAGGTTTTTCTGTGGATGCTGTCTCTGTAAGTGTTTGGGTTTGGCCCTTTGTGTAGTCAAAGATATGAGGGATGCTCATTAGCATCATATTTATAGGTTTATTATAACTTTATATTATGCAGCTAATGAATGTTCCCTTGCTTAACTGTGGGCAAATTATTAAATAACTTGTGTAGCAGATGAATTACCTGTTTTGTCTTTGGGACATTAGGTCTAATGGTGCTTGTTGTTTTCTGCCACTGCTTTTAATCTGGGTTGGTTTTTTTTAAAGCCCACTGATTCTGTATTCTACAAACCACTTTACCTCATTGTTCTAGATGATCTTACCAGTTAAAATGTGTCTGTCCTGGTGTAGGGAAACGGTCCTATGGTATGTTCCATCTGTGTGATGTACTTTGTAAGTAATAACAAAAGGCTTCATTAGAGAGCTAATCAACTCCCTCACCTTTGAGACCTAAAGTAATCATGTATTTCAGATACACGTCTATAAGAATGAGCCTGGTAATCGCATATAGGAGAAACTGTCGCTAAGCAAAGCCAGGCAAAGGTGGCAGGTGGTGCAGCCGGCTTCCTCCTGCACAGGGTTTGCCTCTTAATCCTCAGCCCCTCTTTCAATAAAGTTTTACTTTGGCTTCTTACAGGAAAAAAAGGTTTCGGAAGCTGGGTAAACAGATCCTGAGCCTGCACGAAGGGGATTAAGAAGGGGAGGCAGGAGTGGAAGGGAAAACGCGGATATGACAGAGGCCATAGTGAGTTCAAACAAAATTTGGCCTGCAGAAGGCAGAAGAAATCCCCCTGGTGACAGGTGCCATCTCGTGGGTCACTCTGCCACTCTGCCTCCTGCCACTTGTTATAACGGAGGAGATAAAGGAGGACTGGGTTCTTAGGGGCTTGCAGTTGGGAGAGTAATTCAAAGGGATGTGAACATGGTTGGCTTCGGGGTTTGCATGATACTGTAAACATCAATACCCTGCCTGTCAGCACTCTATGCTATTTAAGAACGTTAAAGTCCGCTATAAATAGAGACTCTGCGCGTGTCTAGAAACATGTAATCATAAATAGTACAAATGATAATCAAATTATTTTTACTTTATAGTAATGCAAATAAAATATTCATGCATCATGTAGGCCCTAGGAAAGGTTATAGCCTGCAAATTGTGCTAATTAAAATATAATAGCACCAAGGAGTATATGTAAGAGTTACTAATGTCCATATTTTCCCTCTTTCCTTTAAGATCTTATCTTTAATGAATACATAAAAATGCAATGGTTAGCTGGTACTTTAACTCTGTGCTTTTTTCAAGAAATTTATTTTGAAGGACTGTGTGAAAATTACAGCATCTACGAAGCCAAAAATCGAATATACTGTGATAAAGTGTATATATAATGTTTTTAAAGGAAAAGCTAGTATTACAGGCATGAGCCTGAATTCTGTCAGAAAATTAGAAGAGCATTAATTCTTAAAGGTTTCACAGTTTAAAAGAAAAAAATAAAGCAGTATTTGTCAAACATGATGGTAAATGTCTATATTTTTTTACACTGTGAGGGTTGAAATTTTTCAGGCTTTATAGAAGTTGGCTTTAGAAATTACCAATTTTAAGCACTGTCAGGCAAACAAGGCAAATTTGGAATTAGCCTTAAATTCATTTTTCCCATGTCCGTAGTCCTATCCAAGATATATTGCCCTTTCATGGACATTTATGAAACAAAATTACACCAGGATGAATGAACAGTAAGGAAAGCAAACTTTAAGTAAGCTGATGCATACAATGTTTTTAAACACGCTGTAGAGTAAGTGTTTATGTAGTATTTATGGCAGCAATCTTTTAAGGACTGTAATCGTATCTGGGTAGGGAACCTCAGCAGTGCCCGTTACAGCTATAGGTGAGCTCTATTAAGGATGTCTAAAGAGAAAGCAAATCCATGAAAATGTCAAGTAAATTTGACTGATTAATGCATTGGAAAAGAATTCTTATTCCATTGCAAGCATTCCATCATTATGAGGAATATGAAGATCATCAAATGCATTATTCTGTCCCCATGATTTGCTTCTTCTCGGCTGTGAATCAGTGCATGAGACTTGACTGTGAATGGCTGGAGTCAATGGCCGTATTGTGCATGGGCATAATTTGTGAGGATGGAAAGTGAGCTCAGTCTTAATATTATTTAGTCACCTAAACTTAGGAAGTTGCATAAACGTGGCAGTGTTTGAAACTTGCTCTGTGGAACCCTTGCATGTAAAAAAAAATATATATCTGTTCAGACGTTTAAGAGCAGTGAAAAACTTCGGGATGTGCATTGCATTGAGTTATTTGTGAACTAAAATTATTTGTAATAAAACTTCTCGATGGTTAATCATGACATTTTAATGGGGAAAGCTTGAATTCTTCCACAGGGTTATGAAAACAAATTAATGTTAAATATGACATTTTCCTTTGGATTTATGACATATCCCCTGGCCCCTCCCTCACCCCACACAATGCGTACAAAAGGAGGTATTAACAGAAAAACAGAGATGTTGTGTGTTCTGTTATGAACAAGCTTTGTGATCTCATCCCAAGTTTTTATCCAAGCTTGAACCATCTGGCTTTGAGCTGGGGAAAAGCATGTCAGCTCTCCCCCAGAATTTCAGTGTCAGGGAGAAGGGGCAGAGTGCCTGCGCTTAATGCCAGGCCCCCTTTCCTCCCCTCCACAACCCTGCTAGAAAGACAGGAGTCAGGCACTGAAAAGCATACCAGGCATTTTTAAACACAACCCTGACATTTCCTCAGCATTTCCATAGCTAAGGCTTTCCTCCTCCCCATCCCCCTACCCCCCTCTTTCAATCAAATAAGGCACCCGCTCTCTCATGCCTAGTGCAAAGAAGGAAAGGGAGGGGAGGAGGGGAAGGGGGGGGGAAAAGTTGGCAATTTAATTCAAACAAAAGAAGCTTGAAATCTATAAGCACAGCAACTCCGAGGCTTCTGGCAAATAGAATTCTAATTAGTATGCTGCTATTTTTCTTTTAGACAGATGAGGGATGCCCCCTATTGACTCTAGCAGGCAGGCTGGTTAAAAAAAAAAGCGGAAAAAAAAGGGAAAAAAAAAAGAGGGGGGCAGGTGGGGGCTAGCCAGCAAACACTGCAGATTGCAAATTATATCGCAAACCCTGCCAAGTCCCAGCTCTTGGCATCAGATTTTTAATGACACCCTGGAAAAGGGAAAAAGAAGCCCTCAGCTAAGGGATAAAAATGAGGGGTTTTACACTGTGATAAGTCTTTGCTTAAAACCCAAATGGCCAAGCACACATTAGGGTTTTAAAATATTCATAGATAGAAGTGAAAATGAGGATATGAGGATGTACGTTTGTTGCTTGGTCAATTGACAACTCATTCTGCATATTAATAAAAGGGATGATCTAATTTTAAAGGGACAGTCTGTCTTTTTTAACCATGACTTTTTGAGTATTATGAAGCTGAGGGCAAAACATCACAGAGGAGGCCAGCGATGACACAGAATGTTGTTTTCTTTTGATGTAGACCTGGTACTAACTACTACTTTGCTCAGGAATTCTGAGGTCTCTAAAAATACGATACCCTTCTTGTATAGTCTCTCTGATGTATGGCTGCTGAACACTTTGATTTTTTTCTCTTTTTTTTTTTGCAGTGCATGAGGCCCTTCACAGTTGTAGGATTTTATCCACAAACAGTCAGACCATCACAGAGATGGAAGCCATTTCTTTTAATAATTAGGCCACCTTCTGTTCCAGAGAACTGCTTTTGGCATGCCTGCCTCGAAATAATGTTTTTTTAATATCACAGTATATCTCCCCCCCATACTATACAGTAAGTGTTCACAACAGTGTGAGTTTGTATTAATATTACATAGACTACCTTAGTTCAACTAAGGAAATCTCTTTGACCAAAGCTTTAAAAAATAAATCCAAGCCCATGTATCTCAAATACTTCTGTTGAAGAGTCACTTAGGGGTTAATTTAAAAAAAAAAAAATCCACTTTGATTTCTTTACACCCAAAATTCCTAGTCACAATTAATGTCGTGAATATATACATGTACCCTGAGTCATGGTTAGGCAGTTAAATACTCTGCCTGCTAATAATTAAAAATGCAAAACTGAACTCAAAATTATTTGCATTTACAAAACTGTAGGCACTACAAAGGGAGACTGTGTTGATACCAGTCTCAAAAGTCACAGCTAATATTAATTATCTTTAAATACACACTCGTATACAAATGAAGCATCAACTCTGATCATGCAGCTAGCAGTGTTTTTAATGCAAGGCTTTAGATTCTGTAGATTTTTACAGCATCCTTTAGGCTGTGTGCCTACAAAAGCAAGACTTACAGGGTCGTTTTCTATACCTGTCAGTCTGCTCCTAGTATTGTTGCTTTTTTTAAGCAAATTTGGTGGTAGGGCATAAATGTCAGTGATAATTAAGCTCTTGTAATTTTGGTGAAAATGGGTAGAGGAGAGAAACCCAAATGCGTGTTGCCACTGAGGGGAAGGCGGGTGAGACTCAATCCTTCCACGCATGCTTTGGCAACAGCTGGTGGGCTGCAGCATCTCCTCCTACTTCCTGAACAGAGCGTATGGTGAGGATATAGACGAGGAGCAAAGGCTAAAGGACAAAAATCTGTAGGAAACTGGGCTTGCAGAAGAATTCAGATGTGTGTTTCTTAGGGAGAGCAGCTAGCTTACGTTTTCTGACATCTACCCTTTTTTCAGAGCAGTAATTGTTAGCTTCATAAGGAAAAAGTCATGCAGTTAAGAGCTTACTAATCACCATTAAAAAGTAGCATTGCTCCTATAACAAGATCATAGTGTTAATAAACGTGTCCTCAAAGTTTATTTTTAGTGACACAAAAATGGTAAGTTTCCAAAGTGGGGTGTTTTATTATGTGGATCCCACTAAAATTAGCAAGTAATTTGAAGTGATTCCACTGTAGTGTGAATGACACAAAGAAACCAGTGTTAGCCTAATAGTACCTGTGTTCTCCTGTTGAACAGATTTTAAAGAATAGAAACTGAAAATGCAAGGTATCAAAGGGAAATAATGTAGTAGGACAGACCAGAATGGTGTTTCTCAGCACACTGAATTAGTCTTCGTACAGAAGTGTCCAGACAGTGACATTGTACTTCTTCCTGGAAGGGAGAAGAAAACCAGTCCATAAAGCTCCCACTGATTTATCAGAAAATTCACAGGGTGACCTCTTGGCACAGCTAACCACAATACCTCTCTGGTAGTTGTGGCTATAAGTCAATGGGAACCATTATTGATGTTACGAGAGTGTACAGTATAATCTATACAGGGAAGCATGTAATCTAAACCCCTCCCCCCCCCAAACCTAAAGTAAAAATACAGTGAGGCCTAGCTGATTTAATTGGAATGCCTTTGACTTCAAGGGGAAAAAGATAAATCCTCTGTAAAATTTTCATGTATATGTGGTATTTTATTTGCATGGTAGTTTGAGAAGGAAGCTTGAGAAATTTTGAAAAATTATAACCTACGTTTCTGGGATGTCATTGGAAGAGAACTTGGTTTAAAAAGAAACCCAAAAAACTGTAAGCTTTCTGCTTAATAGTCTACTGGTACTGGGTTCTACAGGCAAATTAGGTATGACTTAAGACGCAGGGGGAGCAGGAGAGAAATGTTTTCTTTCTTTTTGGTAGTTGCTCAATATAAACTATATGTATCTTAGTTATACAGTCAAAGCACTAAGCTTAAGTGTAAACTTGAACTGCATTTGCTGAACACTAGACATCCAACTAATAAATTATAAAAACTCATCTATACAAAATAGTTGAAACAGCTGTGTAACCGATTCTGTCTTTAATGATCCAGCCATGTGGGAAGAAGAAAAGCCAAAGTTTGAAGGTGTCAGTGAAGTTCCAGGTGAGAGTACCAAGTGTTGTTCTCAAGCGGTTCAGAACTGTTGTAGAAAGAGTCAATGCCCTATCAATTAGTAAAACTTGCAATTATCTCTTTCAGCAAACATTTTTGGTGGGAAAAAGAAATAATTTCTCCTCTTTCTCTCATGGACCAGTTATATTCAGTTTGCAAGTGAAGGAAGATGACAAGTAATTTTAGCACCCAGTGGCTTAAAGGAGTTCAAATGACCACTAAAGTCATATTAACTTGTCAAATTGACCAGTATTTTCAGCCACTGAAACACTAGAATGGATGGCTGGAGACAATAAAATTGTTTCAATTATACTGCATTAAGCATCTTCACAAAGAAGTGAAAATGCAGAAAGCAAAGAGGAAAGGATCTAGGAGATGTGCTCAACAATGACAAGAATTTCACTGGGACTTGTTTGAGTGAATACCCCATTACATCACTGGCCGGCAAATATGAGGCAGTTATAACTCAGCTGCATGCCATAAACCTCTGATGCCCTCTAAGAGCCTTAGCAAATGAGTTTTTATGGGTTTTTTTGTTTCACATAAAAGTTGGAAGACAACCATGCTTTTTCCTGTGTGTTCATATGATGATGTGGAATGACAAAGATCAGCCTTTTGGTTAGCAGAGTAGGACTGCATTAAATTCACAGTGAAAAATATCAGTGCTAAAAACTAGTTGTCCAGCTATAAAGGTGTGCAGGGTTTAGTATGACGTAATTAAGAGCACAGCTGATTTTAAAAAAAGAAATATTTTACTCAAAATTAGCTGTGATGCTTTCTTTAAATTAGGAAATTAGGAAAGAACTATTGCCAAGGGGTGGGTTAGTTACAGAAAACAGGGGGATACAGGTATGTGAGTGGTTTGGAACAGTGGTGGAAAAGGGTTTTATTTGATTTTTTTGTTGAAACTCATGCTAAAGACTTAAGATGCTTATTAATGAATAGGTATGCAATTGTTCTTTACTGCCATATGTTTATACAAATAGTTCCATTGACTTCATCGAAAGACATGCCCCGTCCCTGGAAGCGTTCAAGGCCAGGTTGGATAGGGCCCTGGGCAACCTTGTGTAGATCCAGGCCTGAGGTTGGTGGCCCTGCCTGTGGCAGGGGGGGTGGAGCTCTATGATCCTTGGGGTTCCTTCCAACCCATGCCATTCTATGATTCAAAGTGGTGAATGTAGTCTTAAATGTGAGTGGAAAATAGATGGATCCCATTTTGCTGCCATCCTCACAGTTAGCAGTGTTGTAGTTTGCATGTTATGGCCATAATCTCAGTAGGAACAGGGAGGAATCACTGGTCGTAGAGGTTGATGAATCTAGGGCTTTAAAGGGGTGAGAGCACCCTTTTTTGTACACTGTGATAGATGATTTTATTAAAAATAAGTGCAGGAGCTCTGCCTCTTGCAAACTGAACATGTAAAATCAAGCTCTGAAATAAAGTAATAAAGGAATCAACTCACTTGCAAAAAAAAGTCGCTAGAATAAAACCCCCAAATTGGTGTTAGCTCTTGAATATTTGTCAGCCCAAAGCTAGAAGAAAAGTTTCCTTTACTCTCTGGAATACATTAGAAGAATGTGATGGGAAAAGTTTCAATTGGCAAAAGGGAACATGAAATATATCTTTCCAGAGGATAAAAATGTTACGAGCATCTACGAACAATTGGCAGAGAGCTTGATATTGTAAGAAAACAGCCACCTATGACCTTTCTCAGATTCAGTTTGACTTCTCACTTATTTAAAAGAACATTTCTTTTTATATACCAGGTTATATATTATACTCAGTGAAATGTTTTGTTTATTTAAAAAAATATAAAAGTGTAGCAATCCCCTCCCTCCAATTTCTTTTTTAGAGGACCCACTCCAGTCAGAGCGCTGCTCTGCAACCAATAAATCCAGCACTAAATTATGTATGATTTAAACACACACAGATTTATATTTATGCTTACAATGTCAGTATAATTTTACAGTCAAGACACAGTACATATACTCTGCTGTAAGTACTAGCTTGATATAGTAAACTCAAAAGAGCACATTGGGGGTTAGCAGTTAGAGCTGAAAGTGAAAATCAAGAAACAGCAGTAGTACTCCTTTTGTCTTCAGCATGCTCTTCAAGATGTGAGATGTTCCAGTGGGAGGGAGACCTATGCACCACCCCCCCAATTCTGGGGATAACCCCAGCAGATATGCTTTACAATTACCTTTTCTTAAAATGCCAATTAACCCTTTCAGGGTTTTGTGGCATACTGTGAGCAAGCAGGAGAGGGGCACTCATTTATCCCTTATATTGAACATCATAAGCAATTATAAGGGGATTGGGGCGGGAGGAACAGGTCTTATGCTACTGTAGCTGTATCGGGAGTGCTTTCTGCATTTATCCGTGTGGTTTTTAACATTTAGGAGGGTCTGTGCTTTTCTTTTAAACTAAGAATGTACCAGAAGTAGAAAAATGAAAAATAAATAAATCCAAGCCTACAGATAAAGATATATGTCCTTATTGAATGAAATAGGAAAAAAGGCTTTAATTCTCTTTGGCAATGTTGTCCTTGCTTGTTAAATCTTACAAGGCAATGAGAGTTTTAATTTTATCAAAATGTTCTGGTGTTTATGCTCACAAAAACTAGCCACTGGTGTAAATCAAGCTTTAACTCTGTCAAAGTAATTAATACCAGGCCACTGGGAGACTGAAATTTCATAATAAAAATAACCCAAAATATTAAGATTCTTGTGGGAAATAAAATAGTAGTAGGATGAACTAGAATGAAATATTGCTCGAATAAACCTAGAATGGCATTAATTAACCTGAAGATTAATTTAGCTCATTTAAATATAAGTTTTGCTACTTGGACTTTGCTCCTTCAAATCTCACATGGAGACTGATTCTTCCATTGGTCCCATTTGGGTAAGTGTTACTCAATGTGAGTAGAGGTTAGAGAAATAGTCATGTTGGTTAGCAGTTGGTCACATTTTGCCAGTCTTTTTTGGGTTTTTTTAATGCATTTTACTGGAACTTTGATTTGTAAATCGTTGGACTACTTTGTGAAGTCAAGTTATTTATCTTGTCATTTACATGAGAAAGAAGAAAAGGTGAAGGTGCTAAATCTGTAAGTGGGCTTTTGGTACATAAGTAGGTTAAGTTTAACATTTCTGGTAGCTCCCAATAGTCTACATCTGTAGTCTCTCAATAGTCTCTATCTTCAAGGGCCAGAGGAAAGACAACAACTCTGATATTTCTGATCACAAACACTTCCATCTTCTAATTTGGGGTAAAACACTTCTCAGAAGCTCTGTGATTGCTAATAAATTAGTCTTGCTAAGGAAGAGTTGATGCATATGGAACTGTGAATCTGGTTGCAACTTTTAAGTAAAAGCTGGGCTGTGCCAACTTCTGTTGTGCTGGGATAGAAAAAATACGGTAAGGTGTGGACTTGAGGGTCAGTACATTGGCAGCCTCACCTCCCCTAAAGGACAGTTCCAGGACTCCCATTTAGACAGGATGGATATCACCCTTACCAGAGGATGCAGCTGTGCTCTGCTCCGTGATTTCTTCACATGTTCTCCTCTAAGCAGGAGGAGTTTGGCTGAAGTAAATGAAACTACATAAGGTGTGAATTGGACTTGGACCAGCGAAAGGAAGATGAAAATTAGGTTGATTTTTGTTTGAGTAAAATAACTTAGCTCAGTCTCATCCAGAATATTTGCTTGTCTTTGTAGAGGTGCAGTGTTTAGTCTGTCTTTAGTATCGGATCAAGCCCTCGAATGAGATAGATACATTTTTGTCCTGTTCTTAGAAGGCTCAAGGTTGAGTGCAGCCAAGTGATACCAAAGTGATGCTCTGTTCTACACCAAGCATTTAGCCAATGACAGGTTTTCAAGTTAGAGTCTTAAATTATTCATTATGTAAGGGCAGACTGTTGGTGATGCACTGAAAGAAAAATTTCTAGCATAAAGTTTCTGCAGTCAGCAATCACCAGGTACTTGACAGTGAATGAGAACCAACATTTGCTCTGTGAGACTTTGAATGTACTGAAAAGGGAAAATGATTATGCCACCTTCCCCATTAAGTGCATGCACCTCCTGTTTAGAGCATATGACAAAATAGCCAAGATAAAACCAAAGGCTGTCATTGTGGCACGTGCATTTTAAGCACAGTACCTATTGAATTGGAGATTTGCAGGCATTTAGCCGTTAAAAAAATTACATGTATGCCCTTTATACACACAGATATACATATATATATCTGGTGGGGCAGGTAGACTAACATAGCCACAGGTATGCCAGTCTTGAATAGTATGCAAGAGTGCTTATTGCACATCTCTTGTAAAGAAAAAGTATCGCTTGGTACCAAGACAAAAGTAAGTACCTTTGCTTTATCCAAGTCCCTGCCTTTACCTGCCATGCAAGGGTGTGAAAGAAAATGGTAAGGATTTCACACAGACAAGAAAGTGCTATTAATGTCCTGACAAAAGAAAGGAAACAGTGTGTCTATTGCTGTTTTAACTGCTTTCTAGATGTCCAGATGTAACGCAGCATCAGAACTCTGGGTGAACATACCTGCTACCTATGGTGCAACCGTGAGGTATAGCAGGGTAAATGAAGTATAGTTTTAGCAGCTCCTGACTGTGTAGGTAGAGAAATAGGGGTCTATTATAATGACTTCCCATGGAGGTGTGTGCCAATCAAGGGGGAAAAGAACCTCTGAAGGTTATCACCAAGGAAAATTACATACAATACTTTTGCTGGCATCCAAGTTCGATCACGATGCTCAAGAAAATAGTGGGAAGGTATACGTACTGTGCACAAGCATGTACACATATGCATGGGTTCGCTGAGTGCTACATAATAGTATCTGGGTTTTTCAACACCTGGGGTTATAATGGATTCTCTTTGGACAGGCAGAGCAGAGGAAGATGAGATGTTTGGGTCATGTGCAGAGAGAGGGTGAGAGCCTGAAGATGGTGATTCTGCCAGATTGAATAACACAAACATAATTATAGGGTGGGAGGGTTGTTGTAGCATTGTTGAAATGTTACTGATGGGCATACTTGCAGGTTAACCAGACAATGAAGAGAGTTAGGCAACACTTACTATCGTGCCATTAGCAGTGTTACACCAGCTAATTGATACCTTTACATTTTTGGTTAGAGTGTGCTTCAAACTTGAAGTTTTTAGCTATTCTCTACCTGTATTTTTATCTTCTAGTTCCTTAAGATACTGACTTATTTTGCGCATAATATTTTTGTGCATGATACACAGAATTTTTTTTTGCTTCCAGTCTATTTGGCTTCTTAATCTGGTTGTATTTAACTGCCTTAATTTTTCTTTAAATTGTTGTGCAACGTACAGAGAAGTTTGCATATAGAAAAAAAAGAGTAGGATCACCCTTAACTCCTAAAATATAAAAAAGGGCTAGGCTAAAGTATTGACCATGAATTGAATTCTGTGTCTGCTCAGGCTACCTGTATCCTCTCTAATGATTCCAAATTTTAAACAGCAAAATACAACTATCTCCTTGTTAAAATAAACAGCCTTCAATGAGAGAAAACATAAAAGGGCTACTGAATTCATGCATATTTTAAAAACATAAAACATGTGTGTTAATAAAGCCAATTTAAAGAGAATACATCAACATATCATATAAATTTTCTCACTCTGCATCCTCTCCCCTCCATCCTGATATCAGGCAGAGGTAGTAACTAATGTGGAAGGAGAAGTTGAGAGCAGCGGAAGAGAAAGGTACAGTTTTCCTTCTTGGCTTGAAAAAGCTTTGTACAGTTTTAATGAAAGACTGTTTCTTCTGGGGAAGAAATGCTAATGTGAAATTTTCTCTTTCTCTCAGCACAGTCATACATTAGAGATATTTGTAGCAGTGGAGATGGAGACTGCAATAGGTGGATGGATATTTACCCAAGAAAATTTGAGCCATGCCCTTTCATTTTCAGAGAGCCGCTACCTAATCTCAGTGTAGCATCAAGACAAAGGACACCTCATTCCGTTTGCGCCTGCCCTGCNGGGGGAAGAGAAGAAAAAACCCACAACCCTTTGTGAATGCTATTAGAATAATGGTCTGGGGGAAAAAAAAAAAGATAAAATACAAATTTCAGTCCGATCTGGGTTGGATTACTTCCCCATGCCCCTGCCTTTATTGAGCGATTTGGAGTTTCATTAGAATTCAGAATTCCTGCAGAAAGAAAAACCACAGTGGCACGGTCTTCTCTTTCAAGGGGATTGCAGGCTGACCCATCAAAATGAAAAGGCTCAATGTTTTGCTGACAGGTCCCTGAGCAGGCCTGAGTGACAGCTTCATTTCAGCACTTCTCAGATGAGATTTGAATTGGGGGGTGGAGGAGGTAGTAGGAGAGAGACTTTGTTCCCTAAAAAGTGTCAGTGTCAAACTCTGCAGTTCAAGTTCTAGTGTCTGAGGTACAAAACCAAGTCAGAAATCATCTTAGACTTGCCTGCTTCCCAATTTATTATTAATGTCTCTCTAATATTAGTACGCGTGAAGCTTCATTTAAATCTTAGAGTTCATGTCGAGTGTACATTGTTCCTTTTATTGGAAATAAAAAAAGTAGAGGGAGATGGATTAAAGTACAGTGAACTGCTGCATAGCGTCTTCATGAAAGATTACTTAGTGGCATTTTACTGTTGTGATAATCAAAACATCAGTGAGAGCCTGATCCTACTTCCTCTGTAGTCTGTGGGAATAGGAACAAATTTCTTATAAATTGAATTAGGTCTTTGTGCCTACAAAATAAAAGTGGGTAAGAAAATACCTGGGTTGTTTGTAGTTTAAAGTTCAAAAAGTGGCTTTGTGTGTACTTCATAATATCCCGAACAAGTAACTCTTTATTGTTTATCTCTATAGAAAAAAGGGTGAAAATTTGCAAACCTATCCCTGCCGTGCAGGCAAGTGGAACCAGAGAAGCATCTTAACCTGTTCCTACAAACACAGTGAAACATACTCACTTCCTGCTTGTTCCAGGACTAGACTGGATATGTGCAGGGGGGGTAGTAATTTTTCTCCTGTAAGTTTATTTTATTTTCCAAGTAGGTGTCAGATATTAGTAATCACAGCTTTTATAAATTGTCTGACTTCTCTCTTTGCTTGAGCAAGCTAATGTGTTCTTTAGTGAGTACAGAATCCAACCAGTTCAGTAGGGTTTTAGGAGCTATCACAAATAGAGGGGCAGCAAAAAAGTTAACCTGATTTTTAAGATGAATATTAGAAAATTACATCTGAAAATACAGATTTTTCTAAGTAACATTTATCCTTATACATCAGCCCTGTACCTTATGATGTCACCTTGTCACAGTAACTGTTACAAAAGAAGGCACAAATCTGTTCTTGTCATTCAAATCTTTTTCCTATCTTACAGAAAATTTTCATACAGGAAAAAAGAAAAGTAGAAGTTTGAAGTAGCCCTGAGCATATTCTCATAAGGTAGCTGAAGAAATGCAGACAACTCTGGGCACTTTTGGTAGAGTCATATCTGACTTTAAATTGTATTTTATGTATTGCATTGACTTTGGAACTAATTATATTCCAATTTAGATTGATGGAAAGCTGCAGTAACTTTGGTAAGCTACAGGCTTTACCATGTAGGTAGAAAATGAGTTTTTAGCTCTCAGAAATATATTAAGCTTTAATTCTTATGTGAATATCATGAACAGCACTGTGTTTCTCTTGAACGCAACAGCCAATAGAGACACAAAATCCATGCAAATGGTCAGAGTGCATGTTAGGACCTTCCTGAGGAAGCTTCATCTTGTAAACTTATGCTACTTGTTCAGTTTGCTTTTCTTTGAAGAAGTGCATGCATTTAGAAAACAGAGGGAAGACAGTAAAACCGAAAAGCCTCCCAAAACTTCATCTACATCTTAACCTCCTTATACGTTTTAAGACATCTCAATATTTTTAGGCTCTATGGATCACTAATCACAGAGCAAACAAACTCACTTTGCTCAAAACAAGCCTTCTGGTGTAGAAGGTACGCTGCTTTTCTGGAGCAGAAATACTACTTCCCTCTGATCCTAGGGAAGCCTTGCACTGTATTACTTGTACTTTCACAGTGTACTTTTGTTGTCAAGTTTTTGTCTTGTGAAGATCATGCAGCTCTGAGGCCAGAAACCCTAGCAGCCTCTATACTCACCCCAAGGAAAACTTTGACTCCAGACATTCAAAAATTACCTGAAATAAAAAATGATGCATTGCAGTTTTTGAGAACATTATTTGAGACCCAACACACTTCACAAGCATTGGGAGTGGGAATAGGATACTAAGAACAATAAAGCAGAGAAACACAGATTTAGAAGAGGAATATATTACAGTGACATTCAAGACAAACAGATTGGGTCCAGTTAGGGTGGTGTATATATGCTTAAGGAATAAATGAGCTATTTGGATCTTGTAAAGGCAGAATGGACGAAATATCGGTAAATTCCTGTGCTGACTATTTGACTTGCATGTCTTTTGCACAACATCATAAAAGTACCAGTATTGTGTATAATCAGCCACATAAACTAAAGCCTGTGAATTGTAATTTGCTCAGATTCAGCCCGTGGATTGATGACAGAGCTGAGTTGAATGTCCTGCTAGTCTGGGCTGCTGTCAAATATTGCTGGCTGTTCAAACTTTTACTGAGAAACTTGTGGTCTGGTGAATTTATCTTGCTCCCTGCACTGATAAAAGCTGGGAAGTGCTGCTGGAAGTTGTGTGCTGTGTTTGTGAGTACCTGGCTGAGCTAATGAGGAAGGGAGGGCACAAGAGGACTTGGCAGTGCATGTCCCATGCCTAAACATCCCCCCTCCCCGTTCTCTTTTCCATTCTCCCCTCCAAACTTTAACCCCTCTTCCACACACTCATTGAAACAGGTTTGGGTAAATCTCCTGTGCTAAAGTGGAATTTAGAGCAATAAGGTGGGCAAAGTTGAAGGAGATACCTGCAAGAAGTGTTCCCGAATCATCCTCTTCATTAAAATCAGGTCACAGAGGTAGTCACAGCGAGACAACAGATCAGTTCCATGTTTGAGGCACGCTAGGTCTGTTCTGCTTCACTCCTTTATGTAGTCTCCCCAGTTTCAACGGGGATGCCCTTCCAAGAATGTAAGTTAGAGAGGCTTAAAAATGTGTGTGCTGTAATGCCATTGTAATGTATTAGCTGGTTTATTTTTAGACCAAGCTAGCTGTACAGTGGCAAGAGAATGTATTGCTTTTTTGTATGGTTATATTTTTCCCCAAATCCAATTTGTTTTTTGAATTCTGAATGTAACTTGCCATGCCTTTATCAGTGAGACTGCAGATGTAAAATCTGCCAAAGGAAAGGGGGGTCTTTTGTGAGATTTTGGAGGGTTGGAGATATTTAATCACTTCAGGTCTTACAAATATTACATGAAGAGCTTCCGGAAGAGAGCTGAAAGGAGAGGCTGTTGTAGAGGAGTTGTTTAACTGGTTTCCATAGAGAAAGATTTTGAAATGGTAAATGTTAAAAACAGCTGCATGATGTTGAGCAACTTGCATAAAAACATTTAGCTGGATGCTGCTTCCTCATCTGAACAAGAAGTGCAGGTATTTAGGCCCCAATGTCAGCTCAAAATGTTAGCAGGCACACTTTACTTTAAGAATGGGCTTAAGCTCTTTGTTGAATACAGATATTTCCTGAACCAGAGCTATTAAAAGTACTGAACTTCTAGGTTCTCTTGTAACTGTCCTCGCTTGACATTGTGACCCATCTCATGCTTTTCTTGCCGTGCTTTCAGTGAGCTGGTTAGGAACTATCATCTCAGTTGGCATCTTTGAGTGTGATGTAATCCAAGAACAAAAATCTAGATCCAGTTTTACCATGTCATCAATTTTGCTGGCACTTCATTGTTCATAAAGCACCAAAATGTAACTCTTGCTTTCAAACTCCCTTGCTGAGTTGAATGTGATAATGAATGTGAAGGACTTCCATGGAGGAGGCAAAACTTTTTTCTTTCCCTCCCACCCTGCTTTTTTTTTTTTACTCCAGGTTCACACCAGATAGGCATTTTTTACAGCCTGAAAGGGGATGTTTTCTTTTGTTAATAGCTTACAATCAGATGAAAGGACTCATCACTCTATTTTAGTGCTCCACCACATGGCGTGTATCTTTTATAAATTACAGGCTGGCGTTGTGTGCACTGGGGGAGAGAAAGGTTGGTTTTCTTGCTGTGAGCCATCCTGCCTAATTGTCGTATGCAAATAAAAGCAATTATAAGGCTTTTAGGGTGAAGGGATGACAGCTGAGTTTGGCAGTTGAGGAGGCCTCACCCACCTTGTTGTCATAGCAACAGGGAGGAAAAGGACAAAATGGTGTGTATACAGTGGAAACATTTATTTTGGTTAAAGAATTAAAAATACATATACCACTGTTATCATGAAACATCAATATGTGTGATGAATGGGTTTGTTTAAAACATTACAGAAATTAAACTGTATTTATTCCTTGGCCCTTTAAATGATCCTTGTCATCTAACTACCATTTATGAGCCATCACTTGTGATTTTTATCTGCTACTTTTAAAGTTATGAACAGATCATAACAGTCCATTCGATAATTAGGAGATTACAAGTTTCTGTGTTTTAGCACATCTATTCCAATGTTACTAGACCCAGAGCTGCATGAAGGAGAGGGACGTTCAGTGGTTTGTCTGTGAAGGGGAAACAGTGAAAAATAATAACCTATTAGCAGTCCATAAAGTTCAATATAAAATATGTTTGTGCTAAAGTGTTAAACAAGTAGAACAAATAGCGTGCTAGTAGCATACAAAATTAAAACGAGTCACAAATGGATATTTTCTATGGCAATTTATTTCACAATTACTCTTGTGGAAGCTTTCATGAATTAAATATGAGTTCTATCTTGAAATTAGGTGTTATAAGGCTAAATTACAAGAGGCAGCCAGTAATTGAGGTGGCTGAAACACGGGGTCTAGTGAACTAATCTCTTGCTGTGTCACGTGGCTGTCCTCTCGCCAATGGGAAACCTCCCCATCACAAAAACAGAGGCAGCTGAGAAAAATTGATTTCTCATCTGAGCCATATTTGATAGCTTTTGAAATCGAAAATTGAAATTAACTAACCTAAGCCCTGTCGTAACAAAAGAGCAAATTAAATATGCAACATGGCTTCCTATTGGCAGCAAGAGGGCCTGCCAAGGTAAATTTGTAAATAGAGTTTAAGATGCAATCCTGTGT
>VZTU01030191.1:279-18007 GCA_013400835.1 Zapornia atra
GTCCCTGTGCCCAGCCGGCCGAGCGCCCCGCGCCGTCCCCGCAGGCCCGGGAACCGCAGGCCCCGTCCCGACCTCTCTCCGCAGCCACGCACCGCGATCCCGAGTCCCCCCTCCAAACTTCCAGAAGCTTCGCCGCCATTTTCTAACTTACCTTGCCCAGTGTCGGCGTAGGCAGCGAGGAGGCCCAGGCTCGCAGCTTCGCTCCTGTATCCCCGTCCCGGCCGCCGGTTGCGCACTCGGCCCAACCCGGCCCGGAGACTTGGCCGCGGAGGGGGGGTTTGGGGAGGGCGCGGGGCGCGGGCAGGTTATTTAATTTGGCGGCGGCGCTGGGGATTGTTTGGGGTGTTCGCTGCTCGGCGGCTCGCGAGCGAATGGAGGGCGCAGGCGCCACCTGGCGGCCACGGAGTGAGGCCTGCTCTCCTGGGCGTGGGGCGACACCTGCCGGCCAGCCTCAGCCGGGCCGCGCCAAGCGGGGTAAACAAGGTGCTGCGCATGCGCGCGCCGCCCGCCTACTGCTTGCCCGCTTGTTTCACCCCCGCCGGCTCGCGAGCGCGGGGCGTCGGCACGAGCGGCCTGCCTCAGNACGGGACGGGACGGGACGGGACGGGACGGGACGGGGGCGCTCGGCGGCCTCCCGGGCGGTGCGGGTCTCGCCCGGTCCCCTCTGTGCGCGGCCGGCGGAGGAGGCCCAGCTGCTGGCTTCATTCTCGGGCGGGATCGGGTAACCGAGGCGGCAGCACGGCCTAAAAAGGAGCGCTCCGGCCCGGGGAGCCGGCGAGCGCGCGCGGCCTCGCACAGGCGCGGGGCCTGGTGGCCTTTCCCGTTGCGGCGCAGAAGCAGCCAGAAAATAATCGCTCGGCCGAGGCAAAGTTCAGTCCGCCTGGGCTCGGCTTGGAGCGCTCCCGAGCGCCGCGGCTGCCGGGCTCCGCCGGGGGGGCTGCGGGCCCGGTCCGGCGCTAAGGCGCCGCTGGCGTTCCCGAGCTGATCAGCCGCAGCTGATCTGCCCTATCTTCGTTTTGCATTGGGGAAGCAGAGCTGTGTGCGAGGGAGCCTGCGGTCTGGAAGATAAGTTTACAGCTGCCCCCGTAGATGTAGGGCGCCTTATGCTGAGAACTCCGGGCTTGCGTGGCGATAGAAGCAGAAGCAATGCCTGCTGGCACCGGTGGTATTTCTTGTGGTGGGGAGCATTCTGAGATGTTTTCTCCTTCTGCCCATCGCTGAGCGTGTTCCCAGTTTAAATTGGTATTTGCTTCTCGGCTCTCAGCGCAATTTCTCCTTTCTCCCTGCATGAAGAATCATATGAACCTGAAACGCGTCCATATAAGCAGTATAGAATACTTAAAAGTCACCAGATAAAAAAACTTATGATGTTTATTGTTCTAAGTACACAATTCAGTAGTTCCTTTTATGTTTTTTTTTTTCTCGGTATTGTGTAATACCAAGCACATTACTCATGCTGAATAGTTGCACGTAAGCTCATGGTTAGTCAGCACAAGAATAATTTGATCTGGTAATTAGTCCCTAATCATCCTGTTCTGTTCACCTACTTTTTAATCCTGGAGAGAAGGTTAGCATAGCTGAGTTAACTCTGCTCACCTACCTAACAAGAGAATATCCATCAGTTCCAGTCGTTTCAAAACTAAGCTGAGGCAGCGCTGAGCAAATGACATTTGTAAACAAATTGTGACCAGATGAGGAGTGTTGAAAATAAAAAAATACGAGTTGACATCACCTAGCAATTCTAGATACAATCTGTCAGTCGGTATGTGAGGCAGACGTAGGAAAATAAATTGCATTCTATAGCTTGAATTTGTGTTTCAGAATGTATTTTCACCTTGTGTCGAAGTTGGGGGAAAAAATAAGAAAATTAGGAGAAAAATTTCCTTTCCAGGAGCACTTCAAAATAGTATCCTGAGTGGCTGGTTGTAAATCTGTGTTCAAGGTTTTGGTTACAGCCAGGGATACTGATCTGTGGTGTGACTCTGGGAACGTCTACCTGGAAACTGTAGAAGAGTTGTGAATAAAAGATACTTTGTTAAAAAAAAGTAACAAAACAAACCCAACAGCCCACCAAACCTCAAGTAAGTTGCAAACTTGGCTGGGACATACGTATATACATATACATATGGCTGCTAAGTTATGCAGAGAAACAGCTGGAAAGGAGCTAGATCCTTTTGTGCCTTCCCCATTCAAAGTCAGCTGACAGCTGCCAGAGAGACAACTTCTACAAACCAGTTTCCAATCCCAACGTTTTGCCTGCACACAGCACCTCAGGAACGTGTCCTCCGTCTGAGGTACAACAGGGCTCCTCACACTACAGCTCCAATCCCAGACTCTCTTAGGTCGGGCAGCCTGCTGCGAGAGCTGGCAGAAGCGCAGGACTAGGGCAGCCTCAGAGCCAGCTGTGCGTAACGTCCGTGAGGAGCACGTGCACCAGATGTTGGGTCTGTTCCGGACACGCTGCACTGCACGCTTCAGCTCACAGCTCAGATTTTTTTTTTTTTTAGGTAAATGTGCTTAACAGGAGAAAACCTGACGTCCTTTCTTAGGGTGTGTTTCTGAAGGAATGAGTGTGCAAGTGCTGACAGTACCGTGGCAGAGAGTGCAGCCCATTTCCAGCGCTGACTCAGACCTTGGAAGCCCAGATTCAAAACACCTCCGGGCCTCCTGGCTCCCGTGGTGGAATCTGTTTTTTTTAAACTGGGGACAAGGAAACACTCTGGGGACCAGGCTGCAGGTGCAGCCACACGTTACAAACCGTTGGTCAGAGCGCCGGCCTGAGAGCAGTTTGCACTCTCCAGTCCTCTTCCTCCCTCCCAGCTCCCAGTTGTTCCATTCAGCTGCTCGCCTGGCCGAGGTCTGAGGAAAACTGTTGCCTCATCAGAGAAAGGGGAGGGCCACTTGGTCTATCTTTTTTCCCTCAAACCAGTCTGTCTCTGGGAGGCTATCCAGAGTGCACAACTGACAGTGCGGTGAGCTCCTTTCGAGGCCAGGAATGTTTCTGCTCTGCTCCAGTGACAAGAAAATAGGAATTTCTGAAGCCAGCCATGCCCTGGGAGGATTCCTGACACAGCACCACGCCTGGATCGTGCAAATAACTCCCAGAGACCGGTTTATATAGCATGCATCTAAATGCAACCATCACAAACGGTGGGTAAGAACATAGGGGGCAGAAAAGTGAAACAAGTTCTTAACCACTGTGTATGTTGTCTTCCTGGGGGACAGAACTGGCTCTCTGAAGAGCCTGGTTTCCGTGTTTTCCACATGAATTGATCGTGTGTCTGGGACTGAACCTTCCAGTTGGTACCACAGGGGAGATGAGGTGAGAAGCAGTTCCTCTGGCAGCACACCACTTCCAAGCTAACCATTCCAGAATGAGCTCCGACCGGCTCTAAAGACACTGTGAAGAAATCAAAGAACATGCTAAAATTTCCATATAATTTTAGCACTCTTACATCCTTTCCTATACAATGAAAAAATGTAAAAGAAAACAATAAAAGTGTTATCCAAGCCTCATGAAGAAACAAAGATATTTTAATTTCCAACCTTTCAAGACAGGATTTAAATCTGATGCACAAGAAGTTCTGAGGAAAACCATAGGAGAAGCTGTTCCACAGGACTACGTCATCCTTCTTATACAAGGTACATTCCAAGACCTTCAAAGTCTATAATTTCTGATACTGAGCCCAATTCAGAGATGATTTAACACCAACTTTACAATAGGGACTTTTACTATGCTTTATCCGACAAGAGCTCTTGATCAGTCACCGAGTTAACAAGCTGAGCAAGGAGAGGGCAGGTACCAATTCCATGGCTGAATTCATGGCCAGAGATTCACCGATGGATGGGGTGAGAATAAACTCAAGCTGCCAGATGGCTGAGTCATCCTTCCAGGCAGGAGATTCATGCTCATGCTGCTTCCTTTGCTTTGAGGGCAGTGGAATAGGAACCCCCTTTGCAATTCCATTTCCTCTTTTCTATTAAAACAAATAAAAGCTCACAATTCATTACCATTCCTTCCAGTTTTTAGAAGGATTTGCCCACAAGAGTTGGAAAGCAAACCAGAATTTGTAATGCTAGATTTGATCCAAGGTGGGGTGGTAACCTTGATGGCCTGTGTTAAATAACCCACATCCATATTCTTACTGTTCCCTTGGTACAGAGGGAAAAAGCAGTCTTCCCAGTCAGATTGCGTTTCTCAGACTTTTTGAAACTGGCTTAGTCACTCTCTGGCAATCTGCTCTAAATCCTTTCGGAGAGGAGCTATTACATGAGAAACAAAAATTTTTAAAAATAAAAGGGTTACTTGCCTGTAATTTGCAGGAGAGTTTGCACATCAGTAGCTCCTTGGGCCTTTCGCTGTCCTGTGCGTAACTTCTTCCTTTTGGGATACACAAAGGTCTCCCTTGTACCCCTATTTCTCGCTCAGCCTTTCCAGAACACCCCACTCAAGTCTGGATTTTCTTTGATTCAGTTAGTTTCTGCCTACTGTGCCCTCAGACCTGTCACAGCACACACTCACAGTTTGTTCCATAGCAATAAAAGGAAGGAAGCTTTAACTCCACTGTCAGCTCTAGAAAGGAATCAAACCCCAGTGAGTCCCAAATGCCATCCTGCTAATGGTGTTATCAGCAGCTTGATTCTCCCTTCTGCCGCAGTTGTTACCCAGAGCCCTGCACTCATTCCCCTGTTTGAGGTGAGGTGCTCTTGCTGAGATAAAAATCCCTTAGCCACATTTTAAAGGTTTCATCATCAAACTAGTAAAGGCCACACCAGATTTTGGTAGGAAATAATGAAAAACCCTTCTCTTGGCTTCAGTCAAGAGGAGTCACTTTCACCTTGTGTACAGGAAAGGGTGAGCATTATCATTCAGGTCATTGCTCTCAGATCCGAGACATAGCCTGCTCCAGTTTCCAGACATAGGGAGGTTTTGGGAGGCAGGACCAAGACATACTTGTATGCTGTAGCTAAGTCCAGGCAGAGGGATCATGAATAAAGGACCATTTAATGAGTCGGGCACCGTAACAGCAGGTGACAAAGTCTGTGGGAGAAGCACAGGAACCAGGGAAATACGTCTCGGGTTGGGTAAGTGAAGGGCACAGTTAAAGGCAGGAAACAGCAGCCTGTGTGCCAGGAAAAGGGCTGAAGTGAGAAGCAGGCAAGAGCTTCTCAGAAGTCAGGACAAGCGGGCAGAGCAGCAGCATCTAGCACTGAGCAGGGGGAGCAGCTTTAGCTAAGCGACAGCTGAAGAACAGATGGCAAAACCACATCATACTCCTGATGTGCAGGGCAACTCGCCGGTCAGGCGCATAGAGCAGTTGTCAGCTGGGTGGGTTTCCTGGAGCCCCCACCAAGGCTGACAAGGAGCCAGGGGGTTGTCTGATAAGGAGTCGGGGGACTGGCTTGTGGTTAGATGAGGTTAGAGTGGAACTGGGTCAGAAATGTTATTCAGCTCAGTCTCTCCCCAAGACCATAGAGCAAAACAATCATAAACAATGAAGTCAGATACATTTCTGTTTAAGCTTTGAAGAAAATGCTCCCTCAAAAGAACAGTGCAGCTCCCTGTTGTATTTGCAGCAAACACCAGGTTTGGATGATAACAGTGGATTGGTTTAACTCGGCCTTTTTTTCCCCACAAACTACCAAGGCTACAACTAAGAGAGTTAAAGTGGGAGTAGTTGCAATGGGGGGTTGTTATTTACATGACAGATAAGGTCAAGGAAGAGATTACTCTTCCGGAAATAAGCTCGGTTGGTTTTCTGGGCAGACTTACCACATTCCCAAGATCCTACAAATATCACTAACACAGTTTCCTTTGGTTTAGACTTCATCAGTAACCAGCTTCAAGTTTTCTTTCACACTTCTTGGAAGTGCCTTCTCCTTGCAGTTGTTTCTGGGCCTCAAGGCCATTCCTGCTGCCTCAGGTCTCTGACACAGCGGGAAGTGGAAGCAAAGCATCATCTTGTCATCAGCCGTGGTTTAGATTTTAAGTGGCACAATGCACAAGAAGTAGCAGGGAATACAGCAGGTTATGACATGTTGGTGGTGGGAACAGATGTTCAAAACCGTTAAGATAAAAATACTTTTTTAGCCTGTAACTTCCTTTAGCATGATCAGAGGGTCCTGCAAAGCCTCAGTGCCAGCAGCTGTGACCAAGGTGTTTCCCCTCCACGGCAAAGGGCACTCCTGGGACTCACCATAGGTGCTGAGGAGAGCAGTTCCCAGCCCTGCTCTCCACAGTACACCCTTACCTCTGTGCCGCTGGTCCCAGCCTGGCAGAGTTGAAGCTTCCAACCTGCAACATGGGTCTTCCTTAGAGAAACTTCCAGTCGCCCACTAAGCCTTTACAGAGCAACTTTCAGCAAACTTATAAAAGGGCTAAATTGCATTGTGGAGATAGGAGTCAAATTAATGCTACTTTGGCATGTTTTGTTTTGCAAAACACAAAAAGAGACATTTGGGACAACAGTTATTTTCCTGGTGGCTTGTACCACACCAGCAGATCTCCTATGCTGACTCCAGAAACCTCACACGGGTGGTTACATAGGAAAGGGAGGTAAAGCGATCCTGGACTCAGGAGCCTCTCTCTGTTGTGCAAGAGTTTTAAGGAGGAGACCATGGTAGCTCAACACCCACTTCTGAAGAGCATGCATTCAGGTTAACCATTTGGCTTAAGTGACAACTCTCATCATACCCATCATTCCATGCACAGCTGACTCAGGTAAGGGAACTTCTGTTGAGTTTTACAGCAAGATCAAACTTTGTAAGATCAAAAAGGCACAATATGAATAAATCTAAATACTCTCTGGCTTCATAATTTCTGGCAGTTAGACTAATTCATTCTCCAAAACTTGCAGGTGACCGTATGCATTTCAACTGAACTCGGCTTTCCAGCAGTTACTGTAACAATTCTCCTAGATGTCTTCACAGTGGGACTCCACAGCAGCAGTTGTCATTTTTTATAGTAAATGCTGTTTTTTAGACTAAGAGCAAACCCTAACTGAAGTATCTCTTCAGTCCATCTCCAGCAATTCTGACTTACCAAGTATTTCATCTCAGTCATCATCAGTAGCTGTCCAGGCTATAAAACTCTTAATTTAATAATTATTCGAAGGTAACTGACTGGTTTTCACTTAACCTTGACATACTGCATGCTCACAATAGAATTAATACCTTGTTTTCCCCAGGCTTTCCTAGGGGTTTTGTTTACCCAAGCCATGTATAACTGTATCTATACTGTGTCATCTTTCCTGTCCTAGGAAAAAACAAGTTCTTTTGATATGTTGGTCACAGATCCATATCCTCTGATTTAATGCTTGTAGGTTTCTCCAAACATTGATGTCAGCTTTGCTTACTAGAAATTCCTGGATAAAAAATAAAACCCTAAACTATTAATTTCAGCAAAGGTTCTTTATTATCACAGGTCATTTGCCTCTTCACAGAAAGACACACTGTAATTACGGCACACTAATCACTGCAGCCGCAGTGCATCTCTGGAGCTGCGTGACACAGTGGCATTTGCAGAGATGGCAAGATACTCTGAACAACCCAGATCAGGGTGAAGGCGTGGCAGCGGCATGTGGGAGGAAAGACTTTCTAGGCCAAATTTCCAAGCTACTCAGTAAGACACACAAACAAACCGTAACAGGAGAGTATTCACTCCTACTTCAGAACCCTGAGGAATGAAGGTGATCTCAGTAGACCAGGGAAGATGACCATCAGCCTTCATGAGGCAGGTTCAGGAGCAAATGCAAACCCTTCAGCAGCAAACAGCTCTGCTGATGCAAGTGACATGGGAGCAAGAAAGACTTTACCCAGAAACTGCTACAGGAAAGTTACTGAATACTGGTGCTTGCATATATTCTGTAGCTTTTCTTTGCAGGTAACTCTTATAAAAAATCAGCCCAATGAATTGCTGTCCTGCTGCTAACCTCAGTTTCAAAGCAGCTGTGAGTCCCCTCCCTCCATTTGCAGCTCTTTTAACACTCAGCCCAGAATCAGTGCCAGTGGAATTTCTTCTCTGTTTCTTTAAGATACTGAAAATCAAAGTAATTAAAAAAAAAAAATTATCTTCCTAATTCAAGCTGTCAAGATTTGATGACTGTGCTAATTATTTTTTCACATTTGTCTGAATAGAACTCTGATTATAGTTTTTTAAAGAACCTAAATCTACAGAGCTGTTATTTTGTCTTCTCACTAACAGGCTTTTAACCCTTTAATGTTCTGAGGAGATAAATATTTGAATTGCTATTAGGGTTTTAGAACCTTTATCAAAACATTGCGATAAGGGTTTGAAAGTTCACAAGCTTTAACACGAAGCATTCCAGCTATTTGTTCATGTATTATTCTGACAGGGTGCTTGCTCCCCATTTCAGTTGAGAAGGTACAGTTTGTGACCTACCTGTCTTGGACAGTTTACATACTATATGTACATCCAACAGTCAACTCCTTACCAGGATTTGGCTTTGTAACAGTTCTAAGGACAACTTGGTCACAATCTCTTTCCCAGGCAGGGTTTTGTCGAGCCTAACACCAAGTCCCACAGCCTCAAGGTTGGATCCAGCTCACCCAGAGAGTGTCTCTCATGTAACTGTGGTCAACGTTAGGTAACAAACCATCTGCTTAAGCAAGTCAGTGTAACATCATTTGCAACACTAACTAAACGAGCTATTTCAGGCAAGGTACACGGGCTCATAGGCAAACACTCCCCTTAGATTTCCCTTGGAATGTGAAGAAAGACCCTTGCAAGTGAAAATGGGAGCGAGGAATGAGCCTGGCCACTGTCAGTCTGTATCTGTCCTGAAAAATCCCTGTATGGGTGAACTGTCTGAAACACCAAACTCTTCATGAAGGCAAAAAAAGGAAAAAATAAAACCTTCTTTTAGAATTTCTAGCCATTGTGTGTTCCTAAGTACCAAATTATAAAAACAGTCAAATGAGCGGATTTTATTAATAATAAATTTCAATTTGTACAGACAATAGATTTTATTTCCTCTCCAGTTAAAATATATTTGTTATCCTTAACAACACTCAGGTTAAATTATAAACAGTTAAGTTATCAAAAAATAGCCACAGAAAGCAGCCTTCTGTTGCAACTTTCACATGTGAGAATCAAATACACTGATTGAGGATCAGCTGGGTTGTAGTTTATTTTAAATATTCATAACATGACAGCAGTGTACAATCACAGCACGTGTATAAAAAATAGAAAACAGTTAAATTCCTGTGTACTTGATTTAAAACTTCTATCATGTGAAAAACTATATTCTGTATATTCTATATTCTACATCTGTTAAGTGTCTAGGACTCAAAAATAAACATATATATACAGAACATAATAGTGGCTCCACAAAATAAGGAAGTCACATAATTACGTAGTGACCATAAACCAGCTGTACTTAAATACAAAGCTTTGAGAATTTCTAAATTGGAGAACCGAGTGTCAGTCCTGTAAGAAACAGTTTATTTTAAGATGACTCTCACTAGAATAATTCTTAACTTTTGAATTTAAATGCCTCAAACTGACAAGAATAAAACATTTCTCATGTTACTGGTGAAGTAAAAAACAAAACAAAAAAAAACCAAAAGCAAGCATTTTCACTGAGATAAGAGTTTAATCTTGTCTTATGAAAAAACCCCAGAAGCACTGCAAAGTATTAGCCAAATAATGAGTTAGGATAATGCTAAACATTAATAAAACACAAGAAAAGACTTGAACAAACACACACCTTTTTGTGTAGGGGACAATTTCAGAATGAGAATGCTCCTTTGGAGGGCACAAGGTATGCAAAATCTTCATTTCTGTTGAGTTCTCTTTTAAGAAATTAACATACATTTTGTAAACAGAGAAATTTGTGTGAAAAAGACATCTAAAACCAGTTTACTGAAGCCAATTTAAACATCTAAGCCGGAAAACAAAAAGGGGGGTGGGGTTTGGGGGTAGACAGGAAATATCTATCAAAACAGAGTGACTTACAAAGTAGCAGTAGCAAGCCTAAGGTGAAATCTTTCAGCAGCAGGTTTATGGGTATTCTCTGAATTATGTCACAACCAAAGTTCCAGTAGTAATGTTTTCAGTTTTACATAATGTTCTCAGAAAGATAAAAATCTCAGATTATACATGTATAGAATAATTACTAAAATTAATTTACTTATTTACAAATTTTATATAGAGCCTGTCTCTATACAATTGTATCTGCACAAACCTAAGCTGTGAGAATCCTATCCAAGTGACGCAAAGGACCGATCACATAAATAAAGCTTTGCATTACTCCAGCTTTCCCAAGCCAGGTCTATGAACTGAAGTTACAGGATGGATATATATATATATTTATACACACCATGTCCGTAGGGTTTGACAGCAGAAAAATCTAAATACAGCTGTGTGATTACATCCTGGACTTTACTCCATTTTTTACATTACACGCAAGGAATGTTTGCATTTACAGTGCTGTATGTGTCACTAATACATAAAAATTCCCTGTCTCTTCATAATGGTTGTACGACACAGAGGGCACTCATTAAGTCCTTCTGCACATTCCTTACAGGCAACTAGGTGTCCACAGGGAATGAGGACGACTGATATGTCTTTAGCCATACAGATTTTACAAAGCTTTTCTTCCTGCAAGCGCCTTAACTTCTCCTCAGTACTGAGATCTAGGGAAAATAAACACATAGAGAAAAGTTACCATACTTAGTACTACTGAACATCTTTTTTTCTCCTCACACACAATGAGAAAGGTTTTCTTCATATGACTTAAAGGTCACACCATTAAAAAGGAAATTAATTACAAGGCAGAGGAAACCAAGCTACAGCATGCAATCCTCTTTATTTTATCCCCCTTCACTCCCCCATCTCATTACAACTCCCAGGCCAATGTAAGCAGAGAATTCAGCTACTTCAATTTGCAAGGGCTTAAAATACCTATAGAATTTGGGATATGCATATTTCAATTAGGAACCATTCTTTTCACAGCCTACCCATTGACAACTTTCCCAAACGTGGTACACAAGGTGAAAGAAAGCCTTGTTGATACTGGTTAATTAATTGGGATTTTTCTTTTTTCTCAGTGTTTCCCCAATGAAAAGAAAAAGGATGATTTCAATTTCCTTCCCTGCCCTCCATTTTCTAAATGCTCATACTGCAAAAGCTTGGAAATTAGTAATACAGGATCAACTTTGCATTGTACGTGAGCTCTTTGCTATTCCAGTATGCCCCATTTGAAAACACAAACTTCAGAAGTCTTCCTCTGGCACTTGGGAGACAGCTCTGCACAACCAACCACAAAAATAATGTCCGTCTCCACTGCAAGTTCTTGTTACCCTATAAAGTCCCTTAAAAGTTTTATTAAAAATACTGAGCTGGTAAGATCTCTGCCCACCATGCCACCAGATGGTCACTTCTCTCCCTGTGAATTCACCCATATGTTTGTCTTAAAATCCAAGTCACCTGAGTTAGAAACCCTGGGTTTGGTCTATCTGCAGAGGGTACCCAATGGCCACCTGAGAGCAACTTGCACATCCCAGCATAGGTGGAACACAGGTAACTGAAAAGAAACACCATCTAGAAGTGCCCTTTTTCTTAGCAATCACGAAAAAAAATGCAAAATTTTATACTAAAAATAAATGATCACCTACTGAGATTTTTCATTTTGAGTAAACTCAATGTGACATGTTGCTGTGTCCATTTCCTTTTGCCACCAGAGTCCCCAAATCTACAGTTATTCTTGTTTTGTTTCATGTCATTGTCACAATAACGTTGGCTTTAGTTAGCACATGTAACCTCTCAGCGACACTAGTATCTCAATGTAATACACTTTGTGAGGTATTAATATACTTATTTTATTTATAAATGCAGCTACACTCAATATTTGAGCACCCTCTTTTTTCAGCTTTTTTTGTCCAAAATCTCTTCAATTTTAACTTACAATGCTGTAACTTCACCTTGAGACATGGATCAGAGGGCAGAATGAACAGATAACAATAGATAGATATATTTCATAGTCAATATGAAAGTACGCACAGAGGTTTTGTAATCGAATAAGCTGATCTTGATCAACTGGAATGTCATTTGGTTCTTCTTCCCTGGTATTTTCTTTCTGAGCACTTAAGTCTGCTACCAGATCCTCAATAGATGTGTGACTCTCTCCAGACATCTGCAATTTCTTTTCCATGGTGCTCCTGATCTCAGACAAACTGAACCCCATGTCCATGGCACTTTGTACCAAAGGATTCTGTAAAAGATTATCTAAAACAAGAAATTAAAACCAAAGAAACAACAACTGAACAAGGATGAATGGGATTATTGGGCAGCATTCACTACAGTACTCTAAGACACCTTTGCAAATGTCTAGCCAAAGGAACTGTATCACCAATTTGCGTATTTTGTGACTTGTAAAAACTGTCAAAACACACAAAATTGCAGATGTCTGCCATCCTAGCTTTCCCAGTCTCCCCTCACCTACTTACAATATAGAAAGCCTCCCAGACTGGTTAATCAAATCAACTACGCCAACTTCTTAAATAAAATGTCTTCTATAATTACCATGGCAAATTCTGAACTCAATGTTAACTGAAATTAATCCACAATTTCAAGGCACAACAGATACATAATTATTTCTTAACATTAATTCCAACTCAGTTCAGAGAAGAACAGAAAAAAAAAAGAAAATGTTGTACTTATGTTGAGAGAAACCAGTAAATAATTTGGATTTACAAAACCAAAACATCACAATCAGCAAGTGAGCCTCTCCATGATAACACACAACAGCGTGCTGGGAAATAATTCTCACCCTTCCTATTTTCAATGTCTTTTTAAAAATAGATTTGTTAGCAGTGCCTTATTTCCAATTCTTCCATTACACATAAGTGACTAATTTCTTCTTTATTTAACAAGATTATTCAGAGCAAAATTCTTAACCTAATTTCCACTTTCATAGATGAGCAATGTGTGAGATATTTCTAAAACAGGCTTTGTGTAACCACTGTTACTAGCACCAGTTATCATTCCCTGTGCTGAAGCTGCTTGACTGTTTTCCTATGACCCCTCTAACTATCTTGTATTTGTGAAATTATGCTGCTTGCTATCTGTGAGAAACACTACAGCAATGTGTGGCACTGGAACACATAACAAGCTATTTAAGCTCTCCCAGCTTTCCATTCCTTACCATTTAACAGACCAACTCTTCCTGCCTCATGAAAAGCAACGATTGTTTCATTTCAGTATTCTTTAATATTCATCCCACAGCACTACTAACTCAATACTTGATGCATACTTACTAGCTATGAAAACAAGACTGCATCCTGTGTGTACTTTTTTAATGGTTTACAATCTTTACATTACAATGTGTATCTAACCATGATGCAATTTCCCCTCAGAGAAATAAAATGCATTGTGCTGTTGTTTAGAAGCAATGAAGCAGTGGAAAAGTATCATCCAACAATTTACCTGCCGTGCTTTATTTAAAAATGTAGCAGGGTTGTTTTTTTAACTTAACCGTTTCCTTTATTATACATGAAATTATGGATATTCCAAAATGAGAGAGTTGGTTGGTTTGGGGTTTATTTTTTAAACAGATCCCTTTAGGAAGTATTGTCCCTTCAGCAGCTTCTGTCTACAAGTGAAATATGAAAAAGGTTACAATTCTGAAGAAGGTAGAAAGACACCTATAGAGTTACAAGACAGAAAACAGCTGTTCGACCTCAGTTATTTATTAAAACTGTTAAATCAGCTCTGAACAACTGTAGAAGGATCACTGGTTTTTAAGTCTTTCATACAGTTCTGAATTTTCACCTATCTTTGCTATAATCATGATTCTTGTCTATCAAATAATCTACAATAACATTGTGTTTACTTTTTAATGACTGCATAGAAGTTTACCACAGCTCTACCAACAAGAAAAGAAAAATTATGTACTACACTTGAATAAGGAATTTCTTCATCAGAAACCGGAGATTCCCAGGCTATGAGAACCCAACCCTTGTTCAGTACCAAACATACAACATAGACAGGGGTATGACCTGTGATCCATAACCCAACTGAGGGGAACTCTGAGATCTATAAACAACAGAACCACAACATACTTTGATGTCTCTCACTTTCTACCAATGAAAGAAGCAGCCAGAGGACTAAATGATTATAAGAGTAACTTTATATGAAAACTATGTTAAGATTGTTTTCTATTTTAACAAAATAACTGATAAAGACGACACTTACTGTTGAATCCCCATATCCATCCTTCAAGTGAACATTGTTTATAAATTCTAGCCCCTTTTCCTTTCTCACAAATCCACACCTATAAATGAAAATAATTCAGTTGTAATAAAACTGCATACACAGGAAAAACAATTGAGTACGTAACTTTGGAAAGCTCCAAGAAGTTTCCTTACATCAAAATTAATGCTTGCTTTTGAAACCTCTAAATGTTTAGTCACCATCAGTACCATCATTTAAATATTCCTAAAAACACCATACTCATTTCAGCAGTACTTATCTTTTTCACAATTTTTGTTGAAACAGAAACCTACGAGTTGTTGGCTGTGACAGCTGAGAGATTTATAAAAGTAAAGACTCCAGCAAAAGCCAAACATTATGTAAAAATATTGGTTATTTTAGACTTTTGTAATCAAAGAAAAGCTGTCCCTGGTCAAACAGGCACCTTTATGTGCTTTCTTTCACTATTTTCCAACCAATTGCAGCCACTGGGCAGAGCTCTTTCCTATCAGATTTAGGGAATGCCGTAACTTCTGGACAGTAGCTCTCCAGCTTCAGCAGTTAACTGCACCTTCCTGGTGTCCTGTCCATGAACACAGACAGCATGCTGAAACTGATACTCTGCCACTTACCTTGATGGGCAAACAAAAACTATTAGTGATCAGAGAGGAAGCAATCAGTTCTGACATAATTTAAGCAAACCAAAACAAAAATCAAACCCCTATAAGGAGGTGCAAAATATACCAAAAAGAATCTGTCTGAACCATTCACTGCAGGGAGCCAAAACCCTGGAATGTCATCTCTTTCAAGTGGCAAAGACCAACAGTTAAAAGTTTCCTGTATTACTACTGAAAAGCGGATCAGCCAATGCGTAAATACTGACTTACAGCTTCCAGAGGGCCCTCCCCCACAGAGGAAAAATTTGGCAGGTAAAATCAGTATCTTTTATGCGTTACCAACATTCTACAATTAACTAAGTCTTTGTACTTGGAAACTTTTATTCACCTGCAAGAACCACGAGTCATGAAATATCCTTCCTTGCCACAAAACAGATTGTTAGACAAAATTGGCAGTCTTTCTGAAAGCCACCTCTGGGACTGGAATCCTCAATCCTTTAAAATTATGCAGAAGTATGTTCTGAATTCTATACTTCTGCAGCCTTGTTTGCACCATGACAGAATTTTAGTCATTTCAGTGTCCTGACAGAAGTTAGAAACTTTGGTGTGCATGAAGCTATTAAAATAACTATTAGAATGTAGTACTTGGATAATGAGAAAAAAACAAAACCCTGTCAGATATGTATCACAATTCTGCTAGCTGTGACATTAGGTACATCCAGATACAGAAATCTTTTTCCCTTTAGTAATTCCCACAAGCAAGCTGACATACAACAGTGTCTTAAATGTAAAATTATTCAAAAGGTGCAATTTCAGGGCAACCTTTCAGCCTCATCACCTCTAATGAGTTAGCTGTGCTCCTTCCCACCCACTTTAGAACTCCCTGCTACCTCTCAAAGATGACGTTACGTTAGCATCCTCTTTTGAGGCCTCCAATGTAACACTAAAGCATATGTTTATCATTATACATATAACAGCAGAACTACAGAAGGTAGAACAGATGGAACAACAAAAATAAGGAGCCCATGCAAAAAATTCCTTAAAATCTTTTCTAGTTTTGAAAAGAAAAAAATAATAAACCACAGAAAATAACTGATGTTCCTTTGATGCCTACATGACAAAAATGAAGAAGGGCAATGAAAACAAGACTTTATAAATATAAGCCATGTTAAGCCATAGGCAACCTTCTGAAACCTTTATTAGTATGCTCTGTCATTAAAACGTAGTATATTCTAAATAAGTCTAAGACATGCAACAAGAAACCAGAAAAAAATACCTTACCCAGGAAACCATTTGGCATGTTGATCCCATGGGTCTTCATTTTTCTTCCATTCTTGCAATCCTCCACCACAGTGGAAACACACAACATGATCACCATTACCTGAGGAAACAGATAGGAATAAAGTTACATGCTTCTACTAGATATAACCATCTAAAAGGAACATTATTATGAAAAAAAAATTTTGATTAGCAACTGTAACAAAAAAGAATTCCGCTTTAATAGGAGAAAATAATACAATTGGTTTTGAATATTCAGGAGAGACCTGAGCTTAAAAAAGTCACAGGAAAAATTCCTGAATTTTATTTTAGCAAGTAATTATACAGATAAAAAGCAAGAGCTAAAAATAATCTATTATCAAATAGCTCAATCACTGGTACACAAGCCATGAAGCAGCCTACCACAAACCGTTATGGATGTTTATGTGCCTTTTTGGTCCTCCATTTCACCATTAAGATTAAGGGGCTCTATACAGGAGCAGCATAACCAACAGAGATGTCAGGAGAAATTGCATTCTCTCTGTCCTAGCACTCTGCCTACTGTAACCAAAGGCTGTGCCAGAAACTCCTTAGATATTGTGTCTATGGAAATGAGAGGAGGTTTAGATCATTTTTTCCTACAGACCTAAATTTTTTATCAGGCCCCAGAGTTTTCTCAGAATTCACTTGAACAGCCATTGGGTCTGATAAGCCAGTGCCTATTTAGTGCATCTCCACAACACAGCTCTCACTCAGGTGTGAGAAGCTAGGTACTTGTAGGAATTAAAAAAGAAACCAATAAAAACAGTTCTACTGGGTAAAAATATTGCCCATACTCACCCATACAAAAATATAACAAAGGTTTTATTTATGGCCACAAGTAAAACAAATGGAATTGGATTTAAAAGTTCTTCCTAGAGCAACTAAGAGAGAAGCCAATTAAGATGAGAAAAAGAAATCAGACTGGATAATCCCCTTTTCTTTGTGACCTAATAATAGCAATACTTTGTACTCATACAGTATCTCAGTGACGAATTTCAAAAGATCTTTAACAGCCCTGTGCAATTCATTTGAATTGGGAAACCAATGCACAAATGGAGTCTCGGATATCCAAGTCATACACTACTCTTACATACACTTAAGCTCTTCCATTGGAGCCTTGTCTCCACAATGCTTTGACAGTAGGTAGCAATGACATTTGCTGTAGTTTCAAGTGTCCAAATGCTGTGACAGTGCAAACATGTTAAATAAATAAAATGCCACACAACCTGGATTGTCTTGTTCACATGCTGCTGCACAGGCCACGGGCCCGCTCCTCAGTTCTAAGGTAGGGATGTGGAGAACAGCACTTCATTTTTGTAAAAAATATTCACTCCAATCATTACCAATGTGAGGGGTGTATTATGAGGGTGTCTGGGGTTTGCATGGCAGGCTGGGTAGTGGGGAGGAGCTGTAGTTGTGGCTTCTGGAAGAAGCTGCTAGAAGTTTCCCCCTATGTCCAATAGACCCAGTGCCAGATGGCTCCAAGACAGACCCACCGCTGGCCAAGGCTGAGCCCATTAGCAATGGTAGCAGTGCCTTTGGGATAATGTATTTAAGAAGGGGAAAAAAAAAAAAAAATCAAAACAAACAACCCACCAAC